>JAJOZX010001983.1:260000-718986 GCA_023014485.1 Bathynomus jamesi | reverse complement strand
AAGTGAGAGATGGCAAATTCAAAATGGAAAAATTTAGTGTAGATAAACCAAGAAATTCTATTAAGAATACCTTACAACCAGAGGACAATGTTACTAGTAATATTGATAGTTTATTGAACAGTGTCGTAATTCAAATCATGAAATCATCATATTTTACATCACGAAACTGATAAATGCCTTGTGTTTCTTCTGTACATGATTTTTTTAAAATAATACCTTTTCTATTTTTTGCCTATAACTGCTAAACCATGCATCAAATGTGTCCAATTTGTTCATTTTCAACTTCAGCAACCTTGAAAACATGAAAAGACATTACATATGAGGGGTACTGTAGTGGTTTTCTTAAGCATAAAAGAACTATTTTTTGTTGCCAGGTTGAAAAAAATCTATTGAACCAGGTCAAAACTTCATTTTAGGTCCAAGAACCAGCCAGATTCATATTCATCAGCAAAAATAGCCATACAAACCACTCATCTTATTGGCAATTTCCAAAAAAAAAATATTCCCCCATCCCTATTAATACTTAGATACACAGATTTTTTATTCACACAAATGAATTTCCCTACCTATACTTGATATGAGAACTTAAACAGCATATTCTTCCAGTTGAGTGAAACTAGTACCGTACTAGATCAAATACTTTTAAACTATTGAAGGACATTGGAGAACACCATTAAGAGCAAATACATTTAGCATGAGAGTTGTAGTGGAATTCTCTCCCAGAGGAAGTGGTTACTACTTCAACAATTGGGGAATTTAAAGAGATTGGACCAAACTGAATGGTTTACTGGGAGAGCCACCACCAGATGATTGGGTTGCTGTGGTAAAAAATTGATGTAGTGTAGCATGAATGGGTGTGTGTGTGGAAATAGCTTACGCTGTCTAAGAGTGAAAATTGAGGTATAACCAAATATAAGCAGCAAGTCCAACTCGAGTAACCCAGATGAGATGGGAGCATAAAAAGACGAGTCTCTTACTTCCCATACAATTCTACTAGGTAAGCAAGATTTTATTTTCTTTATTTTAGCCTCTAAGCACCGCTTAGAAAACTTTAGATCACTACTAACTTAATACCAAGATCTTTTTCCTAACATCCTCTAACCATTTTCCTTGCATATCATAACTAAAGTTCTCATTATTTCTATCAAAATGGATGACTGCAATTTTGAATATTGAATTCCATCTATATACTAGCCCAAGCAACTAATCTATACAGACTTTTTTGCCATTCATAAATTTTTTTTGGTACTTTCCTGTTATTCCAGACCCCAGACTTTTTGCCAAAATTATCACAACTTAACCTAACCAATTGTCAAGGGCATAACAGTTGACCTAACCATATTTCTTGTATGTCCATAACGAGACTTTAAAAGATTATTAATAATAATAACGGAAAAACCAGTGCTTTCCTGTTAGGTCCCCTGTATGCCATTGACAATTGGTTAGGTTAAGTTGTGATATTTTTGGCAAAAAGTCTGGGGTCCAGAACAGGAAAGTACTAAATTTTCTATATTTGTAACTGGGGCAACTACTTTACTACCAAACTCCCTTCTCTAAATCACTTATATATAAATAAAGTAATGAACCTAAAACTGATCCTTGTGGTACCCTGCTTTTCACTTTTGGTAAATCTTAAGGAAATGTAATCACTTGCAAAATCATACCAAAATGCATTTTTTCTAGTAGTTTGATGCAATTGATTCAAATCTTAATACAGTGAGGCCTTGCATAATGAATGCCTTAAATAGCAAATTTTTGCTTAACGAATTACCTCCATAAGGCTCCATTGATTTAAATAATGATTTTACCTTGCAGAACGAATTTGGTAACGAAAAACGTAATAACACGTTTTCTGTTTAGTTGGAGGTTGGTAGCTGTCGTGAGCAGTTGTGTACAATTGCTATCAATTTTTTTTTTAATTTTGCTTTACAGTGATTTAGCATTAATTAATATAGTGAATAAATAATAATTAATGCTTTTAAGCATTATTAATGCTAAATAAAGTTAATTACAGTGCACATAATAAAGATAAAAAGTGAATTACAGTGAACCACGTGGGCTTACGATAACACGTGTTGTTACAATAATACAACACAATTGCTCACTATTAAATTTTAATTTATTAGCTTTATAAGTGTATAAAATGTGTAGTCATGGCCCCTAAAAGACCATCATCTGCTAATGCTCCAAAGAAATCCAGGAAAACTATCAGTCTCCAGATGAAGCAGGACATTATTAAAAAAAGTGAATCTGGAACGAGCACCAAAGATCTTGCTGCTGAATATGGATTGTCTGCCAGTACAGTTTCAACAATTTTTAAGAAGGAAGAAATTATGAAAACTAAAGTAAGTGATGCTACAAGTAGACTTATTAAAGGAAGGGAAGCTATTGCTGAAATGGAGTGTTTTACTGATATGGATTAGAGAAAGGAAATGAAGGGGAAATCCATTACTAGGCATTCATTAGTGACAAGGCAGTGCAAATATATGAACAAATTAAGGAATCCCTTCCAGCATCAGTTGAAAGATATGAATCATTCAATGCAAGTCATGGGTGGTTTGAAAATTTCAAGAGAAGGTCAGGAATTAAAACATTATAAGGCATGGTGAGGCTGCAAGTGCTGATACTGAGGGAGCAAAGGAATTTAAAATAGAATTTGCAGAACTTGTTGAGGAGGAGGATTATTTGCCTAAAGTTTTTAATGCTGGCAAAACTGGCCTACTTTGGAAAAAGCTACCGAACAGGACCTACATTACTAGAGAAGAGTCCAAACTACCTGACCATAAACCAATGAAAGACCAGTTTACTTTACTTATGGCTGGGAATGCATCAGGGGACCTGAAGATTAAGCCTATGCTTGTGTATCATTCCAAAATCCCAGGATATTCAAGCAGAAGAAGGTGAACCCATCTACTCTTGGGGTATTTTGGCAATAATAAAAAGGCATGGGTGACAAGAACCCTATTTAATCAGTGGATTGTGGAAGTTTTTGGCCCTACAGTGCAAAAATACCTGGAGACCAATAAACTTCCTTTAAAGGTCTTATTGCTTCTTGACAATGCTAAGGCCCATGACCCAGATCTAGACAAAATTGTCAAGAGAAGTTTCAGCTTCATTACTGTGAAATATCTGCCTCCAAACACATCACCACTGCTCCAACCTATGGACCAGCAGGTTATTCAAACTTCAAGAAGCTATACACGAAGTTCATGTTTGCTCAGTGCATAATGCAACCTCCAGTGAGGATTCTGTAACCTTAACACAGTTCTAGAAGCAGCATTACAACATTTTGGAGGCTGTCAAGAATGTTAGAGAGCATGGAGAGAAGTCTTAACAATTTGCATGAACTCTGCCTGGAAGAAGTTGTGGCCATCTGCTGTGCGTGATTTGAAGGTTTTCAAACAGATGAACCAAATGTAAATGTAGAGGCTGAAATTGTCCAGTTGGGTCAAGACACGGGCTTGAAGTCAATCAAGAAGACATTGAAGAACTTCTTGCAGACCATGGAAAGGAGTTGATTGCACAAGATCTTCTGGAGTTGGCCAAGGAATCAGTCACGGTCAGATGCTGGTGAGGATGATGAAACAGGAGAAAATAACTTCTGCTGAAGCACCCTAATGTTGAAGTTACTGAGCTTACTATCTGTCATTTTGAAGACAAAGTCCTGCCATATTTCAGGGAATTTGCAGAAAGCAAAAAGAAACAGAAAAATTGACAGCTACTTCAAGACTACAACAGCCCCCACTGCTTCAACTTCAACATCTGTGGATGTGGTTGATCCTGATGACCCTCAACCAGGTCCAACTGGCAATAGGACACCCAGGAGAGAATCATTTGACCTCCCAGATGTCCTAATGGAAGGAGATTCTCTTTCCAGAAACCATTAATTCCCATCCTCCTCCAAGCCTCATCTCCAGCCCACTCAAGCTCATCACCTCCAAGACCAAGGTAAATAAAATATTTTTATTTTTAACTTTAATTTATTTATTTAGCATGTTTATTTAAAATATATACATAGAATAACATTAATATAACAATAAGAACACATTACACTAAAAAACCTTTAAAAAATGGGTAAACAAGGGCAAAAAGGGTCAAAATTTGGGCTCTGGAATGAATTAATGAAAATCCCATTGAATAATGCATTGCATAACGAATTTTTCAGTTAATGAATGACCTTCTGGAATGAATTAAATTCATTATGCAAGGCCTCACTATATTTATTTGCTGTGTAAATGATCCAAAACTCATTTTATTTTGAAGTTGAAAATCATGATGTTTTGGCTTAATTATGCACTAAGTAAATATGAGATTTGAGTAAATCACATCAAATACTGTACTACTATAAAAAACATTTTGGTAAACCTAACCAAACCTGATAATCTTAAGAGGTCACCTGAATTTTGTTAGGTTAGGTTTACCAAAATGCTTTTTTATAGTTGTACTTCATGTGATTACTCAAATCTTATATTTACTTATTGTGCAATTCAGCCAAAACATGATCTTCAACTTCAAATAAAATAGGTTTTGGTTCATTTACACAGCAAATGAATATCAGATTTGAATCAATTGAATCAAATACTACTAGAAAAAATGCATTTTGGTATGATCTTGCAAGTGATGACATTTCCTTAAGATTTACCTCATTTTTTACCACCTAGATTCATGGCCATTTAGAATTACTATTCTGTCTTCTACCCAATTTATAACCAACCCCAATATACCATGAGCTTTTAATTTATATAGCAGTCTCCTATGTGGAACCTTGTTAAATGCCTTGCTAAAATCTAAATAAATAATATCTATATTTCCATTATCTACCTGATCAGTTACAACTCTAAAAAGTCTAATTCTTTCTAAGAGGCTATCTTTCCTATCAATGATATTAAACTAACAGATCTATAATTTTCTACCCATTTTGTAAATGGGCAGTACATTTGCATTTTTCATTCATCTGGTACCTCTACATAATTAATAGACTGAGCAAACAAAATAGATATGCCTCAAACTTTCCTTGGTTAATATTCATTTTAGCAGAATGACCTGGACTTCAGGATAACAAATCAGTTTTTATGTAGAACTTAAATCTGAATCTATTTTCTTCTATGGTATTTCTTGTGCAAATTGATATTAATAGAGATATAAGTAATTTTGGTTCTTTTGCATTATCCTCCCAATACTAATTTTTTTATATAATGTTGGTTTGGTTTTGGTACTTTATTTTCCTTCTATTATAAAAAAAATTAGTGTTGGGATTAGGTTAGGTGAGGTTAAAAACAGCCTGCCGCAGGCATTAGCCAACTTCAAGTTAGGTTAGGTTAAGAATATTTATTCATATAACTAATGATGTAATTTCAGAATATTTATAAAAAAAATTAGTATTGGGAGGATAATGCAAAAGTACCACAATTTTTTTATCAATTAAAATTGATTGAAATCATATGGTTTGTCAACTGTGACATGTGCGAGGATTGCAAGAGTTATTTGCACATACGTAGATGCATTTCCCAAGAAGAAATGGCAGCTCCAAATTCAAATTCATCATGGCCATTGTGTGTACTGGTTACGGGGGGGGGGGGGGGGGGGGGTCCAGGGGGTAAAAGCCCTGCTAGAAGCATAAGTATCCTCTTTTACCCAACAATTTCCCTTTACTTCAAAATTGTGGTGTGTGTGTGTGGGGGGTCTATCTCTACAACTGCTCATTTGCACAAGAAATGGAGGTCAGATTCACACAAAATATGGTGAAATACACAAGAAAAAAAATTTTTATGCCAAAGTCTAGGTCGTGCGCTAAATGATATTTATCTTTCCTCCCTTCCCAAGAATAAAGCCTAAAGTTAAGGGCCAATTAAATAGTAGTCCAGCTTCACTATTTGTCATTGTAAAAATAATTTATTTTTTATTATTAATAAAGTTATTCAAATCAAAATTCCTAGTATATATATTATCAGGTCCGCAGCTTTATTTGACTTCAATGTATGAATCACTTGCCTATCATACTTCCTTATAAAAAAAAATAAAAAAGTACAACGAGAGCCACAAGGATGATACAATGCCTTAGACACCTTAGTTACAGAGAGATTGGAGGACAATCTGCAGAATCAATTGGATCTTAATTTTGCATGTAACGTATTTATGGTTTGTTATATTAACAGTGGAGCCACCCAGATGGGCCCCTAGTGTGCCCACTATAAAATTTTTACCATGTTCTACTTAAACATGTTTTCCCTAAAGCAAAGTTGTTACGAGGTGATATGATAGAAGTACTGTATATAAAATAATACCAAGTTAGATAATAGACTTCCACTCTCTTTTTACAAAGGATCACAATGATAGGACGAGGCCATAAGCTTTTTCAGCAAAGATATAAATCACAGTTAGTTTTTCAATATAGTAGTAAATTCTGGAATAGCTTAGATGAAGTTGCGAGTTCCCATACTTTGGAGACTAGAATAAACTAGATAAATTAATGACATTTTGCTGGAACTGGTAATGGTTTGGAGAAGAGGTTCGTGAACCCCTCCCACATATACATATAGTTTATTTTTTATTTGGGTAAATCTCATCACCCATGCAGACTGATGGGATGTAGGGAGACAGCATCTTGGGTTAGGGGATACTCCACCCATTTAAAGAGATTTCTCTACCAGCAGTGCCCCATATCACTGATGTATGAAAGACTCAGTATGGGTCACTGCTTCAGACACCTTTAAATGGGACCCTGAATGGATTACATTCAAATACTCTATATAGTCATACCTACTCATTTTCTCTTAATTGCAGAGCTCATAGTATTCAGGTTATATGTACGTAGCTATATACATATAGTCATATGAGAAAGTAGACAACCTGATCCTTCGGGTCTGCAAAACTATTGTAAGGTATTGTATACTATATAAATAGTAGATAAGC
Organism: Bathynomus jamesi; assembly: GCA_023014485.1. Lineage (NCBI taxonomy): Eukaryota > Metazoa > Arthropoda > Malacostraca > Isopoda > Cirolanidae > Bathynomus > Bathynomus jamesi. The sequence continues at coordinate 712,074 of JAJOZX010001983.1, read as the reverse complement.
AGCAACTAAGATCCTCTAGATCCACGTAAAACTTCTTGAGATGAGATAATCATACATTGTTTAAAATTAGTACAACAGTAGTATTGAAGAATGATCCACAGGTTCCAAAGATTTAAAGTTAATGTACAACTAGTAGATACGTGACAATCTGCAGAGATCAATTGTATCTTAATTTTGCACACAACTGTATTTATGGTTTGTTAATATTAACAGTGAAGCCACCCAGATGGGCCAATAGGTCCCTTATGTGGCCACTATAAAATTTTTTACCATGTATATGAATACGATCAAGATTCAAGAACACCCTAATTTACAGAATCTGAAGAATTAAAATCAGTCATTTAAATTTTCTTCAGTAAAAACAAAGCTAAAATAGTCATTAACTTCACTAGCCAGGCAACCATTCTATCAAGATCTTTTTGCAATTTATAAAAATTCTCTATTGTAACTGGGGAAACTATTTCTTTACTATTACACCAGTCTCTGGTAGAAAGTTTTAAAAGCTGGTTTTCAATGTTTTTGAATGTGCTGAATTAAAAAATGATACTCATTTCCATCACAAATGATTTGTTAAAGTTATTGAAGCTTAAACTCTCTAACAGGAAAAGGGTAAAAAAAATGGCACTTCCACCAATTTCAATTTTTTATAATTTTGGTTAATGTTAGGAGTTAAGTTAGATTTGCTTAGTTTGTTTTATGTTTGGCCAATTTTGAAGGTGAAATTTGTGTTTTTCCTATGGTTTTTGATGTGCTTTGTATTAATCTGACTTTCAAAATCTTCAGAAACCACTCATTTTCGTGATTCTCCCCACCCAAAAACTCCCAGTTCCCACTGGGGGTCCCCCAGGTAAAAGAGGGTAAGAAATAAGAAATTTTTGTGGGCATACTAGGGGCCACTTCGGCCCATTGAGGTGGCTCCACTATGTAAAAACTACTTGTATATTGGCAACAACCAATTTTTACAAAACTAATTACCAATTTAAAACTAGATAGAATCTCTGGATCTAGATCCAAAGGATCAAAGTCATAATAGGCTACTATCTACAAATATATTACTTTAATTCAGCACATTGAAAACCAACTTTTAAAACTTTCTACCAGAGACCAGTATAATAATAAATATTTACTGGGAAAACTACTTGTATCATTTGCAAATTTAGAAACTTTATTGGTAAATATTTACTATTACACCGGTCTCTGATAGAAAGTTTTAAAAGCTGGTTTTTCAATGTGCTGAAATCAAAAATGATACTCATTTCCATAGCAATGATTTGTTAGAGTTAAAGCTTAAAGCTTTTAAAACTTTCTACCCTTTTTTACCTGGGGAGAATCACAAAAACAAGTGGTTTACAAAGATTTTGAAAGTCAAATTAACACTAACACATCAAAAACCATAGGAAAAACAAATTTTACCTTCAAGGGGCCAGTTCCGTATTGCCCCCCATACAAAATATGATTTTATTGAATATTGGGATTACAAATTACTTTGATACAAAATATTAAAAATTTTGGCTATTAAAAAAAAAAAGGTAATTGTATACAACATCCCCCTCACCTCAATTTTATGAAATTGACTTAACAATCGATGTAAAACCTTTATTTATAGCATGTAATTACTTTATTTATTTTCAGAAACCAACCAAACCCTACGATATACCCTAATGAGATACGTTAAATAAAGTAATTACATGCTATAAATAAAGGTTTTACATCAATTATTAACTCAATTTCATAAAATTGAGGTGAGGGGATGTTGTACACAATTACCATAACTCAATACGTTTTACATTATCATTTGTATAATTTAGGTCTCAGGGTACGGGGCACCATGCAACACAAAGTGAACCCGATACCAATCAATTTGTGATGAGTGATCTTTACAAGGGCTCCACCCCTGTACCCCCCCCCCTCCCCGAGACCTAAATTATACAAATGATAATGTAATAACATGTTAAGTTATGCACTTTTTTAGTCTTCATCTAGGGCACATTACGAATCAAGTTCTCAAAGTCGAAACCACATGAACAGCACGTCATAATTCTATCACAAACACGGCCAAACTAAATCCAATTAGAAAAAATAAAAATAGCTAGAAAAAAACCAACCAAGTAATTAAGTCGCAGAGTAGTGAAAAAATAGCTCAATCAAGAAAAATATTTTATGAAAAAAGTCATATTTGACATGTCACGTCAAATGGATATCATTAATTAAAATTTCAGAAGTAAATATCTCCATAAATATGATCAACCAAAATTTTTTTTACTTAAAAGGAAAGGTTTTATTTATTATTTTCTACGCATTGCAATAATTTTTATTAGAAACTGGGGTGAGAGGGATATTGTATACAATTACCAAAAAAAACTATATAAACCTTATACCAATCACTTTGTGATACATGATCTTTACAGGGGGCTCGGCCCCTATACCCCAAGACCTAAATTATACAAATGATATAATAATAATATGTGCCCACCTTGCCTGGGTAGCTGCAGCCATAAGGACTAATGTAAAGGATAAAAAAGTGAAGTGTACTTTTTAAAATTTATTACAAACCAATATTTTCTCACCATATTGAATATTTTAATCAAAAGTAGAAAACCATGGCTGTTTTTTACTAAAAACAGCACCATTTTTTTAATAATATATATATACAAAACTTTTTTTAATAAAAAAAAATGTGGGGGGCAATACAGAACTGTAGCCCTAACCTAACCAAGTCACAATGAGGACACTTCACCACTTGAAGTGTACCCAAAAAAAAAGCTGTAGCTTTTTCCGAATTTCCATAAAATTCGGCGATACAGCGAAAATAATCAAAGGAGCACAGACCACAGGAAGCCATATCCACTAACTGATTCAAATTAAAATCGGTGGAAGCGCCATTTTTTTACCCTTTTTCAGTTAGAGAGTTTAAGCTTCAATAACTAACAAATCACTTGCGGCGAAAATGAGTATCATTTTTTAATTCAGCACATTGAAAAACATTGAAAACCAGCTTTTAAAACTTTCTACCGGAGACCGGTGTAATAGTAAAGAAATACCACTATTACCTACTCCCTTTTGTAAATTATTTAGATATACAATAAAGAATAATGGACCTAGGTTAGGTTCGTTAGTAAACTAATTATGGGTTCTACGAACTGCTTCTGGATTCTGTAATTTTACCGGGTTAGCCTACTCACTTCGTGCACTGCATTTATTAACCACCACCGCGAGCCTATTTTACAAAACTGCCCTAACTTAAGAGTAGCCAATGACTAAGGCCGAAATCTGCGTTAGGCTCGCGAACGCCTAATTTTAAATTTAGAAGACAATCCTCTAACGAAACCTTAAGTTATCACTACGAAATCTACAACTAAACCTCAAATAATCCCATGTAAAACGTACTCCTTGCCTAATGCATATAAATATGCTTAATGTTTACGCGTGCCTAGACTACGCCAGCGTATCACAGCATAATCAATCAAGTCTAGGCCTAACGGAACTTACTTTCCAATCTTATTTTCTTTAGTGCTACTATTCTTTTAGTGACAAGATCCTGGGCTTTATACACAACTCCATAAGTTCCCTCCCCAATTTTTTCAATCTTTTCATAGTTCTCAAGCGACATTTAGGATTGAAAATTCTACTGCTAAAATATCACCACTATTAATTAGTTGCCGAGAAGACGTGAACGGAAATGCGCATTCCTTCGTATGTAGATGGCGTCTTACGTTTCCCGCGCGGTGGCCATGCTTTCTGTTTTTAGCTTGATGCTACGATTGAAAATCTAAACGTCATATTTATTAAAATATTTGAAATTATTTTTCAAAATATTAATTAAAAAATATTAATAGAATTTTAAATGTTAGAAAGTTATTTCTTGAAATTGTATAATAATAAAATAAACGTTATGGATATATACTTCCTACGTTTCATATATCTTTAAAATGACGTCACGTTCAAAACATTTTCTTTTGGCAGTATGGCATGCGAGTTCTATGTACATGATGCTTGAACAAAAACAAGTCCGTTACCAGCTTACTGGGCCTATTTTTACTTCGCCGCTGTTGGTTACAGTAGCAAGGATACATACTAGGAGGTGACATTAAAATATTTATCCTCCTGCCTGCCTGCGATATAAAACATTCATAGACACTTGTCCACACTACATACATTGGTGTCATACAAATTCAGAATGTACTCTGTAGTATACTTCGCATGTAAATTTACTATCAAACACTATAAAATAGATCTAAATTGTCGTACTAATTATCGTACATTCATAATCAGCATTATATTTCTTTAAAATCCTTTGGCAAACACTTAAGTTATACATAATTAGTAAAAAATATAGTTCATTAAAATTGATCACTCATTCATAACAATAATGAAGTAACTTACATTCACAGCATAACATTTTATATAAGTAACAGATTATCTATAATAATAAAAGGATGTGTGTGTGTGTGTGTGTGTGTGTGTGTGTGTGTGTGTGTGTGTCTGTTCCAGCCAGAGGTCCAAAATGGAAGCAGTTATAAACATGAAACTTCACACACATATTGATTAGGTCCCGAGGTTGTACACCTGAGTGTTGAATGCCCGGTTAGGTTAATTGAATGCCCAGGCCCCCCCAATTACTGTCGGTTCAATTATTTGGTCAGTAAAACTATAGAAAAGAACGCAGCCATGAAAATCTTGAGCTTCACAATGTGTCAAGATTTGTGAAGATTTTCATGACTAGCTTTATTGACCAAATAATTAAACCCTCAGTAATTGGGGGACCTACACAATGTGAAGCTCAAGATTTTCATGGCTGTGTTCTTTTCTATAGTTTTATTGACCAACTAATTGAACCCCCAGTAATTGGGAGACCTGCGGGTCCCCCAGTTACTGGGGGTTCAATTACTTGGTCAATAAAACTATAGAAAAGAATAGCCAAAAAATCTTAAGCTTCAAATTTAATACAATCAACCCACCCCAAGCAAGTGCTGAGCATAACAGCTAGTAACTAATATATGCATATATATACTGGCTGTTATGCCTAGCACTTGCTTAGGGTGTGCTGATTGTATTAAATTTTACTTATTCAAGTCGTTTTTTATTTTTCATTGTACCCCCCAATTATTGGTGGTTCAATTATTTGGTCAATAAAACTACAGTCATGAAAATCTTAAGCTTCACAAATCTTGACACAATGTGAAGCTCAAGATTTTCATGGCTGCGTTCTTTTCTATAGTTTTATTGCGGTGCTGGGGCCTTCGGGCCGAGTAATTACAACGCTAGGTATACCGTATATGTATTCTTTTCTATAGTTTTATTGATCAAATAATTGAACCGACAATGATGTGGGGACCGTAGGCCCCCCAATTACTGTCCATTGTTAACCAACCTAACCTGACTAAATCCAAAATCATTCCCTCAACTTTTTTTCCTTCTAATACTTCCTATTTTTAAAATCCAACTAACCAATTAACTAATTAAGTTCTTTTTAGATTCCGGAAAGTTCACGGACAGACAAACTCACAGACAGAATCACACACAACTTGCTTTTATCTCGCACAACAACGAACACAACACAACATCACTAGTGCGCTGAACCTCTGGTCCACTCCGGAGAGGGCGATCGGTTACCTGCATGCCGCCGGCTTGCTCGATCAGGGTGGGTTGATCGGCTAAACAACAACAACAACAACTTGCTTTTATGTAGTACAAGCTTCATCATTAGTTATATTCTGCGAATTACTGAAGAAGTACTTCAGGACGTTCCTACTTATGTAAAAGTGTACATAATCGACTTTATTAACGATATTATAACTGTAGTTAATTACTGTAAGTTCTTATGTTATAATTAACAGCTTAAAATATGGTTCCCATAAACATCACATCTGGATCTGACAACTCCAACAGCGGCATTCACACCTCATACGCGGCTATCTGTCGCAGCCAAAATAATATCCCAACATCTACACAACAAGCTAACATTCTAGTTAATCACTACGCAAAGATAAGTCACTTAAACAGAGACAACATCCAGAAACACGCAGACAGACAAACAGCCATACACAAGAAAACCTACAGACTCGACACGACCAATACACCTTCAATACAGACCAGACCACCAAGATCTTCAAAAACATTAAGAATTCGAAGGCTACTGGACCAGACAACATATCTAACATAACATACACCTTAAACACTTGGGCCCACAGGGAATACTAGCACTCACAAATATCAGCACATATTCATACCAACACTGTATTATTCCTGACATATGGAAACAAAGTAAAATTATTACACTACTCAAACCAAACAAAAATCCAACAGAACCAGCTTCCTATAGACCCATTACTTTACTATACGAAAGAAAGAATTCATTTATAACTTGAAGAGCCTAATCATTTTCATTAATCAGTAAAGTAACATAAATATCATCAACTGTTGCTGCAAAATAGAAGTCAACATCTTCCTTCCTTGACTAATCAATTTTAAAATTAGAAAGAGCCGTGTTGAGCAGAAAACTGAGATTTGTTTATAAAAAACGTCTGAACAGGTAGCGAGAACAACGTGAAAAAAGTGTTAGCAGCTGACGAGGAAGCTTCTAAACAGTGGCTGCATCCTCCAGCGCAGGACACGTCAACGCGAAGAGGCGACGTCAAACCAAAACATCAACGCGCTGGTGGCCAAACTTCCTCAAATCTCCGTGCAGCGGGCTGTCTACGGTTGGCCAGACTGGCAGTCGACGGCCTGTTGCGTGCACGGTCAGAGTGCCGATCGGCTCCCGGGGCCGGACCTATTCTCAGCGTGCTATTTTTTCAATTACAGGGAACAATTGCGTGCTCCCCGAACTACTCTTACTCTCTGGCGACATTAAGACTAATCCAGGCCCCACTACAACTTACACATGTCACCATACACAAAGACATAGACACAATAGCACCATGAGACACATACAGAAGTATAATATTAACATATTACAGTACAACGTAGATGGCCTCACAAACAAAATCATGCAGCTTAGGGAATTCGTACACAAACAAAACATTCACATAGCACTTATACAAGAAACAAAACTAAAACGCACACACAAAACACCCACCATCCCTGACTTCACGGCGATCTGTCAAGATCGTACTGGGGGTAACGGGGGTGGACTCATCACTTACATACGTAAAAGCATTAGCTACACTGATGCTACCCAAAACATTACAAACACAATCCAAGCAGATAACACGATAGAAATACAGGCAGTTAACATTAAAACACGCGCAAACACAACACCACACTAATCAACATTTACATCCCACCAGATAGTTCACCTCAGGTGCCAGCCAATTACAATCCACAGTTACACAATCTTGCCTCTCTCACTAATGTCATCTTAGGAGGAGACTTCAACGCCAAAGACACTAGTTGGTACCTGCACAACCAAAACAACACCAGAGGCGCCAACATAGCAAACAACTAAACCTCTTCTTCTTACAACAAAACATACACACATACCACATCAAGCAGGATACTCAAACTCCTCCCCAGACATAACGTTCTGTTCCCCCTCACTAGAACACATACACAATGGAGAACAGAAAAACAACTGTCATCAGACCACCTGCCCATCATCATTACAACACATTCTACACTCTGCCCCAACAGCCTTACGCACACTTACAGAAATTACAAGAAAGCTGATTGGGAACAGTTCAAAATACAGACTGAGGAACAATTCACCACATTAAACAGCACACCCATCATAAACATCGATACAACACTCAAGACATTTAATCAGATTATCAATAATGCAAACAAATACATACCCAAGGGCAACATTAGGAAATACAACCCAAATTACACTAGAGAAATAGCCCACTCATAAGGCAACGTAACAACCTCAAACATAACACACAAACACCACACACAGAAGCCATAAAGCAGCAGATACAACAGCTCAACACAGAAATAAACAACAAACTAAAAAAAAAAAACAGAAACATTCAGGGAATTCATAACAACACTAAACCACTCCACAGATACATACAGGCTATACAAGACTATAAACAGCATTACCCACTCTAACAGCGGCATTCACACCTCACACGCGGCTATCTGTCGCAGCCAAAATAATATCCCAACATACACACAACAAGCTAACATTCTAGTTAATCACTACGCAAAGATAAGTCACTTAAACAGAGACAACAACCAGAAACACGCAGACAAACAAACAGCCAGACACAAGAAAACCTACAGACTCGACACGACCATTACACCCTTCAATACAGACCAGACCACCAAGATCATCAAAAACATTAAAAATTCGAAGGCTACTGGACCAGACAACATATCTAACATACACCTTAAACACTTGGGCCCACAAGGAATACTAGCTCTCACAAATATCAGCACATATTCATACCAACACTGTATTATTCCTGACATATGGAAACAAGGTAAAATTATTACACTACTCAAACCAAACAAAAATCCAACAGAACCAGCTTCCTATAGACCCATTACTTTACTATGCACACCTTCCAAAGTAACAGAAAGACTAATCTTACAAATCACCAACCCACACATACCACTATCGCCTACTCAACATGGATTCAGACCTCACCACTCAACCACGACATTACTCACTAACCTGACGCAGCACATCATGGATGGCATCAACTCTAGAAGACCAGCTCAACGTACACTATTAGCAACAATAGACATTAGTAAAGCATTTGATGCTATCCCACGCTTCCCTCTCATAAACAAAATACTCAACACAAACATGCACAATAACACCAAAAGGTGGCTGAGCAACTATCTCTCAGGAAGATACTCACATGTCACATTTAATGGCAAGTCATCCAAAAACAAGCTTTTTCCGAACGGGGTCCCTCAAGGCTCTGTTCTCTCACCAACACTCTTCAACTTATACATGCATGACATTCCAACACCCATAGATAACACCTTATCATCATATGCAGATGATATCACTCTAACATCCACCCACAACAACATCGACACCGCTACAAATAACCTACAAACATACATAAACAGTATACAAGACTGGCTCACACACAATAGACTCAAAGTAGCGCCCACAAAATCAATCATCACCTTGCTTACAAGCAACACAAAAGAACACCAGGTAATTCCACAACTTACACTAAACAACATCAACATTCCACACACTCACAGAACCAAAATACTAGGTGTCACATACAACACATCATTATCTTTTGCAAACCACATTCAGGACATTAAAAACAAATGTACGTCAAGACTTAACACGCTTAGGGTACTAACAGGCACAAACTTTGGACACCAGCAGGAAACAACATCACTCATCTACAAACAATATATTCGCTCAGTTATGGACTATGCTAGCCCATGCTGGGCACCCATTATCTCAAACACACACATAAACACCTTACAAACAATACAAAACAACGCACTTCGTATCATTACAGGATGCACTCAAACAACACCAATAGAACACCTGCACACAGAAACAAAAATACTAAAAGTTAGGGAACATTTAGACATGAGGGGAACACAATTCATGGCAGCAGCGACAACTAACCCACAACACCTTTGCCACTACATGTACAATCATGCACCAACACCTCGCACCATTAAGGTAACACCAGAGAGACATTATAACCAAATACTCCATTCCATACCACGCCCCACAGACATCACACAGTACAGAAAACACATACACACACACCTAACCCACAAAGCACTGACACGACTCGGTCCGAATGCGGTCCTAGGTGCGAAGCCGCCGCCCATTAACAGGTCAGAGATCAGCCTGAGCAGATCGGATCGAGTTAACTTAGCACGATTCCGATGTGGACATCACCCCAACTTATGGACATATAAACACAGACTAGACAACTCCATAGACGACACCTGCCACCTGTGCCAAGACACACCACAAACAATTGAACACATTATGACGGACTGTACCGCTCTAGCACAACAACGAACACAACACAACATCACGAGTGCGCTGAACCTCTGGTCCACTCCGGAGAGGGCGATCGGTTACCTGCGTGCCGCCGGCTTGCTCGATCAGGGTGGGCTGATCGGCTAAACAACAACAACAACAACAACAGAAAGACTAATCTTACAAATCACCAACCCACAAATACCACTATCGCCTACTCAACATGGATTCAGACCTCACCACTAGGGTTTCTTTCCCGGGATCCCGTATGTTTTTAGTTGATTTTTAAATCCCGGGAATAGGAAATTGCTCCCGTGAATTTCCCGGGAAAATTAAATTTTCTTAATTAGCTCTCTATAGTAATTATAAAAATAAGATTCCATGAGTATAGACGTGTTGCCTGCTAGTGCGACCGGTAGATAGTATCTAGTGATCGCTGGCAACTCTATTAAGTACTAGCGATCGCTGGCAACTCGTCTGGTGTTATTTTCCATCGTCTCTTCCGTACCGTTGCTTTTCTTTAGTTACCAGCTGCCATTGATAATGTGAGGTGCCTGTGTCTCTCTTTACGACTTTATCTTTCTATTAGATTTTGAAATTTGAACCCCTCAATGTCTGATCCAAAATCATTTGTTTGGCAATACTTCGTAAAGAACACAAATGAAGAGAGTGCAAAATGCAAAAAATGTGACTCCACATTATTATGCCGAGGCTGGTCCACAAGTGGGTTAATTCGACATTTACAGAAGAGGCACTCTATTTATAAATCAACTGTGTCATCGGACTCAGCACAAGCAGGAAGTAAAATTTGTAAGCGCAAATTAGTCGAGGACTGTGAAGCAAGCACTTCTACTGGTAAGCGAAAACAAACTTTACTTACATATTTTGCCAAGAAGGATAAAGAAATTCTGGAAGAAATTGTTAGCAAACTTGTTGCAGTTGATGGATTCGCTGTGAATGCAATTAGAAAGAGTAACTTCATTAGACAGGCAATACGAGACAAAGGTTATTCGCTTCCCGCAAACCCCAGTGCTGTTATGAATATTGTATATAAACAATACGATATAATTAAGGCCCAAGTTAAAAGTGAAATTTTGGCCAAACTGGAAGAAGGATTTAGGTTTAGCCTATCTCTTGATGAGTATTCATCACTGAAAAACAGAAGATACCTCAATGTAAATGTTCATGTGAATGAAGGTAAATTCTGGAATTTAGGAATGATAGGGATCATTGGATCTTTTTCTGCAGAAGCTGCTGTTAAAGCAGTAGAGGCCAAACTAGAAGAATTTGAGTTGAATGTTCAGAAACATATTGTTGCATGCGTCACAGATGGCGCTAGTGTGATGGTGAAATTTGGAAAATTAGTGAATTGCGAGCATCACTTATGCTATGCACATGGCATACATCTTGCTGTATGTGATGTTCTGTATAAGAAAAAAGTGATTCAGGTAGAAACATTAGCGCAGAAAACGAGTCGGATGAAGAAGAGCTCAGTGAAGATATGAACACAGCAGTAGAAATTGAAGAGTTAACTACAAGTAATGAAATAAATGAAATTGCAATGTAAATGAAGAAGGAAGCATTAAAACAGTTACAAATATCAATGAAACTATCAAAAAGGTGAGAATAATTGTGAGTGTGAAAAATGCTCTGTATGAATTGGTCCACAATTAACCCACCCCTTATTTCTCCAGTCTAACTATAGAGTAGATCAAGTCTAGCCTAGAGGAGTCAGCCTAGAGATTCCGGAAATGGTCCAGAGCGGGCAGATAAATTGAGGTCCACAGTAGGATTCCTCACCAAACTAGGTTAGGGCAATCTACCTTTACCTTTGTTAAGCTATGAGTTGATGCTGGGTCTTAGGCCACAATGTAGGCCTAAGTTGTCTGACCCAGCTTAATTTAATGAGTTTAATTTGCTGGGTTAAAAACACAATTAGTCACTTACTGCTAGTTATTAGAGAGTCTCTTTTCTCCTTCCTGTATAATTGTCGAGAGCGTACTTGCTGGTGGGGATCTTTCTTCGGTGTCTGTTCTTCTCTCCTTTCTCCAGTTCCGTCCTCTCGCCCCGTTCTTCGTTTTCGTTCTCCCCTTAGCGGGGCTTTTTCCACCAGCGTCGTCTTGGTTCTTTTTCGGTTGGTTGATCGGTAATGTATATTATTACCGAGCACGCTCTTGTCACACAGTATAAATATACTAGTTATTATACCAGTTATTGACATAAAAGGAATTTAATAATTGTTAGATTAACTACCTACCTACTCAGTGAACCATTTTCGTTACCTCCCAACTACCCACTCATCAGTTTTCCATATACTGGGGGCCCCGGGAGATAAAAATTTTGGTGTCATTGTCACCAATTTTTATGTCTGAGTGTAGACTAGCTAACTATTTGACTGTAAATGCCTGTTAATGTGATTAACAGTGCCTATCCTCACCTTCTCATGGAGAAGGTGTAGCATTTAATTAGAAGAGAAAATATACATCCATAGGATGAAACTGTCTATGGTCTTTACCATAAGAAAAGAAAAAATGAAAGTTAGAAGATAAAATTACAATTCCCCAGCATCTATTTTTTGTTGTAAAAATAGTCGCGCCTTTAATGCTGTTTGTCGCTGAGGTCTTGTGTCTGTCAATGTTGTAGTAGGATGCGTTACCACTCCTACTGTCAAAGGAATAGTTACTGGAAGTTCAGTGTCTCCAGTTGTTACTGTCAATGGAGAAGGTTCTCCAAAGTCCATTGTTTTGGGTCCAGACTCTAAAGGGTACAAAAGAGAAATGTCTCTTGTTGTGTCACCCGTTGAAGTCCTTAATTTGACCACTCTTGTTACCCCGTCTGCCCCTGGTCTGAGTTCTGAAACTCTAGCCAGAGGCCAGTATTGTCTTGGAGTACTGTCATGTATGAGAACAAGGTCCCCTACCTTAATTGTGTCAGACCAATCCTTCTTAGTCATTTGTTTATGTCTCTCCCTTAGACCCATCAAGTACTCAGTTTTCCACTGTTTAATGAAATGAGCTTTAACTCTAGTTAAATGTTGTAACTTAGTCTGGAGCTCATCATGTCGTTGAGTCCAGTTTGGGTCTTCTGAAGAGTCTATATTGTAGTCCGGCAGGAGACTAACTTGTTCTCCCCGAATCAAATGATTTGGAGTTAATGGTTCCGTGTCATTAATGTTGTCACTCACATAAGTGAGTGGTCTATTGTTAATGATGTTCTCAATCTCAGCCAGGAGAGTGAGCAACTCAAATAAGTGTATCTGTTTTTTGCCAATTGCTTTCTTCAAGCAATTCTTTACTGTTTGTATATTCCTCTCCCAGATAGAACCATACCAAGGAGAGGCAACTGGAATATACTTCCACTTTATGTTTGAATTTTGTATATATAATTGTGTGAGTTCATCGCTTAACAAGTCGTGGATGACTTGTTCACCAGCCTTGAAATATGTAGCATTGTCAGTCCAAACTGTCTTGGGTACTGAATGTCGTGCACAGAATCTCTTAAAGACAGCAACTAAAGATTCTGCTGTAAGGTCCTCCACAACATCTAGATAAACAGCTCGTGAGGCAGCACATGTAAACAGTACAATGTACATTTTTTGTTCAGTGTCACCCACCCCTACAGTCAATGCTCCTGTATAGTCAATGCCTACAGTCTCAAAGGGTCTGTTGAGAGTAACTCTCTCCTCTGGCAAAGCAGGAGGATTTGGTTTCCTATAGTGCCTAGCATGAATACGCCTACATGTGACACACTCACTCAGGACTGTTTTAACAGTGATCCTTCCCTTGGGTATCCAATAAGTTTTTCTTAATGTAGTTAGTGTCTGTGGTACCCCCATATGATATACATCATTGTGTGTTTTTCTGATGATTAATGTTGTCAAATAGCTAAATCTAGGTAAAAGGATTGGATGTTTGCTTTTGTATGACAGTTTTGATTTGTCTAATCTCCCTTTACACCTTAGAAGGCCTTCCTCATCTCTGAACAAGTTTAGATCCACAACTACTGATGGTACAGGTTCTTTTGTTTGTTTCCCATTAGTCAAGAATTCTAACTCTTTATTGTACTCTTTTTGTTGTGCATGGCCTATCCAGTATTTGGTTGCAACTTCTGTATAATTATAATTGTTTTTATTTAGCTGTTTGTTAATTGTAGTTAAACAGTTGTGAGCAAACCTCAAACAGTAGGCTGTGACCCTGACAAGTTTACTGAAGTCAGAATAACGTTCATAATTAGTGATTGGTTCAACCTTTTCATTTGAAAAGATTAAATTTAATGTCAAGTTAACTTGTTCCACAGGCCATTGGTCTGTATTACAGGGCCACTTAGGTCCCATAAACCAAGTTTTGTTTGACTTCAACAACTTGTAGGATAAACCTCTGGTCAGAAAGTCTGCTGGATTTTGTTTAGTTGGAACATAGTGAAAGTTTACTTGTAGGCTTTCATTAGCTTCAGCTATTTCTTTTAGCCTATTTCTTACAAAGATATTCTTACTATTAATGCTATCATTCCGTATCCAGGCAAGACAAATCTGACTGTCAAGCCAGATGTGGATATGAGTTATGTTCACATCATGGTAAGCATCCTTAAGCAATGAAATGGTTTTAATGGCTGATGCAGCAGCCAATAGTTCCAATTGAGGTATGGTTCGGGTAGGTTTGAGAGGTGCAACTTTCCCTTTTGCATAAATTAGATGACTTTCTGTAGGACTTACAAGATACGCACAGCACCCATAAGCTTGTGTGCTTGCATCAGCAAACACATGAAGTCTCTGGGGCTTATCCCTAAACCCACAGCACCTTTGAATTTTAATGTTCTGCACTTTTGTTAAATCAGCAGCTAATTTCTTCCAAGATTTTTGATTTTCATTTGTGATTGGATCATCCCACCCAACATTTGTCCTCCAAATTTCTTGGAGGAGAATCTTTGATTTTATTGTTGAAGGCAGGAATAGACCCATAGGATCAAAAATTTTGGAAGCCTCTGATAATATTTGTCTTTTAGTATTTGCTTCCTCATCAAGTTTAAAACCTTTAGTACAGATTGAATCATGACTGTTAGAAGTTGCATCCAAATACCAGTTCATACCTAAAGTTTTAACTCTGTCTGATGGCTCAGTAAGACCATTATTATCCTTTAAAATCTTTTTGTTTAAATCCTCATCATTTTAAATCCACTCTCTAAGTTCAAAGTTACCTTGTTGCATAATGTTTTGAGAGTGTTCTTAGACTTCAGATAATTCAGATTTTGTTGTTGTTGAGCCTATTAGATTGTCTACGTAAAAATGTTCCTTAAGGAAGTTCAATGTTAAAGAGTTATTAAACTGGTTCAAATGATGTCCAATTGTCAATGCTAATAGGCTAGGTGAGCAATTGGCTCCAAACAACACAACATTAAATCTATAGGTTATGAACCCTTTATTCAAATCAAATGGATCCTTGAACCATAAGAACCTAAGTTGGTTCTTATCATATTCATTTTTAAGATTTATTCTCAAAAATGCCTTTGAAATGTCACTTTGTACGGCATATTTATCTAACCTGAACCTCAGTAAGATCTTCACAAGGTCAGAAATGAGATTAGGACCCTCAATCAGGCAATCATTCAAACTGTGTTTATCACTGTCTTTGAGGCTAGTTATATACTACTCTGAGTTTTGTTGTTGGGGCATCTTGTCGATAGACCCCCCTGTGGGTTAAATAATGACAACCATCTTTTTTAAAAGGGCTATTTGTTACTTCTTCAATGAAGCCTTTCTGTAGCTGTTCTTTGAAGACATCATTATATGTTTTTATATTATTATCTTGTTTGAGTTTTTTCATTACTTTATATAAATGTCCTTTAGCTATTTTGAGATTATCTCTTAAAGTTGGACAATTTATTTTCCAAGGTAACTCAATAAAATAACTATTGTCTTTGCACTGAATGGTGTCTTCAAATCTTTCTACCATTAACTGATCTTCTGAAGTTTGATTTGTGTCATGTATACCCACAGATTCTAGCAACCATAAAGTTTGAATTGCCTCATCCAAAGTTTCATTTGATAATGATGAATTAATGTTCTCAGTTGAGATAATATTATTCAAAGTGTTGCTATTCTTACAGGTGTTATGTAGGACTGAGTTGAGGCACATAGTATTTGTTGGTCATGAACTATTTTGGTTTAGGTCTAGGTTGTATTTGGATAGGTCACCCAAAGGGGCTATCCCTGATGGAGTCTGAATAGCTATACCATTACCTATCTCCACTATGCCCTTATGAATAAGATTAATATAATCTGCCCCCATTAACATTTCAATGTTAGCTACTGTGTTCATTACTTGCACAAAATTTGCAATGTAGTGTGTAAGTTGAGGCAGCAGTTACATTAAAGTTCTGTAATGTAGGTGTTCGTGTATTATAGTTGGTCACATTTGATTCTACAGTATCAAGTTTTGTCTGTTTGGCTGTAGCTAGTTGGTCTCTGGGAACAGTCTTTGGTTTATCCATAGTCTGGGTCTTATTTTGTGTTGGAAAATCTCTCAATTTGTAATTAGTTAGGATATTGGGAAAGTGTTTTCTGATACTTTCAAGATTAGGATAATTTTCTCCCGTCTTTATTATTAAAATATCTTTAACCCTCAAAGGAAGGCACCTAAGAACTATGCCTTGTATAATCCAAGATGAAGCTTTAATATCTATCTCATTGCTAACCAGTTGTCCTATAATAGCTTCTAATTTTGTATAAAAATTTTCCATATCACTATGGTTATCTTTTATGGGTGCAAAATCAAAAATTTGTTGAGATAATTCATATACAATCTCATCTTTATTAATGTAATTACGTTTTAAGAGATCAATAGCTACTTCATATGAATTCCCTATGGCTGGTAAATAGGCTATCAGGTTATAGGCTGGGCCTTTAAGGAAACTAGTTAAGTAGCTAAACTTATCAACAGTTGAAATATAAGGTTTATTACCTATTAAACTCTCAAATTTGTCAATGAAAGATGGGAATTGTACCGTGTCCCTTCAAATGTTGGTACTAGCAAAATGGGTAACTGAGCCCTCAATTCTTGTGACTCAGGATTTAGCATGCCACTTAAATTTTGTTGAAGGTTAGCTCTACTTTGATTAAAATCAGAATTAGGTTTATTTGGTGTTAAGTCAGTCAAACGAGACCGTAGTCTCCTTATTTGCTGTTCAATTGAGATTACCTGATCATCATTATCAGCGTAAAGGTCTATCAATTGTTCTTCAGCCATTCGGATTCAACTAATCTGAAAATACTTCATCAATGGCTATTATTTCCTTCTTTTTAGTTTCCAATTTAAGAATTACACACTCTAAATCTTCTACCTGGTTGTGTAATATTGTTAAAAGTGTTCACAGCCTTTGTAACAGCTCCCAACTTTGTCCCCCTTTTCTTTTTTAACTTTTTCAATTCCGCACTGTCCATGTTTAAGTCAAAATTGTTTAACTGGGGATCGTAATGAAATAGAGGACAAGAAGAAATTACCAGAGAAGAGAGAGCACAGACAAAACAGTCAAGTTTAAATTTGGTTTAATCCCCCCCAAGTACTTATGTGTCACTCAGGTCTAAGCTTATAAGAGAATGAGACTCCTTAAATGTAAATGTTTCCTAGTTAGGCCCTAGGTTGTAGACCTAATTAGGCTTGATTAGGTTAGGCTTAGGCTAGACCATTTAGCCTAATTCTGCAATTTTTGTTAAGTAAGGTTAAGGTTTGTTTATTCCCCACACACGGACCACCAATGTGAAAAATGCTCTGTATGAATTGGTCCACAATTAACCCACCCCTTATTTCTCCAGTCTAACTATAGAGTAGATCAAGTCTAGCCTAGAGGAGTCAGCCTAGAGATTCCGGAAATGGTCCAGAGCGGGCAGATAAATTGAGGTCCACAGTAGGATTCCTCACCAAACTAGGTAGGGCAATCTACCTTTACCTTTGTTAAGCTATGAGTTGATGCTGGGTCTTAGGCCACAATGTAGGCCTAAGTTGTCTGACCCAGCTTAATTTAATGAGTTTAATTTGCTGGGTTAAAAACACAATTAGTCACTTACTGCTAGTTATTAGAGAGTCTCTTTTCTCCTTCCTGTATAATTGTCGAGAGCGTACTTGCTGGTGGGGATCTTTCTTCGGTGTCTGTTCTTCTCTCCTTTCTCCAGTTCC
This sequence comes from Bathynomus jamesi, assembly GCA_023014485.1. Lineage (NCBI taxonomy): Eukaryota > Metazoa > Arthropoda > Malacostraca > Isopoda > Cirolanidae > Bathynomus > Bathynomus jamesi. The sequence continues at coordinate 693,984 of JAJOZX010001983.1, read as the reverse complement.
GTCCTCTCGCCCCGTTCTTCGTTTTCGTTCTCCCCTTAGCGGGGCTTTTTCCACCAGCGTCGTCTTGGTTCTTTTTCGGTTGGTTGATCGGTAATGTATATCTATTACCGAGCACGCTCTTGTCACACAGTATAAATATACTAGTGTGGCGAATAACTCTGGTGAGCAACCAATTGGTTTCATCCACCCAGTTATTGACATAAAAGGAATTTAATAATTGTTAGATTAACTACCTACCTACTCAGTGAACCATTTTCGTTACCTCCCAACTACCCACTCATCAGTTTTCCATAGTGAGATTATTCAGAAAGTCACCTCTAAAGAATGAAATTTTGCAAAATTACGTGAAAGCAGAGCATGGTAGTGAAAAGATGATAATTTTAGATTCAAAAACTCGCTGGAACAGTTTATTGGCAATGCTTGAGCGTTTTTTGGAAATAAGATCTGCAGTTTCTAAAGCGTTGATTGATATTAAGCATGAGCAACCTTTAACAAATGAAGAATTTGATGCCCTTCATGAAATTGTGTCGAGCCTGCATCCAGTAAAAATTGGCACAGAAAAATTGTGCAGCCGTGATGCAACCTTGTTAACCGCCGAGGGAGTATTTGTTTTTATAATGGATGAGTTATGTCAACAAAAGTCAGGATTTGCCCAGAATTTGAAAAACTCTATAACACAGAGGATTAGCGAGAGAAGAAACTACTTTGGTTGGACTCATCCAGTACTTAAACACTGGTAAGAAATATGAAAAACATTTTGTAGCTACTCCTGGTTTACCCCCTTTGCCAAACAAAGGATCTTTATTGGAATCGGCAAAGAAAACATTGATAAGGCTTTTCAAGGAAGACGAATCATCATCTAGCTGTTCACAATCAGAAGATGAAGGAAGTCAAGAAATTGAGCAGCCTATGACATTGTCAGACAAATTAGAAGCAGCAATACTATCATTTATCAAAGACTAAACCTAGGCAATCTCAGCATTCTTCCACTTTTTCAGGTCAGGCTCAGAGCATGGGCAAAGTTTTGAAGCAAGAGCTGCAGTTGTTTGAGACAACAGGTAACAGAGCATCGACCATCACCCATTTGTGTGATGCGCTAAAAACCATTCCTCCGACCTCTGTCGAATCCGAGAGAGCATTTTCTGCTGCTGGTTTGTTTATTACTAGGTTGAGAACTCGGCTTAGCGATAAAAGTATCGATTGCTTGTGTTTCCTAAGAAGTTATTACAAAAATGTTTAAATATTTTTTTTTTATATAGTCTTTATTTTTTATGTTGGTATACTATAAGGGCATCAAATTTTAAAAGGAATATTTTTTTGCAGATGTACTGAATTATAAATAAAGGAATTTACTCTTTTAGTGATTATTTATTTCCTGCAAATAATTAATGCGTTCAATAAGTAGTAAAAGCGCCCAATGTAAGTAATAAAGTATAAGTTCAAGCATAAAATAACCGTTTTCTTAAATTTATAATTACTTCCGGGGATCCCGGGAATATACTCCAATTTCCCGGGAACTTCCGGGAAATCCCGGGATGAAAAATTCCGGGAATTCGAGAAACCCTACTCACCACTCAAACACGACATTACTCACTAACCTCACGCAGCACATCATGGATGGCATCAACTCCAGACAACCAGCTCAACGTACACTATTAACAACAATAGACATTAGTAACGCATTTGATGCTATCCCACGCTTCCCTCTCATAAACAAAATACTTAACACAACCATGCACAATAACACCAAAAGGTGGCTGAGCAACTATCTTTCAGGAAGATACTCACATGTCACATTTAATGGCAAGTCATCCAAAAACAAGCTTTTTCGGAACGGGGTCCCTCAAGGCTCTGTTCTCTCACCAACACAACTTATACATGCATGACATTCCAACACCCATAGATAACAAGTTTACCTTATCATCATATGCAGATGACATCACTCTAACATCCACCCACAACAACATCGACACCGCTACAAATAACCTACAAACATACTGTACATAAACGGTATACAAGACTGTTTATACACAATAGACTCAAACACTCAAACAAAGACTTAACACGTTTAGGGTACTAACAGGCACAAACTTTGGACACCAGCAGGAAACAACATCACTTATATACAAACAATATATTTGCTCAGTTATGGACTATGCTAGCCCATGCTGGGCACCCATTATCTCAAACACACACATAAACACCTTACAGACAATACAAAACAACGCACTTCGTATTATTACAGGATGCACTCAAACAACACCAATAGAACACCTGCACACAGAAACAAAAATACTGAAAGTTAAGGAACATTTAGACATGAGGGGAACACAATTCATGGCAGCACCGACAACTAACCCACAACACCCTTGCCACTACACGTACAATCATGCACCAACACCTCGCACCATTAAGGTAACACCAGAGAGACATTATAACCAAATACTCCATTCCATACCACGCCCCACAGACATCACACAGTTCAGAAAACACACACACACACACACCTAACCCACAAAGCACTGACACGACTCGGTCCGAATGCGGTCCTAGGTACGAAGCCGCCACCCATTGACAAGTCAGAGACCAGCCTGAGCAGATCGGATCGAGTTAACTTAGCACGATTCCGATGTGGACATCACTCCAACTTACAGACATATAGATACAGACTAGACAACTCCACAGACGACACCTGCCACCTGTGCCAGGACACACCACAAACAATTGAACACATTATGACAGACTGTACCACTCTAGCACACCATAGAACACAACACAACATCACCAGTGCGCTGAACCTCTGGTTCACTCCGGAGAGGGCGATCGGTTACCCGCGTGCCGCCGACTCGCTCGATCAGGATGGGCTGATTGGCTAACCAGCAACAACAACAACTCCAAACAATTTTTTTTTTTTCTTATTTAATTTTATTTATTTTTATTCAGTACTAATTAGTAATTTTTTATTTAAAAGATAGTCACGTTTCATGGGATAATCATAGATGTATAAAATTAACATAATTTAGTCAAACAGTACAGTAATTACCATAATTATTATTATTATTATTATTATTATTATTTAGAAAGTCGATATCAGCCTATGTCTTTATAGAGGATTTACATTTAATTTCCAATATTCTGAATAGTTTTTTATTTTCAGTACTGAGTTTTTTAATAATAATTCTAGATAAGAATTTGCAGTATGCTAAGAATACTGGCTTCATCTTTTCTTCTGCTGACGTGTTTCGTTCATATACGTTGAACATCTTCAGAGCTTTATACATAATTTTAAAGTAAAATGGGTTATATATATATATATATATATATTATATATATTTTATTGTAAATTTGATACAATTTCAAATTAATTTAGGAATATTCGAAAGTTCATTAAATTTTATATTAATTTTCGGTTTTTTCATTTTAATGTAAAAGGCTTCGGCAATTTTTAGTTTTTGTACGTTATGTGATGAGTATAAGATTTGAAAGTTTTGTGAGATATTTTTTTAATTTAATATTTTATGATCTACTCTGTGATGTTCGTTAATTTTACTTGGGCGATATTTATGTTGGTATGCTCTCTCTTTAATGTGGTTTGTGGTGTAACCAATGTAAGTCGACGTACAGTCATCTCGGAGTTAACTGTACGTCGACTTACATTGGTTACACCACAAACCACATTAAAGAGAGAGCATACCGACATAAATATCGTCCAAGTAAAATTAACGAACATCACCCATTTTACTTTAAAATTATGTATAAAGCTCTGAAGATGTTCAAAGTATATGAACGAAACGCGTCAGCAGAAGAAACAATGAAGACAGTATTCTTAGCATACTGCAAATTCTTATCTAGAATTATTATTAAGAAACTCAGTACTGAAAATAAAAAACTATTCAGAATATTGGAAATTAAATGTAAATCCTCTATTATTATTATTATTATTATTATTATTATTATTTGCAATTTCACTTCCCTTATGTAATAAATTAACTGAGTTCCATTGATTTTGCCTGAAAATCTTTTGTTTTTCAAGACTACAACAGATAAGATACCTTAAATATATTAACTGCTTATCAGATATCCAAACTGAGTCCTTATAAAATAGCGAAATGTCACTTTTCCCCTTTAATATATTGCAAAAATTAATGTATAGATTATAACCTTTTTTCTAAATAAAGTTTTTTGAGTTTGATTTTGAAAAACAAAAAAATAATTAGAAACTTAAAAATTACTTTTTAAGCTAATCCATTTTTTTTTTTTTGTGCAGGAAGGAGGGGCCAAGGGTGAATGACCGCAAAGAATAAGAATTTAGTTTTGTTACTTAAATTATAAGGCATGATAATGTGTTTTTTATAACCAAAATAGATACCTTAAAGATTACCACTCAGCATTTCGATACGTTTTGCAATGGTTTGCCTCACCTAAATAGTGCATAGTTATGTGGCGGATGGGACCTACAGCTTTTTAATTTATATAGAATCATATGAGAATCATCTGGGATGATGGTCAAAATAAAAATGCACATAAGAGTTATCATTAGTAGGCTTACGATAAACTTCAAATTTGAACTGATTAGAGCATCTCCAAATTTTTAGATCCAGAAAAGATAAGCTTCAATCATTTTCTTTTTCAACTGTGAACTTAATAGATGGGACTAAATTGTTGAGCCTACCAAGGAATAAGTCAACATCCAAATTATTAGGCCAAAGGCATAAAATATCATCTATATACCTGGACCAAACCAGGTTAAAATTAACAATCGTAGGTAAAATTCTACTTTCAAAAAAATTCCATATATCAGTTAGCTAGTACAGGTGAAAGGGGATTTCCATCGCCAATCCAAACGACATAGCATAAAACTTATTTTCAAACTGAAATTTACAATCTTTGACACAAAGCTTAAATTAACTCAATAAGAGTGTTGTGTTGAACAGGGAAAGAATATTCAGAGATCTTATCTTTTAAAAAATCAAGTAGGTCATCAACAGGGACTTTTGTGAATAACGAGCATACATCGAAACTTACCAATTTGAAATTAGGGTCTTTAGGAAACTTCAGTTTGTCAATAAGATCCATGCTATTTACAATATGTGACTTAGAAATAGAGCCAACTAACGGCGTTAATAAACTAACTAACCACTTAGATAACTTAAAGGTTATGGAGCCTACTGAGCTAATAATAGGCCAGGCCTCATGGGATTATTAACTTTGTGTGTTTTTACTAAGCCGTACAGATATGGTAGTGACGGATTGATACTAAGAAACTGCTGCGAAAGCCCATTATAGTTAGTTTTTAATATTTCTCTTAATTTTCTGTTAAACATTTTATTAACATCCTCCAGTGGGTCTTGTTTAGAGGTTTGTACGTGTCACGATCATTCAATAACGTATTCATCTTTTCAACATAACTGTTTTTGTCCATGATGACGATCGAATTAGATTTGTCAGCTTTAGTAATATGCAGTGGTGGGCACCGTTAACCAAAAAGTTAACTTCGATAACGATAATCCGTTAACCCCAATTTTTAATTCCGATAACGATAATCCGATAATTTTACTACAAAGTTAACGGAAGTTAACGATAATCCGTTAACGATAACTATTTCTTTACTAACATTTAAAAAAATCAAGGAAAAAGCTTTAAAACCCATAGAAAATGTTTATTTATGCAAAATCCAACAATAAATAGGTATTTAACTGTATTTTTATCAAGTTTTGCAACTTTTTTGCTTAATAACTTTTTTTTTATTTTTAATAAAAAATGTACTGATTACATGTTTTGAAACCCTTGTAACCACTAACCATTAACGAAATTTTAATTTACCAGAGAATTATTATGGCGGGAACTGAAAGGTAAAATTAAATTTTAGGCACATTTATTAAAGACTATGACACAATGTGCTGGTTGCCCTTCAGAAAGACCAACTTCTCAAAGTTAGGCCCAACTGCCAGTCTTGACCTCTTGGGCCTCAGGATGTCCTTGCCAAGAGAGAAGAGCCGTTCCACTGCGGCAGAGGACGGAATTGGCAGACTGAAGTTATGGCGGTTTGAATTTATTCGCGGAGCGGTGATCTTCCGTGAATGACCCTCGCAGTTAACGTGTTAACGGACTTTAACAGACTAAATATCGAGTTATCGGAAGTTAACTGGTCCGATAACGATAAATGGAAATTAACTTCCGTTAATAGTCCGTTAAAAAAAGTTAACTTCGTTAATTAACCGTTATCGGATTAACGCTTTAGTGCCCAACACTGATAATATGTAATGTCAGTCGTCAGTCCTGAATTTTTAGATTCCGAGTTATGCAATATCATGAATATTGGTACTAAATTATGTTATCCTATTTCATTTTTAGATAACTGTCTTAGGAAAGCCAAGAATAGATATTATAATAATGTAACTGTAAAGGAATTTGAGCGTAAAAATATCCTTAGCCTACCTTACCATGTTAATTTTCAATATCTTCCGACTTTACTTAAAGCAATTGGCATCAATGTAGTCTTTAAGTATAATAATATTGTTAAATCACGCCTAATAAAGAATAGCCCGGATAATGTTGTTGGTTGTGTGTATTCGATCGGATGTACACAATGTAACTCAGTACATATAGGCCAAACGGGTAAAACCAGGGCCGTTTCTAGCCATTAGGGGGGCCCTAAGCAGTATGGCCATTTGAGGCCCCACCCCTCCATCCACCAACTCACGCCTTACTACATCACCTCAGCACACACATACAAAAAATGGCTGTGTTAACAAAAAACAATTATGAAACAATTTTAATGAAACATTTATGTCCAAAACAACAAATATGTACTTTCAGAAGACAAACACAAAAAAAAATACTCTTCATGAAATTCCTGAAAATTAGCTTATACATTATTTAGAATAAATAACACAGAACTATGTATAAAAAAACTAATTTTGATTGGATCACCGAACCGTTTGTTGATACTCAACCATCGCAGAACGAACTGGCTATATGGAAACTTCTTGAATGAGACAGCATGATTGAGAAGGTAAATTTATATCTAAATTTTTTTTCATTTTTTCAGGATTTTATAGAAAAATATAGGTAGTATCACAAGCAGTGGTCGTTTCAATATTTATTTATTTTTTGATGAAAAATTAGTTTATTTTTAGATAATTATGTCATTAGTGAGTACAAAGAATATGTTAAATAATTTCTGCCAAAATGTTACAAAATGCTGTTTGGAAAAACTAAATTGCGTTGGCTTCCGGGGCTCCGTCCCAGACCCCGCTGGGGGAGCTACCGCTCACCCCAGACCCCCTAGCTTAATGCGGACCCCGCTAGGGGAGCTATCGCTCACCCCATACCCCCTAGCTTAACGCGGACCCCGCTAGGGGAGCTACCGCTCACCCCAGACCCCCTAGCTTAATGCGGACCCCGCTGGGGGAGCTACCGCTCACCCCAGACCCCCTAGCTTAATGACTCGCGCCATTGGTGCTCGCCGATTTACACCCCTATCTCTATCAGAACCGGTTAAGAAATTGGCAGCACACCCCTGCAACCATCCCTTACAAAAAACAAAATCTTCAACAATGGAATATTGTCACTTTCATCATTACCCCTTAAATCCGACATCCTTCAAAATTATTGACTACTTCAGTCATCAACCAGCAGGCCTCCTCATGTTAGAATCGTTGCATATCTTCCGTTTAAAATCGAAATCAGTCTGAGAAATGGGGATGGGGAGCGATGACGAGCTCGCTGCATATAATGCATTTGGCTCGACCCAGTTCCTCCTGTAAAGGAAACTTATTTTTTCAGGTTGGTGGCGTTACTATCGTCTCAGTGTCTTCAGATGGACGAAGGACGTAAAAAGGAACAACCAACCAATCAACCAGTTTAAAACGCGACCTCAGTGACTACACTCCGGACTTTAGCTTATTCATAGTGAAATACTTCTTATAACATAATTTTCATTTGTCAGATGAACCGTAAGGAGCCTTTTTACATTTTTTTTTAATGCAGGAAGGAGGGGCCAAGGGTGAACGTCCGCAAAAACGTCCCCCAAATAGGAGGGGAAAAAGAGAACCGAAATCAAGGTCCAAAGTTTTCGAGATGCCTGGACACACTATATTTGAAAAACTGGGGTTCATAGACAGGGGGAAAGATGGATTGAGGAAGGTTGTTCAATGGCCCCAATTTTTTTTTTTTTTGATGGGGGTGATTTAACTGCCTTCGCACCATATAAGGTCATATGATGGTGGGGACCTGCAGCTTTACGTGGGGCCAGAGCTAAGTACGAGTCGCTAAATAATCTGGACGCGGAGGATGGTTCCCTATCTAACTACAACCCAGACCCAATGTCGCTTAACTTCACTGATCAATGGAAAGCGGTGTTACGACACTGACCATGACGTAGCTTTTCTCCACTTCATTTCGAAATATTTCAATCTTAAGCCTTTACTGCCCAAAAGGACAAATTTGTAACCTTTCAAATACACGCATTCATAACTTGACCCTACAAAATATTTGGGCAGTAAAGGTTTAAATCTATTCACCTCCACGAAACACCTATAATGAGAATTAAATTAGCGAATAATATCAAATCGTCCTTCAGTCAGACACCTTCGGTTGTAAGTACACAACCTCTTCAATCTTAAATTCTTATTCTTCCTTCAGTTTATAATTTCAACCCAATCCAGGATTAAATAATTATATATTTTTTATTCTGCAATACAGTGTATAAAGTTAATAGTCTATAATTTATAATCTTCATGTAATTTTAGTACATAGTTCCACGTTGATAATGGAAGAAGCAGCGGTACTTTCCATTTCCGTTATACCCCCACAATTTTAATAAGCCCCCAATATCAATCGCCCTTGTGATTGGTTAGGTTTAGTCGTGATATTTTCGTTAAAAATAACAAAAATATTACGACTTAACCTAACCAATCGTCGAGGTTTACTATATGAAGTGTATTCATTAGGGTGGAGCGAAAAATACTTTTTTTCTAGTATGAAGTTCTAATAGAGATTAGAAGTTGCATTTAGTGGACGAAATATGCCTGTCAAAATATGAGTTCATTTGTTTAAAATTTTCAGCTGCCACCAGGGGGCTAAAGTTAACAATTTTGTGTAAAAAGGTAAAAAATGCTTCTAATTTAGGTTTGTCAAACTATTATAAAATTTTAACTTAGAATTATCTAATAGTTTGATTAAGATTCTTAAATGATAGGAATTCGTTTTGTAAAAATGCCTTTTCATATGCTTAATATCTTCAGCTGCCACAAGAGCTGAAATTAACACAATTTAGAGTAACCGAGTCATGTTGAGACTACACTGAATGTTGTGGGGGAGGGTTTGGGGAGGGTTGTGGGGGAGGGTTTTGGTGTGAAGGAATTTCTTTCTGTGAGTCATTAGAACAGTGTGTTAACACTTGTCTTTTTAGGTAGTAGGCCTAGTCGCTCAGTTGATCGGAGTTTTTTAATATGATCGGAATATTATAAAACTTTATTTTAAAGTGATTTATAGAGAGATAATATTGATTTTATTATAAAATGCTTATTATAATGTATATATAATTTTAGTTAATTTATATAATATATTATGTATATTAATTATATAATGTTTTGATGTTACAGGATATTTTGTGATTGTGAATTTTCTTAAAAATATTATGGCATCAAATACTAAATATAAACATTTCACTAGCGAACATATGAAGTGTGCCATATTTGAAGTACCTTGTGAGATGAGTGATATGCAACTACCAACTTATAACTGCATTATGAAAGATTACCTGTTCACAAAACATTTAGTGAAGGATCAGATGAATAACAAGGAGCCTTCATTTTCTGAAATAGCAGAGGCAGTTTCCAAAAAGGTAGAAAATATTTGGAAGACGGCCTCTTTGCCAATAGTTTCACATACACGCGTTTTACAGATGTTGCGAGTGTACCATGATAAATACAGTCCTTATTAAAGCCATACAAGTCACGCAAGGATCAGCCTAAGTACAAAAATCAGCTTGAAGAATTTGAAAACTCTTCAAAATGCACTTTGTTTGACATCTGCACCTGCAAATGTGAGGAGTTTAGGAGATGTTCATGTGAAAAGAGTAAGAAAGTCCCTCCAAAAGAGCAGGATTTTTTAAATGACCAACGAACACGCAGAATAATGGTGATAGGAAGCATTGACATAGCACACACAAGACGATTACAAGCAAGAGAACATCGAAAGGAAATGGAAAAAGCACGTCTGGAATCCTCACAAACAACTAGTGCTGCTATAACCAATACGTCCAACTTACAAATCGAAACAGAGACAAGTGAACTTCAACAACTAGAAGAGATATCTGAAGATAATGAGGAAGATACAACCTCGACTCAATATGTAATATCAGAACAACAGATGCGTGAGCCACTGCCTTCATTAGCAATTACTTGTGATAGATTTAAAATGTCGGACAGAGCTGGGGCTGCTATTGCTTCTGCAGTATTGGCAGATCTTAAAATTGTTACTCCCGAAGACAAAGGGAATATTATAGACAGAAGTAAGCTAAGACGTGAAAGACAAAAACAGAGAAAGGAACTACAACAGATAGGAGAGCCAAAAACCATGCGGGGATTATACTTTGATAGCAGAAAGGATAAAACAATGATTCAAGTCCAGGAGAGTGATGGCTCTAACCACCAAAGAATCAAACGCGAAGAGCATATCAGCATAATATCTGAACCACACTCTCTGTACTTTGCACATGTGACACCTTCCAGTGGCAAAGCTAAATACATTTGCACAGCGCTAGTGAATTGCTTGAAAGAAAGGAATGTTGATATAGGGAACATCGTTGCAGTTGGCTGTGATTCGACAGTGGTTAACACTGGAAGTATTGGAGGCACAATAAGATTACTGGAAGAAGCCTTTAATAAGCCATTGCAGTGGCTGATATGCCTTTTACACCTTAATGAACTTCCATTGCGCCATCTGTTTCATCACTTGGATGGTACCACTACTGGACCAAGAGCATTTTCAGGCAATTTACAAGAATTAGCTACTTTCATTGTTAGGGTATACGCACCAATGTGGTTTCAGATAAAGCGTAAACCATTATGCCAATATGGTGCTAAACATATGTGTCATATGATTGCAAGAAGCCGGTATCTCCGTGAAGAGCTTAGGAGAGTACATGACTCAGTCATTCAGCGAAATGCATATTACGCAAATCAAGAAAACATTCTCATTGCAATGATAGCTGATGAAAGGGAGCATGTGCGTCAGTTGGGATTTAGGCGTATCATAAAAGCAAGGGCATGCATTCAAGAAACAGATGTTATCAGGTATTTTAAGGTGCCAGAAATAAATTTTTATGCCAAAGACTATACAGATCTCATTATGTGGCAAGATTTTCAGATAGCAGAACCACCGATAACCAAATGAGTTTCTCTTGATGATATTGAATCATGCATCAAACATGGTACTACTCTTCATTCAGAATTATTTCAGTTTCCATGTCATACACAAGCCGTAGAGAGATGCGTCAAGCTCGTTACGACGCTGCTGGATCAGTCTGCGGACCTACAACAGAGACGGTTGGTTCGTGCTACATTAGAATCAAGGAAAAAACAGCCAAAATTTGACACAAAAGCAAATTACTAAATAGTCTTCAGCAAGAACCCTTTCTAGAGGGAGGTTGGTTGGGGAAAGGGTGGTACTCCGCTAAGGCACGAAATAACGTTTCTTAATTGTCTCAAGCCAGTATAAAGGAGGAGAGACATCCTAATTTATTACTGTTCCCTTTTTCAAGTAAATACAGAATCATACTTAATTGTCATTTTTAAGTTAACTTCAGCCCTCTTGTGGCAGCTGAAGATATTAAGCATATGAAAAGGCATTTTTACAAAACGAATTCTTATCATTTAAGAATCTTAATCAAACTATTAGATAATTCTAAGATAAAATTTTATAATAGTTTGATAAACCTAAAATAGAAGCATTTCTTTCCTTTTTACCCAAAATTGTGTTAACTTTAGCCCCCTGGTGGCAGCTGAAAATATTAAACAAATGAACTCATATTTTGGCAGGTATATATCGTCCACTAAATGCAACTTTTAATCACTATTAGAACTTCATACTAGAAAAAAAGTATTTTTCGCTCCACCCTAGTATTCATATAGTAAAAACTTACCATTTACAGTATAACGGAAAAGTATCGAAACAGTTTTTGAAACGTCTGTAAAGACTCAATAAAGTTTTGGAAAAAATATATACAGGGCGTCCCAAAAACATGTATACACACTTTAAATAATTATAAAGGCAGTGTTTATTAAAATACATTTCATTTTCAAAATGTAATAGAATCTACAGACATTATTTAATTGTTTTGTCAACGCCTGTTTTCAAACCGACGTCCGTTCTGGTCCAGGCACTGCTGATAACGCGAAGCAATGGAATCGCAAACATCACGAAACATTTCGTTTGGTATTTGTGTGCATTCTCGTTCAATGGCTGCTCTCAATTCAGCGACTGTTGCAGGTTTCATAGCGTAGACTTTGTCTTTTAAGTATCCCCATAAAAAAAAGTCTAGTGGTGTGAGGTCTGGTGAACGCGGAGGGTATTCTACGAAACCCCTTCGTCCAATCCACATCCACATCGTGCCAAGTACCACTCGCAATACTCCACTCTTCGGTCCGGATCATCATCATCTTCATTAATAGCATGGACTAATCTTGGAATGTAACTTTTCCATTGACAGCGCTTCAAAATGCGTTGGACAGACGATTCTGAAATTTCTACCTCACGACTCGTTTGCCGCACAGATTTTCTTGGACTTTGGTGATACGTTTCCAGTACTCTTTCTTGCTTTGTGGGCTTGTCGATGTCCGTGGTCTTCCGGAACGCTTCTTGTGGACATTCTGAACAGTTCCATCGGCTTCAAACTTATCTCTAATTCGAGTGATGGTAAGTCGCGTTGGTGGATCTGTTTGAAACTCCCTCCTAAACTGTCTTTGCACTTCAACTGCGTTTTCACACTTCCAGTAGCATTTTAGAATGAATTTCCTTTGTTCAAAGCTTAGTCTGACTGCCATTATTAATTCTAATGGGTTTAACTTGGAAAGAAAGAAACATCAATTGAGCTATCAGCTGTTAAAGTGTGTATACATTTTTTTGGGACGCCCTGTGTATATATATATATATATATATATATGAAAATTATTTCACGAAAGTGACACGTGAAAAATATTTATGATGAATAAAACCTGCGTTCCTGAGGATGTCATTAGACGAAAGCGCTTGAGCACCACTTTGTGTTTCTTTTCCCTTCGTGGTTTTATTCATATATATATATATATATACAGGGTGGGCGGAAAGTAGCTCCCTATTTTGGATTGGTAAAAAAATACGTATATTATTCATTTATTTCAGAAGAAATAATATGAAAAGGTAGGCATACATGGTAGGTTTTCTCTAAAATTCAATGTGGGCTCCAACTCTTTCCACCAGCTTCTGGAGCCGCCCAGGAATGGCGTCCACTGACTTTAGCAGGAACTCCGGCGGGATGGAGGACATGACTTCCCGAATTCGGTCCTCCAGTTCTTCCAATGTCCTCGGTTTGGTGCGGTAGACTTCTTCCTTTACCCACCCCCAAAGAAAGAAGTCGCACGGTGTCAAGTCGGGCTCCTGGCTGGCCATTGATGTGGACCACGACGACCCATCCAACGCCCAGGGAAGTGGGCATCCAGCCACTCACGGACAACAAGAGCGAAGTGCGGAGGGGCGCCATCTTGCATAAATATCAGATCGTCGATGTTCTCCGATGTGCTGACAACCGGCCAGACCTCGTTTCGCAACATAGCAAGGTACCGCTCAGCATTCATGGTGTTGCGCAGAAGGAACGGGCCCACAACCTGATCTGAGGTCATACCACACCACACCGTTACACTGAACCGATTCTGCCGTTTTTCAGCGGTAACCGTGCGACTTCTTTCTTTGGGGGTGGGTAAAGGAAGAAGTCTACCGCACCAAACCGAGGACATTGGAAGAACTGGAGGACCGAATTCGGGAAGTCATGTCCTCCATCCCGCCGGAGTTCCTGCTAAAGTCAGTGGACGCCATTCATGGGCGGCTCCAGAAGCTGGTGGAAAGAGTTGGAGCCCACATTGAATTTTAGAGAAAACCTACCATGTATGCCTACCTTTTCATATTATTTTTTCTGAAATAAATGAATAATATACGTATTTTTTACCAATCCAAAATAGGGAGCTACTTTCCGCCCACCCTGTACATATATATATATATATATATATATATATATATATATATATAAATATAGAGAGAGAGAGAGAGAGAGAGAGAGTTACAAGGAGTTACAAGGAAAAGAAGAACCTCAAAAGGCCTTGCCCATACCGAGGAGGTATAAATGGCAACGGGTGCCAGAGAAAAGTTCCTACACATTGTCACAGCTAACTTCTAGAACAGCCACCCCAGAAGGGAGTAACACACATCCTCAAATAGTGTACAAGATTCGGTCTAACCTTTTCTTGAATTGATCCACAGAGGAACTGTTCACAACTTCTAAAGGTAGCCTGTTCCACGTGTTATAGATCTTATAGGTAAAGTAATTCTGACACATACTAGTGCTAAACCGTTTCAAGTCTAATTTCCAACCATTGTTGCGAGTTGAGTTATCATTTAAACTAAACATGCTTCTAAAATCGACATCGTCGAACCCGTGTAAGAGCTTGAAAACCTCGATGAGTTGATCGCGCAGCCTCCGAGTTTCCAGCGAAAACAATTTCAGAGCGTGTAAGCGTCGATTGTAGCCCATATGCCTAACAGAAGGGATTAACTTTGTGGTCCTCGCCTGGACTCGCTCCAGCCTGTCAATATCTTTCTTGAGGGTGGGCGACCAGAACTGCACAGCGTACTCCAGGTGCGACCGAACCAGGGAATTGTACACAGAGAGAGCACAATCTCCTTGTTCTGAAATCGAAATTGCCTCCTGATATAACCCAACAGCTTCTGGGCTTTCTTTTCCACCTCTACGCACTGTTTGGTAAACTTTAGGTCGCTGCTAATTAGCACACCCAAGTCCTTTTCCAATTCAGTGGCCTCGATATTACTCCCCAACATGGAGTAGTCCGACTTGGGATTGGCGTAGCCAATGTGCATGACCTTGCATTTACCCAAGTTAAATGGCATTTGCCATTTTTCGGACCACTCTCCTATCCTACGTAGGTCCGCACGCAGTCGTTCGATCGCTTCGGGCGTCCCAACATTGGCCCCAAGCTTGGTGTCATCAGCGAATTTGACGATCCTATTGACGATGCCAGCGTCGCTATCATTTATGTAAATGATAAACAACAGTGGCCTCAAAACGGAACCCTGAGGAACCCCGCTAGTGACCGAGGCCCAACCCGAGGTAGCCCCTTTAATTACAACCCTCTGTCGCCTATTCTTCAGCCAGTTTCCAATCCAGCTACCTACTTCCCCATCGATACCCAGTGCGCGGACTTTGGCCATTAGCCGGCGGTGAGGCACCTTATCAAAGGCTTTTTGAAAGTAGAGATAAAGTATATCAATCGCCCTACTCTTATCGTACTCTCTCCACATGACGTGGAAAAACTCGAGCAGGTCGGTGAGACATGACCTATGCCGCCTAAACCCATGTTGAGAGTCCCCAAACAGCTTGTAGGAATCCAAATGGTCAACGATCCTATCCGCTATTATCCCCTCTAATAATTCACCGTGTAACAAAAAAAAATATTTTTTTTGTTTCTGGGCAATAACCTTTATTTTCTGATTCATTATGCTTCAAATCACTGGAAAAAAGCTGTCAGTGATTTTAAACTTCGGGTTTGTTGTCAGTACATCGATTTTGTTGAAATAAGAATATTATTATTTTTTAACCCTATATGGACATCTGCGACAGATCTGTAAACGCTTCAAAATTTACTATATATTTACCGAAACAAGTACATTTTAACTTAAATGACGATATCGTCAAATTTGTAACGGTTCAAGGAGTTTATATCACGAATTGGCAACTCCTACTGCAGAAAACCGAGCTTTAATGAAAAAAATAAGTTAGTGCAGGGTTGCCAGATTGGCTTTTTTAAAGCCAAATTCCATAAATTTGGCTTTTTTTCAACTTGCTTGGCTTTATAATATCAATTTGGCTTTTTTGGCTTTTTATTGGCTTTTTTCAACTTGCTTGGTTTTATAGTATCAGTTTGATTTTGGGGCTTTTTCCAGGATCTTTTTTTATTTTTGCCTTTATAATATCAGTTATACTGTTTAGCCTCTTTTAGCACGTGTTTTTTCCTTGTACCAAACGTGTATAGTGAATCTAGTCTTGTCCGTGGCGTTACATTCGAGATTCATACACGTTTGATACTTGTTCAAACGGAACGGATGCCGGGATGCGATGCGCGAGCGGGAAAGCAGTCAACACTTAGCATCGGTGCGGATCGGTACTGTGCGTCGTGCGTGTGTAGGCGGTAAAACTTGGCTATCATTCGAGTGAACCAGTTTAGTTAAAGTTCTAGTTTATGTAAATTTTGTTTTTGTTCTACAACCATGTCATCAAAGAAGTGGAAGCTATCGTACGACAGCAGCCGTAAATACAATAGTAAGTGGGAAGAAACGTTTGTTTGGGTGAAAAAGTCTGTTGATGGCTCAGATTCAGCTTATTGCAAACTTTGTCATTGCAATATTGCTCCACGAATGAGTAACCTCTCAAATCACGAAAAGTATATGGTGTCGAGGCTACTTGTTCTAATGTGGAGGACACTGCTGAAGAGGATCTGGAGCTTTTCATGTAATGCGAGTATGTGATCTATACTTAAAATTATTTGGCTTTTTTTTGGCTTTTTTTCCGTGCATAGTTTGGCTTATCACTTAGGTTTGCATCTGGCAACCCTGAGTTAGTGCGTCAGTAGAAGAAAAAGTGTATGGTTGTAAGTTGAATAATTTTTTATTGCTCAATATATGTTGTTAGAGTGGCTGAAGTAATATAAAACAATTCTGATAAACTGAGCACTAGAATATTTTATTGAAACGTAACAATATTGATGGCTCTGACATCCATGCCTTCTTTGCCACGTGGTATAAGGTTGTCCAATTTGTATTATATATATTACATTATATATATATTATATATATTATTATATATATTATATATATATATTATTTATATATATATTATTATATATATATTATTATATATATATATTACATTAAAAATCACATATTTATGTTCAAAGTACTCTAAATGAATGTTTAATATAGGTAAAAAAAAATTTAAGACAAAAATAAGAATTATGTCCATATAGGGTTAAATTAATCCATTATTTTTACTTTTTCAGACGTGTGACGTGTGACGAAGTTACTGTTATGGCTGCTCGTGGTTGCAAATACCCAGCGGATTCCTTCTGCTACATGTGCGGCGAGTTCTTCGCAAAGACAGCTAAAAAACACTGCTTGGACAGTTGCACCCGTGCAAAGGAAGCCTATCATGCCTACTTCGGAATGCCAGTCGGTGACCAAGACAAACGCTGGGCACCACATGTCATCTGTGACTACTGCTGCCGCACTCTTGAAGGTTGGTTTAGAGGAGAGAAGAGGGCAATGCGTTTCGCTATCCCCCGTGTCTGGCGTGAGCCCTCAGACCATCTCACGGACTGCTATTTCTGTATGGTGGACCCAACAAAACGAAGAAAGGGGAAGAATGCGCCTCCCATTGAGTACCCTGACATTACGTCATCTATTGCACCTGTTCCCCATAACGCGACGGACCTACCTGTGCCACAGCCTCCCTTGAGAGATCAATCTTGTCCAGCAGAAGAAGCAAGCTATGATGATTCCGAGGAGGAGCAAGGTGCGTCATCTGTTGCGCGCCGTCGACGCCGGGTGGCCGGTGAAAGGTGCCCCTACTACCCCAACCAAGACGACATCAACGACCTCATCAGGGAAATGGCCTTGACAAAGTCCAACGCCGAGCTGCTCATTTCCAGACTGAAGCAGTGGGACTTACTGGACGACAGCGTTCGAATTACTTCCCAGAGGAAGCGGCATCGCGGCTTTTCAGTGTTCTTCACTCTTAGAGATGGGTTGTGCTACTGCCATGACATCAGAGGACTCTTCGACGCTGTGGGCATTCCCTGCAACACCTCTGACTGGCGGCTCTTCATCGACAGTTCATCTAAAAGCCTCAAGGCTATTTTACTGCACAACACAAATCAGTGGCCCTCGATTCCTCTGGCTCATTCAGTGCACATGAAAGAAGAGTACCAGAACGTCAAAATCCTGCTGAGTGCACTGAAGTACGACCAATTCAGCTGGGAGGTCATTGGCGATTTCAAGATGGTGGCCTTCTTGATGGGGCTTCAGGGAGGCTTCACCAAGTTCCCTTGCTATCTGTGCCTCTGGGATAGCCGAAATACAGCCCTTCACTACGAGAAGAGGAACTGGCCCCTCAGGACCGGCTATGAGGTTGGGGCCCATAACGTGAAGCAAGAGCCGCTGGTGGAGCCAACGAAAGTGCTGATGCCACCCCTGCACATCAAATTGGGCATCATTAAGCAGTTTGTTAAACAGCTGGATCCAGAGGGTGAGGCCTTGAAGCACATCCAGGAGCTGTTCCCGAAGTTGTCGGAGGCGAAGATCAAAGCAGGAGTATTTGTGGGCCCTCAGGTGAAGCGACTTATTGACTCCGACAGCTTTCCTGAGAAGCTGTCTGAGGTTGAGCGGGCAGCTTGGACAAGCTTCGTTTCTCTAGTCAAAGGTTTCCTCGGAAACCACAAGGCAGAGAACTACAGGGAAATCGTTGACGAACTTGTGGACACGTACCGGAGCATGGGCTGCCGGATGTCGCTGAAACTGCACGTACTACACGCCCACCTTGATGAGTTCAAAGAAAACATGGGAGACTACTCAGAAGAACAAGGTGAAAGATTTCACCAGGATGTCAGCTCTTTCGAGGAACGCTACAAGGGACAGTACAATGAAAGTATGATGGGGGACTATATCTGGAACCTTTTGCGTGAGAGTGAACTGAAATACAATCGCCAATCTCGTAGACAAACTTCTTTTTGATTAAACTATAACGCTAGAATTTTTGTATCAATTCTGTATCAATTCTCCGTAGCAATACTCTTTATCAACGCTCTGCATCACTGCACTGTATCACTGTCTGTGTATTAACATATTATAATACATAATTATTCCCTACTCGTTTCCTTCTTTTTATTTTCATTTCTAAAGACGGGGCCTGGAGAACTTCATTTTTCATCATTGATTTATCATAATAATCGTGTTAATCAATTAAAATTATACTTAACAGGATTCATTTGATTTAAAAGCAGATAGTGTGAAAAACCCTTAAATTAATAAGCAAAAATGGCAAAAAATCAACAAATCGATCTCATGAACTCAGAACCGAAGTCTGAACTTGGTGACTGCTCATTTTTACTTATTTATGCCCTAAAAAATCAGAAAATAATAGTTTTAACTCATGGACAAATTTTGTGTTACACGGTGTGTAATTTACCTACGACCGAAGTGAGACTAATGGGACGATAGTTCCCTGGACTTTCGTGATCCCCTTTCTTAAAGATAAGGGTCACGTTGGCTTCCCTCTAGTCACCAGGCACCTGGCTCGTCTTCAACGATTTGTTGAAGATTGTAGACAGGTGGGGAGCCACCTGGTCGCGCACTTCCCGCAAGACTCTGGGGAGGAACTGGTCTGGCCCAGGAGCCTTAAACGCGCTCAGTTTCTCTATTCTATCGGCAACGTCTGTCGCGGTACATCGAACACTAACCAGGCGAGCACCGTCGTGCCTGACGCATGGCTCGGGGATGACGCGGATGTCCTCCCTGGTGAACACTTCCGCAAAGTACTCATTCAGCACATTAGTGATGTCCGCGTTGGAGGTCCGCAGCGCGACCCTGGGGTTCTTTAATGGGCCTATCATGCTTCTAATGGGCTTTCTACTATTAACATAACTGAAGAATTTCTTAGGGTTCGCCTTGCAGAGGCTTGCCACCCGGAGTTCTTCGTTACGTTTCGCTAGCCTAACCTTCGCCTTGACTTCCCCACACAGGCGGACATACACCTCAGTGTTCTCGTGGGAACGATTAGCCTTCGCCCTCCTATACGCAGCTTTCCTATTTCGGATAGCCGAAACGATGTCTAGACTGAACCACTTCGGCTGCGTTGAAGCAGAGGTGATCTGTTTTTAGGGTATGGTAGCAGCCTGCAGCACATAAACTGGTTCCGGAATGCACTCCACACTCCCTTAATATCGCCGCCGACCTCTAACCTCATTTCGTCTACGCTATCCCAGAGGCTAACAAAGTCCGCCCGCCGTAAATCGAGCTTACTGCCTCTTGAGTTACTACGCTTCACCCGAGGGACGCAGACACAGAACCTAATCAGACCGTGATCACTCCCGCCCAACGATTCGTCAACGGTGAGGCCAGTGACGAGGTTGTCTTCGGTCGTGAATATTACCCACTGAGTCAGGAAGTTCTCATCAGCAAAGTCAACTAGCCTCCTCCCATCGACATCAGCAGTCTTGTCTTCCCAGTTTGTGCCGCGACAGTTGAAGTCTCCTAAAACTACATACACCCTGTCCCATAGCAGGCTACGGAGTTCGGTGTACAGGACTTTATCCTCCTCGAGGAGGAGATGCGGAGGTCTGTACACCAAGATTAACCTATAGTTCGTCCCTCCCAGGTTCAGATCGACACCAAACAGCTCCCGTTCCGATCGGAACTGGCAGTCAACCGAACTCAACGTGTCCCTGACGTATATTAGTACCCCTCCCCCCCTCCCCACGGGTGCGGTCCTTGTGAAACATTCTATACCCAGGAATCTTGAACTCCCCAACGTAGTCCCTACGATCAGCATGAATCCAGGACTCGGTGATAGCAACGATATCGTGGTATTCTGATGCTAAGAGCGCCTGTAGCTCGCAAAACTTATTCCTAATCGACCTAGCATTAAAAAGCACTGTACGGAGGGAAACTTCCCTTTTCTGACCGACCCCAAGCACGACCCGTTTCCCGACCAGCCAGGACTGTCGGGAGTTGAAGAACCCCTCACCAACGAGGGAGCAACTTCCGCAGGAGCCCGAGTTCCCCCCAACGGGGAAGGAGGGTCATCCACCTGTACATGGACGCACCCTTCAGTCGAAGGTACGTCCGCCAGCGGCTCCAGATCATCTCCCCCCGGTGGGGGCCCGTTATCAATCCCGGGCTTGACCTCACCATAAGGTATAGGTTCCGGTCGAGCAGCGCGCCCAGCACACCTTTACCCTTGCCATTGAGGTGGACACCATCTCTCTGATACAGGTCCCACCTACCTGAAAACGCGTCGAAGGGGTCAACAAACCTCACGCCCAGTGGGACGCATAAGTCTTGCACCCTCTCGTTGATGCCAATGACCTTACTGAGTGCGTGGTCACTGGCATTCATCCGCGGTAAAATATCCATCAACATTACCCTGTCTGTTTTAAGTTTTAGATCATCCGCAAGAGACATGATCTCGGTGATGATCCCTTCGGTCGAACCTACCCTAACGCCTTTGAGGAACAGATCGTTGCCATCAGCGTGGACAACGATCGCAGTCCTCCGACTAGCCACGGGCAGCTTCTCTAACTCCTTCCTTAAGTGCGCCGTTCCCCGCCCGGGTAAGCACCTTACCTCCCTCCTGTCCCGGTTTGCAGAAACAAAGTACTTCTCCTGGTCCCTGATCTGTGAGTCCCCAATCAAAACGGTGTCTTCCTCCTTCCCGCACAGGAGACTAAAGCGATTGAAGGTCCTGACAGCGGCAACCGGGGTCTCAGGCTTCGGCTTCGCAGCCTTCTTGCCCGAGACCTTTCGATACTCGTCGCCACCCGTAGACCCAGCCGCACTTACAGCATCCGACCCGCCCCGACCGGCAGCTACATCCTTCGGCTTCTTTGGGCCATCAGTAGGCCCCTTCCCACCCCTTTTCTTTATCGGCCCCTTCCCACCCCTTTTCTTTATCGGCCCCTTCCCACCCCTTTTCTTTATCGGCCCCTTCCCACCCTTCATTACTGGCCCCTTCTTTGCTCCCTCCCCTCTCTCCACGTTACGTCGCGGTTCCGTGCATTCCACGTGGGTCGCTGGCGATTCCCGACACTGATTTTGCACCCCAACCCCCGGTTGCACTTCTACCCCTTTCTCCGCGGTGTCGAGCTCTGTCCAGTCCGCCGCTGGACCGCATTTCCAGGGCGGCTATCCTATCAATAAGCTCCAGGGTGGAGGGCGCAGCCGCGGCAGCTACCGCCGCGTCTCCAAAGCCGATCTGGACGACTCGAGCCGCCGGACCCTCTCCTCTAGCTTCTTGTACAACTGCATGAGTTCGCAAAAGCTGCACATGCTGGAGTGATTGATCTTCTCGAAGCAAGCTTCTTTGAAGTTCGTCACCCACTGGTTCACTCCGCACCTCGCGCACACAGCCTTCAGTTTCTGCGGTTCAGTCATTATAACTTATTTTTCTAACTTCCAATACACTGAATAAGATAAAGCGTTCTAGCAACGAAAGCTACCGAAAACTTTCTGACCAGTACATAAATATTGAGGGGGTCAGTGAATTCTTCCCGCGCAAGCCGCATCCGCCTATCTGCCAGTAACGTTCATCCCTTCCAGAAGACTACACCTCTCGCTACTGCCGCACCGACCAAGGGTTTCCCCAGGGTCGGACAGTCCCAAACGCGTCGCAGCTACCAACTGACAAGCACTCGCGACGCATCGTCACGGATTTCCCGCCAGGAGTGACAGCGAGATGCAGCTCCTTACTAAGTCTTACTAGCCACTCACAAACTGCCAGACTCTTGGAATCCAGTGTTTAAGGGATATCCCACCAGACCCAGCAGCTACTCCTGAGAGTTTCTGGTGACCTGGCAGCCAGCTGGGCAGTAAAGCTCTCTCACCTAAGAGCAGTACAGCCAAGCACCAATAAGTGGTCACCAAAGAACGGTCGCATGGGGCTGGTCAGGCCATTACGCGTTAGAGAGAGAGAGAGAGAGAGAGAGAGAGAGAGAGAGAGAGAGAGAGAGAGAGAGAGAGAGAGAGAGAGAGAGAGAGAGAGAGAGAGAGAGAATAAATGGAACACAGGGACTATCAAACGAAATTTTATTAGGCTTAAATTACAATGAGAATTAAGTACAGAGTGATGTACAATAAATATAAAAAGCAGATGATGTGCAGGACATAATTCAAACCATGGTTATAAGCTAACACTGAAATGAAAGTCCAATATAGAAAATAATGTAAGAAAAATGGTTTAACAATTATCACTAATTTAAAAAAGATTCATTCAAGTTCCCGCAAACATTAATAAGAAGTTCTCACTTCATTTCACACACACACACACACACACACGATTTGGAACGTTCGTCAATGATTTTGTGAGTTTGAGAGTTAATTCTCATCGTAATAAACGCCTTCTTCGTATTCTTCCTCCGTTTCTTTCCTGCTTCCTTTGCCACGTTCATCATCATCTTTTTGTTCACTGTACTGACTTGCTTCTTCATCTTCGTAATCGTCGTCAGCAGAAGCTTCTTGGTATTGTTGATATTCTGATATTAAATCGTTCACGTTACTCTCAGCTTCGGTAAACTCCATTTCGTCCATTCCTTCGCCTGTGTACCAATGCAGAAAGGCTTTCCGTCTGAACATAACGCTAAATTGATCTGTAATCCGCTGCAACAGCAAAGAGCAAAAAGAAATTTTGTTATACGAATAATGTATCTAATTAACTTTATACTTTTCTGTATAAAATTTTATGGACTTGACACAAAAAATTATCAATTCGTAAATAGGGCATTATAATGTTTATCCTGGCGCACGACGGTCCCGGATGACCCGGGTGTACCTAGTTATGTGAAGTGGAGAGTTCAGGACAGCAACTCTATCCTGCATCAAGTCAGGTCTAGAGGTGGGGCCACCAACCTGACCCTCGTGTGAAGAGAGACCGACGCACGGAACATCTGCAAGGTTGCAAGGTATATACAGTATATATATAAGCTATATATTTATAGGAGGAGATTGTAGACTCCAATCGACGAGGGAAGTACTCCGGGGAGGGACGTTAGACAGAAGATAGGGAGTAATGGAACTCCCGTTTCTCCTGTTACGGTCCTCCTTAGCCGGTCTTTTTCTGTCTCATCTATCCTTTGAGCATGATCTCAAACACACACTTTTCTCCCTATTCCTCACTACATAATCTTTTCAAAATAAAAAAATGGCATCAACTTCAAGAGCCTCAGAGTCCCCTGGGGAGGGGACCATAAATGTCCCCACTTCTGGCTCCCCCGCTGCCAATACCGGGAACGCAGACCCGGGCAGCGGAGCTGGATCTGCTATCGCCCATTCGAGATGTTCTGGGCCTCTGCCTGATTCACTTTTCATTAATTTATGCAACATTCGTGGCCTTTTCGCAAATTTTCAATCTGTTGAACACAACCTCTCCTCCTCTAAACCTCATCTTCTTTTCTTCACTGAAACTCAGGTGTCTGGGACGACTGACAGCAACCCCTTTTCTGTACCCTCTTACTTTCCCTATACTCAATTTCACTCCAAAGGTGGAAACAATGGTGTTCCTCAAGGTTCTGTCCTGTCACCCACTCTTTTCCTCTTATTTATTAATGATCTTTTAATTCGCACTTCCTCTCCTATTCACTCCCATGCCGATGATTTCAGTCCTCACTTCCCCACCCGCTTCCCAAAGCGTCTCTCTCAACAGTCATTCCGTGATTCGCGTACGACGGCTATGGAAGTTTTTGAGCATTGAAAGCCACAAGGTTTTCTCTGCCCCAATCTAAAATATGATAGCAGAAAGATCAAGGGTCAGGTGTTCAGTTTCTCCATCCTGTCTACTCGTCACAATCTTCAACACGACTATCCCCTTACCTTCAACAATACACAACTCAATCCTTCCTCTTCTCTTCTCTTAACATTCTTGGCGTTTCCTTTTCTCGTGATCGTCCCTTGAAAGATCACATATACTCTCTTTCTAAAACAGCTTCTAAGAGGTTAGGTGTATTGTACCGCCTCCGCAGTTTCTTCATCCCCGCTCAGTTGCTCTCTCTGTACGGGGGTCTTCTCTGCCCCTGTATGGAATATGCTTCTCATGTAAGGAGGGGTTCAACTCACACAGCCGTACTTGACCGAGTGGAATCAAAGACGTTTCGTCTCATCAATTCCCCGCCTCTTACCGAGTCGGTATGGCACTTGCGTTTTTTTGCCCGTTTTTTTGCGGTACTGCGGTACTGCGGTACTACTACCGCACTACCAAACCGGTACCGCATAACGCAGTACCGCAAAGGATCGCTGAAAGTACAGCAGT
Source organism: Bathynomus jamesi (assembly GCA_023014485.1). Lineage (NCBI taxonomy): Eukaryota > Metazoa > Arthropoda > Malacostraca > Isopoda > Cirolanidae > Bathynomus > Bathynomus jamesi. The sequence goes on along the minus strand of JAJOZX010001983.1, from coordinate 668,642 downwards.
ACCGCTACCGCATTCAAATTTCCCGCGGTACTTTCCGCGGTACCGACCAACACGGTAGTACCGCAGTACCGCAGTACCGCAAAAAAAAACGCAAGTGCCCAGCTTTGTTACCGACTGTCTTCAATCCCTCTCTCTTCGCCGCAATGTTGCCTCACTCTCTATTTACTATCGCTATTATAACGGACACTGGTCTTCTGAACTCTCTAACTGCATGCCTCTTCCTTTAAGGAGAGCACGCCGCAGCTCCAGACTTTCGACACTCTTTCATCTACTCGACCGGTGAACTCTGGAACAATCTTCTTCAATCCATCTTTCCTCCTGTCTATGACCTCCAATCTTTCAAAAGCAGAGTGTCTACTGTCTAGGCATCTCAAAAACCCTGAACCTTGATTTTGGTTCTCTTCTTCTATTGGGAGGGGCGCTTTTGCGGGCGTTCGCTCTTGGCCTTCCTTCCTGCATAAAAAAAATAATATATACAGGGTGGGCGGAATGTAGCTCCCTATTTTGGATTGGTAAAAAAATACGTATATTATCCATTTATTTCAGAAGAAATAATATGAAAAGGTAGGCATACATGGTAGGTTTTCTCTAAAATTCAATGTGGGCTCCAACTCTTTCCACCAGCTTCTGGAGCCGCCCAGGAATGGCGTCCACTGACTTTAGCAGGAACTCCGGCGGGATGGAGGACATGACTTCCCGAATTCGGTCCTCCAGTTCTTCCAATGTCCTCGGTTTGGTGCGGTAGACTTCTTCCTTTACCCACCCCCAAAGAAAGAAGTCGCACGGTTACCGCTGAAAAACGGCAGAATCGGTTCAGTGTAACGGTGTGATGTGGTATGACCTCAGATCAGGTTGTGGGCCCGTCCCTTCTGCGCAACACCATGAATGCTGAGCGGTACCTTGCTATGTTGCGAAACGAGGTCTGGCCGGTTGTCAGCACATTGGAGAACATCGACGATCTGATATTTATGCAAGATGGCGCCCCTCCGCACTTCGCTCTTGTTGTCCGTGAGTGGCTGGATGCCCACTTCCCTGGGCGTTGGATGGGTCGTCGTGGTCCACATCAATGGCCAGCCATGAGCCCCGACTTGACACCGTGCGACTTCTTTCTTTGGGGGTGGGTAAAGGAAGAAGTCTACCGCACAAAACCGAGGACATTGGAAGAACTGGAGGACCGAATTCGGGAAGTCATGTCCTCCATCCCGCCGGAGTTCCTGCTAAAGTCAGTGGACGCCATTCCTGGGCGGCTCCAGAAGCTGGTGGAAAGAGTTGGAGCCCACATTGAATTTTAGAGAAAACCTACCATGTATGCCTACCTTTTCATATTATTTCTTCTGAAATAAATGGATAATATACGTATTTTTTTACCAATCCAAAATAGGGAGCTACTTTCCGCCCACCCTGTATATATATATATACATATGAAATACCTTAAACATTGCTTGAATAGCCGTCGTGTTTGCTATGAAAGTAGCTGACATTTTCATTCCTCGAGGTGGAATATCACAAACGGCTGTTTTGACGTTGTTGGGAATCCATTCTACGAAATAGGAGGAATTTTTATTTTGGACGGAAAGCATCTGTTCGTCGACCTCTTTCATTGACATTCGACCTCTAAACACTGTCGCTACGGTCAAGTAACGTCCACTTCGTGGGTCGCAGTCTGCCATCATATTTCTCGAATCAAACATTTGTCGAGTTAACTCTGCAACCGTCGAATCATAGAACATTTGTGATCTGCCGATGAAGCAATAATGAAATTTAAAGTTTAAGGTATATGACTCATATACCTTAAAACTTTATGAGGCCTTTCTACGAAGTGGCTAAGCGACAAAAGTAAAAAACAGTTAAAGTTGTATCAAATTTGAAAGTGGCATAAGGCTTTCTTTACCTTTGTCACTAAGTTAGCCACGTCTTCCTAGGAAGGCCTCATATTTAGTGTTAATTTACTGAAGTTATAAAATTTTACATACATCAATGTTTGCTTAGCATTCTTTCCCGTCGTATGCAAATAAAAAGGTTTTTAAAAGTCACGTAGCTTGTATAGGTTAAATTTGTTTCAAAGTATCTTCTAATGCTACAGAACTGTGAGTACAAACCCTCTTGAGAACAGGGGTGCGAATCCAGGCACAAAGAAATGAAGGCGAGGAAATGGTACCATGTTAACAGCCAATTTGCGAAGATCAGCATTAAGCTGACCAGGGAAACGCAAGCAAGTTGTGAGCCCAGACATGCACAGGGATATTAGGTGATTCAGATCTCCGTAAGTCGGTGTGGCTAATTTCAGCGTCTTTGTGCATATGTTATACAGGGCTTCATTATCAATGCAGTAAGTTTCATCAGTGTTTTCTACCAGAAGATGAACGGACAACGTCGCGTTGTAAGGTTCTACCACCGTATCTGATACCTGATTAAAGAATGAATAATTTATTATATGTTTCGCATCTTAATGAACATTTTTCACGGTATACTTTTGAGGTTTTTCAGAGTTCAGCTGATGAAGAGAAGGTTGTATGTTATTACTCTTTTGCAGATATGAAGTGACCAGAAGAAAATCACATATTGAATATTCATGTAATTTACTCCACTGATTCACATTACATACAATTTCAAACAAAATAATGATGAACGTATAACATCATTTTAATAGAATTAAAATAGCATTGTATTATACTCCCATACTTATAGGAAGTACGAGAGATAAAGATATTCAGAATTCTGTCAAGTTTCTAAATTCGTCGATAAACGAGTGTCATTCCACTCAATATCATTTGCATTCTCATGTTATTCGGTTTCTGACTTCGATTAGGAGTTTGGTCAAGCTAGGATAGATTAGGTTAGATTCGTTTAGTTAAGATTAGGTTAGGTTAAGTTTAGTTTGGATTAAGCTGAATCTGTAATTCGATCATTCTCCCTTTCGGAGTATGACTGACAATATAGGAACGATGAAAAGAGGGAAATAACTCATCTTAGATCAATTTCTCTGGTTTGTATAAATCTATTTTGTTATAAATGCAGAAATAGTCAGTTACAATTAGTGGTGCACCGATTAATCGGTATCGGCACCTGGCATGCCGATGTTAGGAAAATACCTTGCATTGCCGATTAATCGGCATGAAAGGTGCCAATACCAATTAATCGGTGCACCACTAGTTACAATGCATTAAAATGTAAATATGAACAAGCACTAACCTTTGGGCTGGGCATAACGGAGAATGTGGTCATGATTCTGTCTGGAAAAGATTCTCTCATTGTTGAAATCAGAAGGGTGCCCATCCCTGATCCTGTTCCACCCCCGAGGGAATGAATGAGTTGAAATCCTTGAATCAAATCACAGGACTCTGCCTCTTTGCGAATTTGTTCGATGGCATTTTCAACCAACTCTGCCCCTTCTGTGTAATGACCCTTAGCCCAGTTGTTCCCTGCTCCGGACTGACCTACGGAGAAAATTGTGAAGATAAATATGCGATGATGTTCAAGAAACATTATTTATCATATGGGATGCGTGAAAGGAGATATTTTTGGGGGCATTCGCACTTGGCCCCTCCTTCCTGCCTAAAAAAGACCTTACTTTCTCTATATTCAAATTCATTCCAAAGGTGGATGTTGCGTATATGTACGTACTGACCTAACTTGTTCTCGTATTCTCGAACTCGAATCTTTCGAATTCTATACCCTCTGGCTAAGGCTTACATGCCAATTTCAAACTAAATAAATCTGTGCTGCTGTTTACCTTTCTCCTAATTTTACTGACTATCCAAAATCCTTTGACCACCGCACTTCCAAAGTGGAATACATTCTATCCCGCTCTTCCTTTGCTGAAATCTCCATTTCATGAGAATTTAATGTTCACCACCACTTTTGGCTTTCTTCCCATTTCACTAACATCCCCGGTGAACTAACTTACAACTTTTCTACCCTGAATGACCTACAGCAGATTGTACAACACCCTACTCGTATCCCCGATCGCCTTGGAGATAGGCTCAACATTCTGGATTCATTTCTTATCTCTCATCCTTCTTACTCTGTGAAACTTTTTTCTCCGTTGGGCCCCTCCGACCACAATCTTTTAGCTGTTTCCCTGTCCTATCGCTCCAATTCAGCCTTTTGGATCCTCTCAAGAAGAGGCGCCTTTAGCACTTCGGTGCCGCTGATTGGGAGGCCCTTAGACAGTACTTTTCTGATTTCCCATAGAATGATTACCGCTTCCGTGGCCGGGGCCCTTCCGAGTGTGCTGAGCGCATCACGGAGTTGATTCTCTCGGGCATGGAGGCATACATTCCATATTCTATTCATACTCCTAATGCAAAAAACCCTTGGTTTAACTCTATTTGTTCTAATGCTATCCGCAATAGGGAGGAGTCTTTCAGAAGGTACCGTCGCCATCCAACTCCTGACTCTCACTCAGCTTATATTTCTGCCCGGAATCGTGCAAACTCAGTTCTTTTACTCACCAAAAATTCCTTCATCAGACAAAAATGTGAAAACCTATCTAATTCTAATTCTTTTCGTTCTTTCTGGCATCTAGCTAAGAACCTCTTCAACGACTTTACTTCCTCTTTTTTCCCTCCTCTTTTCCATTCCGACGGCAGAGTTGCCGTCTCTTCTCCTGACAAAGCTGAACTTTTCACTCAAACTTTCGCTTACAATTCAACCCTGGACGATTCTGGTGCTGTTCCTCCATCCTCCTCCTCCCCCTGACTTTATTATGTCTGAAATTAAAATCTCTTCCAAAGATGTTCTTTCTGTTTATCTGGGCTCAACTCTATGAAGGCGTACGGTTCTGGTGGTGTTCCTCCTGTTGTTCTTAAGAACTGTGCTTTTGCGGGTGTTCGCCCTTGGCTCCTCCTTCGGCATAAAAGAAAAAAAATCAGTTCGTATAGCTACAAAATATCCGTATATATTCCTGTGCTGGAAAAATAAGCGAATTAGAACAAATGAATCCTTACCGTACATCATATTATCCGGCATGAACAGTTGGGCAAATGGTCCTGTTCTGATGGATTCGATCGTGCCTGGCTCAAGATCAATGAGAACGGCTCTAGGTACAAATTTTCCTCCTGTGTTTGAGAAATATTAATATTTTAAAAACGTTCTCACTCATGCGCTATTTACGTTTGAAATTCTGTAGAAGAGAAGATACAGTGATGTTGTTGCTTCATTATGTCACCAAGCAAGACTTGTAGAATTAAGTTTATTAAATTATAAACGCTTCATATAATGTTAATATGCCCACTGGAACAAAAATGGTTTTCTGGGATAATGGTCCGCAAACTTTTTCACTCGTTACCCCCATATCAGATTAAAAAAAAAAAAATGACGCATCCCCTTCCTACATTGTTAAGGGAATTGGTATTAACTAATGTCAAGTTAGAGCATAAGGAATGGTGGGCACCAGAACCGTTCTTTTGAAATTAGAAGTATAATTATTCCTCTCTGCGCGCTGGTACTTTTCACATTCCATATTTATATTATATACTGAATATATACTGAATATAATGCTGATAACAATCAGTCAGGAGGCACAGCGCTCAGGCCAATTTATGCGGCCCATTACTCTACCTCCTACATTTATTATTACCAGCATCATCGGGGTTCGAACCTTTGACTTCAGTGTCTTCACTTCGCTTATAGGGAAACAGTGTTACCCATTGAGTTACTGATACTGGCTACTATCTAGCTATCTCTACAGTATATCTCTAAATATCATAATATATTCATACCTGCGCCCTCATTGTAATATACATTTATTCTCTCCAGTTGGAGTTCATGAGTTCCTTCGTAATTTCCCGCTGGAGTGATTCCGTGCTCGTCACTGATCACTTCCCAAAACTAAAAAAAAAGGGGGGAAAATGAGTGTTGATGCGTTAATTTAAATTAAAACAGTTTTACGAAAGAGAACGTTTGCTATGAAGGCAAATCTAGTCATGAAGTGTATGGTAAATAGTGATAAGACAGCTGTAAGTATTATTTTTGTCTCGACTATATGACCTCCAAATGTTGAAATGAGATCTATCTCTCGCAGATAAAAGTAATGACTGGCCTAATATAACATCATCAACTCCGATGTGAATGCAAAATGTTTAGGATGGTCCCCCCCCCCCTAATTGGAAAACGAAAACTACAGCAAGAAAAGGACTTAGTTTTTATCTTTGAATTTCATTTTACAAGATGGGGTATGGCGCAATGATATTCGTACATTTGTTGTTGTACGATTAATGTACGGAGTGTTCCATAACTCTCTTACCCCTGAGCCTTATATATATATATATATATATATATATATATAATGGATGTAAAGGGACTTATGGGGACACCCTGTAGAAAGCTCACATAAACAAAAACAGTTTATTCTTTTGCAATAAAGAGGTACAGTATTACAAAATGACGTTATGTACGAGATATTCGTAAAAAGAATTAAATTAAACAGGATAAATTGATAAATTGGTAAAAAGAATACAAAATAAACATCAGTTAATCAGCATAAATATTAAATAAACAAAAATTTCTAGAAATTTGCAGGGAAACATTTGGTAAATGTAATAAAATTTGAAGATTTTGCAATTTTAAGTAAAGATTTCGTATCCGCATGACACCATACACCCTTTGTATTCAGTCTTATATACTGTACAAGGTGTTCCATAAATCCCTTTACCCCTGAACCATTTCCTACTAGAATAGGGGGAGGGTTAAAAGGTAGAGTTTCTTTCCCGGGATCCCTGCTGTTTTTATTGGATTTGAAAATCCCGGGAATTGGACAAATATCCCGGGAAATCCCGGGATTTTAAAATTACTTAATTTTTTTTATTGATTTGTTTGTTTTTTCGGTGCTCTTCCAATATGTGCTTTAGCGCGAAACTGTGATCTACCATATTCCAATACGTGCTCTACCGTGAAACTAGCCTTATAAGGCTAACTAACGAAAATATCATGACTTAACCTAACCAATCGTTAGGTCAACTATACGCCCTTGACGATTGGTTAGGTTAAGTCGTGATATTTTCGTTAGTTAGCCTGGAATATGGAATATTAGTTGGAATATGGAAGATTACAGTTTCGCGGTAGAGCACATATTGGAAGAGCACCGTTTTTTTCTTGTTATTAGAAGGCTCTTGGGTAGAATTAAAGAAAACTGCATAATATTTACCACATTTTATTCTACTTTTCCGCTTTCTTAAATGAACACCTACTAGCATTAGCAACTTAGAGCAATCTAAAAGTGGGCCCGTATGCCAAAAACTGGCCGAGGGAATGTCGCTAGCGCTGCGTATAATACAAGGAACCGAGTCTCAGTATATTATCTAGTGATCGCAGGCAACTCATCTTGCATGCAGTATTCTTTCTACATCAAAAATAAAAAGGCATACTAATGTCACTCACTAAATCATCATAATACATGAAAACACTCTTATTTCCTGAGTACGCATGATAAATATTATGTTTAATAAATAATTAATAAATAGCTACCACTGATTGGTAAACTCAATTCAAGTATTACAATGCAAAAGCGGTCATCAAGGCATAAGTAATTAGTTATCCCAATTCTAAAAGGGTATTTTATCACTGAACAATAAAAAAAATTACCGTTCTCTTAAATATACAACCATTTTCTGGATTTTCCGGGATCCCGGGAATTGGCTTAATTTTTCCGGGAATTCCCGGGATTTCCCAGGATGAAGAAATCTGCATATAAGGAGAAACCCTAGTAAAAGGAATTATGGAATATCCTGTACATTCGTAGATATAAATGCGTGTGAACATTATACAGTACGTACATAGCGATGCGACGTGATTTGCTTTTCATTTTAGTTCGTTTAAAAAAAAAAAAAATCCTTGTCGGTTAAACATCGACCCCTCAAAAACCCATTATTGTTTTATTTAATGTTGCTCAAAAGTAATTTTATTGAAAATATAATAATTAATTTTGGATCACCTGAAGATCAGTCAGTGCCCCCAGCCTTCTTTAGTTAGCCTTATTAGGCTAACTAACGAAAATATTACGACTTAACCTAACCAATCGTGAAGGGCGTACACTGCCGTACAGTTGACCTAACGATTGGTTAGGTTAAGTTGTGATATTTTCGTTAGTTAGCCTTATAAGGCTAACTAACGAAGGCTGGGGGCCCTCATCTTCAGGTGATCCTTAATTTTTAATATACATTATCAAGACCTAAAATTATATTAAAATGTGATTTAATTAAATATCTAAAAAAAATACCAACCTCAAAGGAATCAAATAACGCTAAAAACCTTCTTTGGCCTATCCTAAGGCGGACCTTTTCCGTTCTATGGGCACCCAGGGCCGCCGAGAGCCGCCCTGGGCCCCGGGGAAGGATTGGTATGTGGGCTCCCCTGTTTACTCAGTATTTTATTATGAATGTTTTTTGTGTACATAACAAGCAAACTGATTATATGTCCAAGTCACTATTCAAAACATACAGTATGAATAAACAACTCAGAAGAAAATAACCATTTTATTTTTCGAATCAATTATATTAATTCTATCACCATACAATTTACAAATGCAGTACCAGTCCATGCAGGCAAGACAATTGTTTACTGCAAGGTTTTCATAATTATAAGCGTACTTTCTTTGCCTTCTCTCTAGCAAAGTGGTAAATGATTCTGATGAAATTTAAAGTACGGGCTAACTGGCTTTCAGTTACAATGGTTCCCAGATCTGTCAGTCGGTCTTGGGCACTGGTGGACCGCGGATAATACTTTATCCGTTTCAGTTTGACTATGATAATCTCTATAAAATTTATGTTCATTAATTATATTTCCTCTCTGTTATTTAATCAATTGCTTTATTAATATTTTTAGATTTTATCCCCCCTCTTTCCGGGCCCACTAGAGGTCCAGGCCGCGGGGATTTATCCCGGCTTCCCCGCCCTCTCGACGGCCCTGTCGACACCATTGAAATGAGAGAAATTAATATTTTTTAAACTTATTTTAACTTTTTATTAATAATGATTACATTTTGAATAGGAGAAATTTAATTTATTTAATTTAACAGCTTTAATGAACATAAATAAAAACAAAAAATATTTGTCGTTTCTTCAAAAATTTGACAATTTATTACATTACATTATCATTAGTCATACTTAACCTAACCTAACTTAACCTAGCTTAACATAACCTGACCTAACCTAACCTCGTTGGTGCCCATAGAACGGAAAAGCCCCCCTAAGACAATATAAACTCGAGTTGATGATGATTAAAAATAATTTCTAAGTTTAATTTACATAACATTAATTACATATCAGTAAGTATTTTAATAGTGCTTATCATTGTATGATTGGTATTTTGAATATGACATACTTTCCTCTTCCTGATTACTTTTTAACTATTCAAAATGCGGAAGAAAGTTGAAAATATTAGATATCTTCTTGAACAAGGGTCACACATTGGCGGACCTCGATCCAGATCCAGACCGCTGACGGGTTATACTTATACATGAACTGTCGGGAATAAAACTATACTCTGATTATATTGGATTTACTTAGAAATCTAGGCAAATTTTGATATTTCTAAAAAATCAAAATTAAACTTTTTTTCCGTAAAATTTAGTTTTCTTTCGAGAGATTAAAAGTGGTGAGTTTAAGTTAATTTCGATAAAATAATGTCAGCTATATTACATAAACGGTGTAATGGCGTTTGCACCAAAGTTTGTTCGCTTTCCATCGTTTCATTTGGGCCAAACTATCGCTTAGTATTTTAGTTTCTATAAACTTAACTGAGAGTTCCAATAACTTAACTTAACCTTTCCTAATGTACGAGTAAAGGAATTCTCTTTCATTTGGCCCAAACGGACCAATATTAAACGAAGACAGTTTAGCTAATAAGTTCACCCTTTCACGACTGACGGGATTTACAGTCCGACCGAAAATAATATACCTAAATTGAACTACAGTACAATGTTTCTACATATTTATATTCATGTTGTTTACTTGTCAGAAAAGGAACCCCAAAATGTGTTACCTAAGTGACTAGTTACTAAAATATTTAGTCCTGAATAACAATAATTCTTGTACTGTTAGGTTTAAAGAAACATATACCCGTCGTTAAAGGGCTAAAGTTCGATACAAAAGCTACAGCCCGAACGACCCCACTGTTGTAGGGTCTAGGTCTAACATTAATTAATATAAATCTTATATAATTATGCTGCATATTTTTCTTTGTTTTTATAGCATTTAGCAAGTATTTTTGGATCACCTGAAGCTCAGGGCCCCCAGCCTTCTTTAGTTAGCTTTATAAGGCTAACTAACGAAAATATCACGACCTAACATAACCAATCGCCAAGGGCGTACAGTTGACCTAACGAGTGGTCAGATTAGGTTGTGGTATTTTTCGTTAGTTAGCCTTATAAGGCTAAGTAAAGAAGGTTGGGGTCCCTGATCTTCAGGTGACCCATATTTTTTTTCTGGCTATTTACCTATTTTACGTCTCATAAGACGCTACTTTTTTCTTGAAAAACGTCTCCAAAAATCACTTCAGGGCTCATATGTTATTGTTTTGTTTAATGTTCTTTTAATAAAGTTATGGGAATATATTTTTTGTCAGGCTGATAAATCTTCGAAATATTTTTTTTCATAAATATTCTTTGCTAAATATAGGGTGTGTCTTACCACTTGTAGCGTCTTATGAGGCGTAAAATGCGATACTTACCTACTATATATATTTTTGGTTTGAAATATAAAAGCTGAAAAAAAGTTAAGCACATGCTGTATGTAGTCTGTAGGCTACGTCTAAGTTTAATGAAAAAAGTTTATTTAACATATTTAAGCTATACTTACAGATTTTTGGTTTGTTTTACTATATATATATATATACATAAATACAATAGGAATGAAAAATTAACTTCTCTCATGTGTTCATTACGAAGAAAACGCGATACATTTTTTTAATATAAATATATTGTACAACAAATCGATTTCATGTCATTAACAATCATGAAAGACTTCCAGTACGAATGGAAGAGAGTGCCGTTTGCCCTCATTTGCAGCAGATTTCCATGGTAGCAAAGCATGCATAGTGTGTGTGTGTGTGTGTGTGTCCTATAATATTTTTCAGTCTTGATAATGATTTGGGGTTTATTGCACTTTTATTTTATCATAATATATTAATTCAATAGTTAAGTTTTGTTAATCGTTATCATAGCTTGATTTAGTCATTCAAATTTTACATTTATATTTGCTTTAATGTCATCCACGAACCAAGTTCAATACACCTTTTCAGAATATTTGAATTAACAATAACACAATTAAGACTTAACAATGAGCAATTTAACCATGTCGATTCGGAAAGAGGAAGTGCGATAATTTTTCCTTTGTGCTGAAGATACATACACTCTCGGCCAAAACTTCGTCAACGCCTTCAGAAAGTTGGGAAGGCTATTTCTGTACGACGAGACTTGTCTATCACCGTGTCATGCACGTTGCACAGCCTAAGAGTTTAGTCGAACGAATATAAATGTTGTGTATGGGTGAGAGTAGATACTCTATAGGTAGGCCTATACCCTGTAGCAAAAATCTGATTAATATTCTTTCTTTATTTTAAGCAATACAAAATATAAATATATAAACTATAAATATATGAAAAATAAATATATGGAACAGTATATGAATAAGTACAGTAAATATATATTTACTTATTCATATAAACCCTAAAGACTCGACCTTTAGGGTTTAGGGCTTTAGGGCTTAGGCTATGACACGGAGTTAAAGTTCGTCATATATTAAATGGCCACTCCAGCTTTTAACTACGAGTATTATTATTATTATTATTATTATTATTATTATATTATTAACAGTTTCGTTTGCAATTAGTTTGAAACTATTCATTTATTTTCTATAAAGATCCATCTTCTATATAAAAGATTAAAGATTAATCTTCTATAAGGATTAATGGATGGTACCCATATGGAAAATATTTTTTTGTATAAAAACTATTCTGATTTTGTATTTTTTTAAAGGTTTAGAAAAATATGCACAATCATAAGTTAGCTACTAATAAAAGTTGGCTCTTTTCCGTTCTACCCCAGCAACAAAAAATGAAATTATATATTATTTTCTACTGTAGTTTTATTTGCTGAATTCAATAATATATATCTTATTTTGGAGAAATTAATAACAAAAGAGTTATAGTCCGTTTATTTTATTTAAAAGTAGAGATTGCATTTAAGATTTCAATAAAAATGTCCTTTCCTTTTTGTCTCCTCCTCCACAGAAATTCACATAAATAAGAATCTATCATATTTCTAGATGTTCCCCAATGTCTCTCGTTCCTTTGTTTAGCTAAATCAATTGTACGCCCTTGACGATTGGTTAGGTTAGGTCGTGATATTTTCGTTAGTTATCCTTATAAGGTTAACTAATGAAGGCTGGGGTAGAACGTTATTTCCTTAACTATGTTTATGAAATTCCATTTATCATCCATAACAATATCTACAAAAGAGAGAAAAAAATTAATAATTATAACCATAACTAATTAAAGCACGAATACTTTCTCCAAAATAAAATATATATTATTGAATTCAGCAAGTAAAACTGCACTAGAAATTGTTGCTGGGGTAGAACGGAAAAGATCCTAAAAGTTAGATGCAAAATAAAGTGATCTGTATATATAATATATATATATATATATATATATATTATATTAGTGATGTAGGTCACATCCGCATCCACATCCGCATCCGCGGAACATCCGCACATTTTCTCGCATCCGCATCCGCACTTTGGACTGCGGATGTCGTGCGGATGTGGACCGTTGAGATAAAACGTCATTAATAAGCGGAAATTATCAAATTCTACTATATTAATAGAACTAGTTCATTGTGCGCAAAAGTGATGCAAGCGACAAGACGAGAGGCTGTTCTTGTATGAAGTTACTCTCTTGCAACCTACTTAGATCCACGTTACAAAGCTAAGTTATTTTCACCTAGTACATTAGAACGAGTTAAATCATCACTTGGCAAAGCAGTTGAAGAGCTTCAATCTCTTGAATCTGTCGCTTCGCCACCCACCAAAAGAATAAAAGTTTCAGTGACAGAACCAACACCTTCAACAAGCAAATCTATCACAGAATCTGTCTCTCAGTTTCTTGAGTCAAGCAGCAATGACGAGACCTACGCGATGTCAAAAGATGTAGTAAAAATGATCGAGAGCTATCACCAAGAAAAACGCCTGGCTGCATGTGACAATCCTATTAGTTGGTGGAAAAATACGCAGAATATCTATCCATACTTGAGTAAACTTGCAAGGAAACATTTAGCCTGTCCTCCAACAAACGTACCAAGCGAGAGATTATTTAGCAGTGCTGGATTAATATATGATGAAAAGAGAAACAGACTGGCAGCAGAAAAGGCAGAAAAATTAATGTTCCTTAAGCATAACCTTCCTATAATTAAGTTTGAACATTAAACGATGAACATCTTAGTTTACTTTATTTTAATTACTCATTTATAAATATGCCTAATAAAACTTTAAACTTAATATAAATAGTTATCAAGCTAATTAAAGATCTCTTTCTATAAGGGTGGAGGTTGGGGAAAGAGGTCGGTGGGGTGCATTTGAGTTGGGTTCACGTCCCGCATCCTGGTAACACAATTATGGTTTCTAATTGTGGCTGAAACTCAACAAAATATAACGAATTTATTTGCAGACGAATTCACTAATTGATTTCTATATTAGTTAGATGCTTGATATTATTTTATATGTTCAGAGAAAAGTACAGCAATTATTGTACAATTAATCAATTATACTACATTATAGCTACAGCTCTCTCTATATAATAACTTATTATATACGTTAAACACAACAAATCTCGAATATATCCTAAAAAATAACGAAAATGTAGACATCCGCATCCGCATCCGCGGATGTTGAAATCAAACATCCTCATCCGCATCCGCATCCGCGGATGTGAAAAAAATGACATCCGCTACATCACTAATATATATATATATTATATATATATATATAGGGTGAACCAAATGTAGGTGGACAGTAAAAGATAACGTTTATTTTGAGAATACATATTTAATTTTTTTGTATACTATAATACAAAATAAAATTTAAATAAATTTAGTTATAATATTTAATATAATAAAACACAAACACCATAGTTATAATGAACACCATAGTTATAATATAATATAACACAAACCGTATTCAACCTACTGTCCACCTACTTTTGGTTCACCGTGATATATACAGATCACTTTATTCTGCATCTAACTTTTAGGATCTTTTCCGTTCTACCCCAGCAATTGATGTTTCTTTCTTTCCAAGTTAAACCCATTAGAATTAATAATGGCAGTCAGACTAAGCTTTGAACAAAGGAAATTCATTCTAAAATGCTACTGGAAGTGTGAAAACGCAGTTGAAGTGCAAAGACAGTTTAGGAGGGAGTTTCAAACAGATCCACCAACGCGACTTACCATCACTCGAATTAGAGATAAGTTTGAAGCCGATGGAACTGTTTAGAATGTCCACAAGAAGCGTTCCGGAAGACCACGGACATCGACAAGCCCCACAAAGCAAGAAAGAGTACTGGAAACGTATCACCAAAGTCCAAGAAAATCTGTGCGGCAAGCGAGTCGTGAGGTAGGAATTTCAGAATCGTCTGTCCAACGCATTTTGAAGCGCTGTCAATGGAAAAGTTACATTCCAAGATTAGTCCATGCTATTAATGAAGATGATCCAGACCGAAGAGTGGAGTATTGCGAGTGGTACTTGGCACGATGTGGATTGGACGAAGGGGTTTCGTAGAATACCCTCCGCGTTCACCAGACCTCACACCACTAGACTTTTTTATGGGGATACTTAAAAGACAAAGTCTACGCTATAAAACCTGCAACAGTCGCTGAATTGAGAGCAGCCATTGAACGAGAATGCACACAAATACCAAACGAAATGTTTCGTGATGTTTGCGATTCCATTGCTTCGCGTTATCAGCAGTGCCTGGACCAGAACGGACGTCAGTTTGAAAACAGGCGTTGACAAAACAATTAAATAATGTCTGTAGATTCTATTACATTTTGAAAATGAAATGTATTTTAATAAACACTGCCTTTATAATTATTTAAAGTGTGTATACATTTTTTTGGGACGCCCTGTATATATAACCTCGTAGCAGTTCCGTGCGTTGGTTTCTCTTCACATGAAGGTCAAGCTAGTGGCCCCGCCTCTAGACCTGGCTTGGTGGAGGAGCGAGTTACTCTCTCGCTCTCCATCGCACATAGCCAGGTACACCCGGTTCATCTGGTACTGTCCTGAGCTAGGCATCTAGTCTTCTATTGAAGACTTCAACTTTGACCCTTGTGACGTTCTGAGGTCCTTTGGAAGCTGGTTAAAAAAATCTTGGCCCCCTGACAACCAAGCTATTTTTCTTGTGTTGAAGGTGTCCCTTGTCGGACCTTTAGTTCGGGAACACTACACATTTTGCCTTTCCTATTTTTCAGTGTTGTTTGATTGGGTTTAATTTGAGGTTTGGTACCAGTTTTGCGAGCATTTTCCATATGTAAATTATGAATTTATGATGTACCTCTCTCTTCTTTCCAGGGAATACAGATTTAGTTTACGTAGTCTTTCCCAGTAGTTGAATTGTTTGTAGCAAATATGCAATACATATAGTAAATATTAAGTTTCGGAGACATCAGGTGTTTGGACCCTGAATGACGAAAAGTTGGTGACTTAAGAAATAACTAACCAACCTAGAACAACCACCTAACCTAGTGTAATCTAATCAGGATGTAAGAGTCATTCTGACTGGTCCAAAGTATGAGATGGGCGGAAATTGGCGTGCCCCGAAACTATATATATATATATATGTTGGAATTTTGTATCTGTCCCACATCACGTGTCACAAGCAAAAGAAAAAATATCGATTGCACCTCATTGTGAATTATTAATCTCATTCTCGCCACAGACGAAGTTTTTCTCCTTTTCATAGTTTTACAACACTATTTTAGAATTTTGCGCAGGTTAATGCAGAACCTTAACTGTATTAATAAAAAGAAAACCCTCTAACAGAGGAACAGTTACTATGGTCCCTAATACGCTCTGAAGTTGTTGACAAAATAGGGGAAAAAGTTAGTTAATACTGAGCTGTTTTCTCTTGGACTCACCTTGGCTTGGAGACACCGAATTTATTTATCATTCGTAGGATCCAGAATCCAGATTATGAAAAAGTTCAGTTAACTCTTTTAAAAACACCACAAATTTGGGAGGAGGTCTTCGTTTTCACAGTTGGTGATCAAAGGGTTCCCAAACATGTTCAGTGTGCTTACAAAGAAGACCATGAATCCCTTTTTGTCTTTGCATGTGCTGTGGTCTTGGAAGTATGGCGCGTGGCACAACCATCTTACAGTAAATGATGTATTTGTAAAAACACGATGGCACAATGATAGATTTCGGAAACGGGTAAATGTATTTAATAGAAATAATACCTCCCTCGATGATTACCATGGCTGCCTTTCCAACATCCCAGATGTTGATATATGTTATGCTCATGGGCGCCCGCAGGATTTTTTCCAAGGGGGGGCAAAATTTAATGTATTAATAGGTAGGGACCGGAGCAAGCAAAAAACTTTTGACCCCTTAGGAACCAGCAGGTTAATTCTAAGCAAGTTTAGTGTTGCATTTTCTGTAATGGAAAATGCAAATATATATTGTATATACATACAATGCACATGATAACAATCATTTATTTTATTTATAACAGAAACATGATAGAATGAAGAAAAAAGCACACTGAAGTAAATGTAAGTAATTTTAAGGGGGGACTTCTGAACAAATAAAAAGGTAGCAACCTTTATCATGCACACAAATAAAAATTTTCACCCTTTAGGAGGCAGTTGGATACTTTTCAGCAAGTTTAGGATATAAATATTTTCTTAGAAAATATTTAATATATTTTCTTGGCATTTCCAGGGGGGGCAAGCGCCCCCCTTGCCCCTACCTGCGGGCGCCCATGGTTATGCTCATATATAATATATATATGATGAATAAAACCACGAAGGAAAGGAAACACAAAAAGGTGCTCAAGCGCTTTCGTCTAATGACATCCTCAGGAACACTGAAGTACATAAAAGGTTACGGCCTATATATAGGTTACAGAAAGAAAAAAAAAAAAAAATAACATGCATACACACAAACATATATATATATATACACATACATATCTACACACATACATATATATATATATATATTTCTATTAACAATGTTGCTAGAATGAAATAAAACTGAAGCATTATTCCAATCAATATAGTGGGATAACTCTGACAAATGGACAAAAAGAGCACTGGACAACTGTCCTGTTCTAACGGAATATTGATGCTGTTTTATACGTGTGTGCAAATCATTTCCCGTCTGACCTATGTAAAAGGAATCACATTGTACGTACACTTTTACTCGGGACATGACACCCCCACTAAGGAAGGCCATTTTTCATCAATGTTTCTCCGCGCCCTTAGGATCGCCAGTCCGGAATACATCGATGCCGAATTGGAAAAAATCAACGGTATTGGAAGTGATCTGTGTTACCCATCTGCGTTTATGGAATCTTGTCTCAACAAGGCAAAACGAACTTTCTATCGTGTCAATAATAACACTCGTACTTTGTCAAAAAATATTTTAGTACTTCCATTTTTCCCGGGCTTTTTAGGCATTGCTAATGTACTTAAACTCTTGGATATTAATGTAGTATTTTCATATAACAATATTGTGAAAAATATCATAGTAAAAAATAGCCCTACCAATAATTCAGGCATTATCTATAAAATTGGGTGTAAACAATGTGATTCCTTTTACATAGGCAGAGCTGGGCAGTATTTAAATACATTTGTATTTAAATACGTATTTAAATACATTTGTGTATTTAGAACTGTATTTATAAATACATTGTTTTTCATGTATTTAAATACAGTATTTAAATACTTTAATGAGTATTTAAATACAATGTATTTAAATACTCAAAATAAAAATGTAAATACTTTTACTGGTTTAATACACGTTCTGTACTAGCACAGTACGACGCGTCGACAGTGTAGTACAGCATGGTTCATGTTTCAACGTGTCAGTTCAATCCGTTGTGTGCCACTCTTAGTCGAAAGCGGTTGATTTCTTTATCGTGTGCGTGTCATGGCTTAGTGAATTAGTGAATGCATATGTTAAAATTTGTATGTATTTAAAATGTATTTACAAATGTATTTAAATACAATTGATGTATTTTGTATTTAGTATCTAAATACATTCGTAAAATGTATTTAGTATTTAGTATTTAAATACATTTCTCCCATGTATTTAGTATTTAGTATTTAAATACATTCAATGTATTTATTGCCCAGCTCTGTACATAGGTCAGACGGGAAAGGATTTGCACACACGTATAAAACAGCATCAATATTCCGTTAGAACAGGACAGTTGTCCAGTGCTCTTTTTGTCCATTTGTCAGAGTTATCCCACTGTATTGATTGGAATAATGCTTCAGTTTTATTTCATTCTAGCAACATTGTTAATAGAAATATTCTTGAGTCTGCCATTATCCAACTTTCAAATAACTTCAACATAAGCAAAGGTCTTTTTCAACTCGATCCTGTTGTTTTGAATTCCTTCAAAACAAATTTAGATAAAAAGGGTAGGACGCTAAATCTTTGGTAAACTGGTATGCTACTTTATTAACTTTTAATCTTCATTTTATTTTTATATATATCGAAACTTGACTCTAAAAGGCAAAGTGTTAAAACCCGGGCAGATTTCCAGTATAAATTTGTATTTTTATAATTCATTTGATCTTGTGCTAAAAATCGATATTTTTCCTTACAAATCTGTATGCCTCTTTGTTAATCCTTTAATTTTTATTTTTACTTCTCCGTTTATTGCATATATATATATATATATATATGTGTGTGTGTAGATATGTATGTGTATATATATATATATATATATGTATGTGTATATATATATATATATATATGTATGTGTATATATATATATATATATGTTTGTGTGTATGTATGTTATTTATTTATTTATTTTTTTTCTGTAACCTATATATAGGCCGTAACCTTTTATGTACTTCAGTGTTCCTGAGGATGTCATTAGACGAAAGCGCTTGAGCACCTTTTTGTGTTTCCTTTCCTTCGTGGTTTTATTCATCATAAATATTTTTCACGTGTTACTTTCGTGAAATAATTTTCATATATATATATATATATATCCCCGCAAGGGGGTTCTAAGCTCGTGCTCTTGAGTGCTCTTTGTGCTCGTTTGTACGTGCTTGTTCCTGGAGGTTTCACGTGCGCCCTCCCGGCCCTAGCACCCAAGGATGATTGGGCTCGACCCTGCAGTCCTTGTCATCCTTGGTCTTTTTCCACTTTGACTGTCCCCTCCACCCTTTCTTTTCCTCTGTCTTTCCTCTCACTTTTCTTTGTTTTTCCGCTGAGATATGCCCTTTAAATAGAGGCGAATCGGTTCTTCCCGAACTAAAAAAAAAAAAAAAAAAAATATATATATATTAGTTGAACAGATGAATTGATGTGCAGTATCTGTGTTTACGTTTCAAACAGAAGATATCACTTATAAAAAGAGTTCGTAAACTGTGAAAAATAGCTCGCGCAGTTGATGCTTAACATATATGAGCATTCACGTGATCACGTACTGGGCAATCAGTCTGATGTCACAATGAGAGGCAGAGAGCTAAGAGGCTAAATGCATGATTGCAGACGGAACAGAAATAGCTTTTTTTCGCCATATGAGATCCAGGCCAACACGACGTTTCTTTACATCCCAAATAATGTCAGTTTTTTAGAGAAAACAATTCAATGTTATTTGCCTAAAGTGTCTAACAATGGACTCTGATTTGATAAAAATACCTGTTTACATCCGCCAATAATAATTAAAGCCAAAGGTTAACTGGCCGAAGGTATGGTGTACGGACCTACGGAATTTTGGAGGTCTGTTTGATTCTTAGATCAGTGATTTTACGTGACAATCTCGCATCATCGGAGGTTAGGCTCGAGGCTTTGCATCTAGCGATAGCTTGGTGAAAGAGAGAATTACACTCTTAAGTTCTCCTTCTCAACACATCGAGCATCTGTGCTATTTTGAGCCAAGTGTCTAGTTTCTTTTCTGTATTTGATGGTTGAATATTTATGACCCCTCCAAATGACAAAGCTGACATCCTCAGCATGTGCTTTGTTGTCTAGCTTTGTATAGTCTTTAGTTTAGGGACGTTGCACACTGCTTTTCCTGTTGTTTGTTTGGATGATTATGGGGCTCAGTTTGAAATTACAATCCAGTTTTCAGTTATTTTCCATGTGTAAATTATGTTACATCCTGTCTCATTTCTTCTCTCCAACGAATGTAGACCTAATTAATTTCCATATTCTTTTCCAGTAATTTAGGTCTTTGCAGCCAATGATCTGGTTGTGAAATTTCTCTGAATTTCTTCAAACCGCCTAATTTCCTCCTTTTTTATGTGGAGACCGAACAATATTCGAGTTTTGACATAATCAATGTTTTCAGCAAAGGAATTATTACGATCTTGTCCCTTTTTTTAAAGGTTCTCAGTATCTGTCCAGTTATTCTTTTCGCTTTGTTTATTATTATCTTGTTTTGTGTCTCAAATTTCGCATCTTTGGTCATGCTTCTAAGTTTCTTTGAATTTCCTTTAGAGTTCATACTGTTTAGCTATTGCTTTTTCCAGTACCTAAAAAAGTTGAAAACCTTCATTGTTAAATTTCATATTATTGTCTTCTGACCACCTAACCATTATACCTATATAATCTATTTGTGTATTTAACTGTAAAGGCTTATGTATTGCCTGGATTTTTAAATGTTTGCGCATACTACAGGGTGTACATAAAGTCAGGATCTATTTTTGTGAAGCACTTGGAAATTATATGGAATTCAATCATAAAATGAAAGTGGTAACATTTATTAAATAATTAAGAGTAGGATTCGACGTGATGCCCATCAGTATCCCTGCACAGCTCAAATCGTTCCGCAGCATTTCTAAACACATTCTGGAGCATTTGCGGGGTTATGTTATCTGCAGCAGTTCGTATACGTGTAGGTAAGTTTTCAAGACTCGTAATCTTCGTCTGATAGACGTGCGATTTGATAAAGCCCCATGCAAAGAAATCTAAAGGGGTTAAATCTGGTGATCTCGCTGGCCAAGGTCTGTTGCTTCCACGTCCGATCCAGCGATTTGGAAAACGTCCATTTAGATAATCCTGAACAATTTTGGCATAGTGACAAGGAGCACCATCATGTTGATAGACGACGGTACTAACAATCCTATCCCCGTCGTCTATCAACATGATGGTGCTCCTTGTCACTATGCCAAAATTGTTCAGGATTATCTAAATGGACGTTTTCCAAATCGCTGGATCGGACGCGGAAGGAACAGACCTTGGCCAGCGAGATCACCAGATTTAACCCCTTTAGATTTCTTTGCATGGGGCTTTATCAAATCGCACGTCTATCAGACGAAGTTTACGAGTCTTGAAAACTTACGTACACGTATACGAACTGCTGCAGATAATATAACCCCGCAAATGCTCCAGAATGTGTTCAGAAATGCTGCGGAACGATTTGAGCTGTGCAGGGATACTGATGGGCGTCACGTCGAATCCTACTCTTAATTATTTAATAAATGTTACCACTTTATCATTTTATGACTTCAATTACGCGAAATTACTGAACATTTCAGGGATTTCATGAAATCACTAGTTTCACAATCTTACTGTAATATATACGTATATATGATAATTAATCAGTGTGTGAGATCATGCAAGACCATGTATAAAACATTATTGATTGTGGTACGCTAAGCTGAATTATAAAAGCTTATTTTTTATTATTAACAACCGAGACAGATTGATGTGATTGACGATTTTTATTAGCGAATCAGAGAAAAGATCCTGAGTATATCATTATAAAGGGTTGGTTTAAAGATCAATGAGGGTACTGAGTATATTTGGATGCCGTTTGGCAGACCCACGGGCTGGGTATATAGGTGATTACCCTATTATGCCCTATTCAAACAGATCCAGTTTAGGATGCAGGGCCGCCGACAGAGGGCACAGTTAGTACAGATATCTCGGGCCCGTGAGTCAGGGGGCCTTGTTCTTTAAATTTGTACCGGGCTCGAGTTTATTTAGGAGAAAATGGATCAACCTGGATCAAGAGAAAATGGATCAACCTGGATCAAGAGTAGTTTGAATAATTTGAGAAAATGGGAACTTAAAATAGAGTGCAGTACTGCATGTGCGGACGGAATGTATGTCCCACAGACGGCGTTTCTTTTACGCCCATTCAAATGCAGGCGTGAAATTTAAAATCATACGGCGTAGGTAGTTAGTCCGTGGTATGTCATACGTAGTTAGGTCTTAATGGGTTAAGCGAACTGATCTACTAGATCAAGAAACAAAGACTGTAGATAAAAAATCAAAAGGATTTGTTTTGGTATTTGGTATTTTATTGGTATTTGATTAAAATTAGATAATAATTAAATGAAGGAAAATATGGTGATTTAATTAGTTACCCACAAAATTCGTAGAAAACGTTAATTAACTGATAGCTCTTCATGTGAATTGATGAAATTCAAAGTTGGAATCAAAAGCGAGACAAATTTTACTTTCTCCCCTCTCATCACAGTCGTGGAAACAAATTATTTTTACTGGGGTGCCTAGCGCGATTTTCATAACCGAATATATATTAGAGAGAGAGAGAGAGAGAGAGAGAGAGAGAAGAATGAATAATATTAATAATGACTTGTAAAATAACAGCTTGTTAATAACATTTATAGTAATAAATATACAGTTTGAAATGAATAGAGACGCGAGTTAAATACAATAAGAAAGTGGTCATTTAGTGAAGTCATTTTTATGGGCCTAATTTATAAATTAGGAAAGCGCCTTTGAAATTAATTAATTAATAAACTAATAAAGGCTGATTATGAAAAGTATATATTAAAATAATAGATCAAAATACAATTACATTTAATAAATACATTCCAACGTAAGTAAATTCCCATATTTATTAAATGAAAGAATTGTTTATTATATGTCGTGGGTACGTTATATAAACAAAAATACATCAGACACGAAAACTAATTGTATAATTTATTATTAATAAATACATTAGCGTAACTAACACTCAATAACGAATAATTGATTGAAAGGAATCCGAACCTTTGTCCCAACTTGATTTCCGCACTGTCCCGCTTGTATATGAACGATTTCCCTCATGTTTCAAAACACTTCGACCAAACTGCCTCGAACCAGTTCTCATCGACGACTGAGAATTTGCTTTATGAACACTCAAGAAAGAGTTACAAATTAATTATTCGTTTTGATTTTTAAATGAAGATTTGGTAATGAAGATTTGGTCATACGTTGTATATTGTGAAAAATTCATATTATATTCTATTTTTACTCCATTCAGTTTAGGGTAAATGTCATTAAAAAAATATGTAAATAGACTGATCTGGAAAAATGCAATTTACAATGCAAGTCGAAAAGAACAGTTCAGTGATGAGTTTTAGTTCATGCTCTGAACTGCGTTTCAAATTCAATGTACTAGTATATATATATAATATATATATATATATATATATATATGTTACAGTTAATCTGTGAAACCAGTCATTTCACGGGATGCCTAAAAATTTTAGGCATTTCGCGAAATACCTGTGGGCTGTGACCCCTAAAACATAGGTAATACGTATTACTAACTTAACGTAACTAATGTTATCTAACCTAACCTAACGTTTCAATCCGATCTCTACATCCTCTTCAAGGTAAAGGAACAAAGATGGTGTATTTAGGGATTATAGTTAAACATTTGTGTGTATATATATATGTATATATATATATATATATATATATATATATATATATATATATGATGGGACCTTTTCCGTTTTATGAGCACCATTGAAATGAGAGAAATTAATATTTTTTAAATTTATTTTAACTTTTAATTATTAATGAGTACATTTTGAATAGGAGAAATTTAATTTATTTAATTTAACAGCTTTCATGAACATATAAATAAAAACAAAAAATATTTGTCGTTTCTTCAAAAATTCGACGAATCATAATGCAATTTTGTAGATTATAACAGTTACTTGAGAGAGGCGAATGGCCATTACATTACATTATCATTAATATTGGTCATACCTAACCTAACCCTAACCTAACCTAACTTAACATAGCTTAACATAGCCTAACCTATCCTAACCTGACCTGCACATTTAGTTTGGTTGGTGCCCATAGAACGGGAAAGCCCCATAGAATGGGTATTCCCTGACCAAGTGTACTTTGCTGAATACACGAAAGACCTTGAAATATTTTTTTCTTTTTCCTTGTGAGTTTGCATCATTCATTCATTTCAAGTGTTTAAGTGTGAAATTCATCCCATATATATACAGTTATATATATATATATATATATATATTATATTCTTAATGCTCAAGACACACGTGTTAATAGCTTAAACTTGTGTGAGTCAGAAGAGGGTTCCATTGCTTTACACAAAGCACCGTTCCAGCCATAAGCCTATTCAAAATTCATTGTATGAGCAGCTCACAGCATCACTGCCAAGTATATAGAGGATGAACGTGTATATATATATATATATATATATATAATATATATATATATATATGTGTGTGTGTGTGTGTGTGTGTGTGTGTGCGTGTGTGCGTGTGTGTGTGTGCGCCTGGAACAATGAAAGAAACGCATTGGGTAAAATCATTTTGTTGTTGGAGTTTTCATGGAGATATTGATTTGAAAGTATGAAAAGAAAAATGATTGGCGCTGAATAACGAGATTGGAAGTCAAATAGAAAATGGTTCAACCTCAAGTGTTTTTTGTTTACAGGTATTTCATTTGCAGATGTTGAGAAGTACAAGCAAATGGTCAATAATGTACTTTATATATATATATATATATATATATATATATATATATATATAGAGAGAGAGAGAGAGAGAGAGAGAGAGAGAGAGAGAGAGAGAGAGAGAGAGAATCAGCGATGAATTTCTGTAATAAATTCATTCAAATACTGAAAAATGTCCGTGGTTTTTGTTATATTTCTTTCCGAGTTAATTCGGTATCGGTTGACTGATGTAAAATGAACTCTGTCATTATACGCTCATTTACAGTCCACCTCTATTTAAAAAAAAAGAAGAAAAGTAAGTCGTTAATCCCAAATTTATATAATAAATAAGCTAAATGCCATTAATTTTGCCTAAAAAGCCTCCATGCTTTGAAGGGCCTATTTAAATAAGAGTATTGTGAATATATTAATGTCATAAAACTCATAACAAATATCTAAAAATTGTAAAACTCTCATTTTGGATTCTCTTTTTGGATAAAGAATTTCAATTTAATTGAATTTTGAACATTCCTACTTCATGATTCCTTTCTACGAATATGAAAATCGCTGAAATAAAACACCCCCCCCCCCCTAAAAGAAGACGTTTCGTCCAATGTCGCACCTTCCTCTTCGGGTCTTATTCTACGAGATAATTATTATAGTTTAGTGGCACCAAAAATATAGATATGTGGTGGGTGTCGCCATGTTTAATAATGAAAGACCCTCACGATATTGTTTTTTTGCAAGGAGCATTTAATGAAAGTACATAAACATATATAAATAATAATAATAATAATATTAATAATTTAACAATGAGTATATAATGAAACACTTCCAGCAAACAACAGTGATTATATATATATATATATATACACGGTGAACCAAAAGTAGGTGGACAGTAGGTTGAATACGGTTTGTGTTATATTATATTATAACTATGGTGTTCATTATAACTATGTTGTTTGTGTTATATTATATTAAATATTATAACTAAATTTATTTAAATTTTATTTTGTATTATAGTATACAAAAAAATTAAATATGTATTCTCAAAATAAACGTTATCATTTACTGTCCACCTACATTTGGTTCACCCTATATATATATATATATATATATATATATATATATATATAATGTAAAGAACGACGCTTGTGTAGAAGAGCGTTCCGCACAAGATGAGGAGGGAGAACGAACAAATGAAAAATGAGGTACCACCCAGGAATCGAACCCGGGATCATCCGATCGATTCCTGGGTGGTACCTCATTTTTCATTTGTTCGTTCTCCCTCCTCATCTTGTGCAGAACGCTCTTCTACACAAGCGTCGTTCTTTACATTAAATATACTGTGTGTTGTTTGCAAACATGATTCGCAGTGTATATATATATATATATATATATATATGTGTTCAGTTAACAGTAATATATTATAATGTCAAAATAATTTAATCATTAAAATTTGCCATTATTAAACAATTGATTTTAAATAATTTAGTTTTTTTTCTAGTTAAATTTAAGAAAAATTTGATTTTATTTTAGTAAATATTGAAGTAAAATTTCAATATTTACTCTAGATTACTCTCTCATTTGTGATTTTGGTCATAAATTTAGTTTTGTTACCAACCCACGATACCGTGTTGGCGTTTCTTTTACTCCTGAGCTCATGGACACTTAGTGAGTCCAGGGGGAGGGGCCATGGCCCTCTCGGCCCCGCCCCCCTGGACCCGTACCTGTATATATATATATATATATATGAATTATTTTATTATGATAACTCACTCCTTGACATAAACCCGCATTAAGGATAATAAACACACTCGCATATACACTCACACCAATTATAATTTTACTTTGATGAATCAGTTAGTGTGCGTGTGTGACATCACTTCCGGAACGCTGTTTTAAATTGTTGGTTTGGTTTGCTCATTGTATCAGTTGCTTGGAGACACTAGCGCCGGACCTCCGAATTCCGAAATCAATTGTTCTTTTTTTATACATCGACTGACGAGTAAAGTAAAGCTTTAATTGGGTAAATCTTGCGGAGTGACGTACTGAAACGGTATATAGTATGAAGAGTTGTCTTTAGATGAAATTTTCACATAGAGAAAGAAATACGTTTTAAAATACGTTTATGAAGGAAATTATTTTTTAAGGATCTCTAACAATTTTTTTGTTTCGAATTTTCGAACGCTGCCGAAAAATAATTAAAAAAGTTTTTGTATGAAGGTTACAAACGCAACGTATTGTGCGTCCGAAGTGTTTATAGATCATAAAAGATCCCTCGTACAGTTGGTGCTCGTCATATATCACACTTTATTCCTGGTCACGAGAGCGAATAATCAGAATGTGGTGAAAATGAGAAGCGGATAACTGAAAATCCACGTGTTTCAAATGGGACATTTCATAACATCATGGGACATTTTCGTCAGACAAATGAGATCCAGTCAATAAATTCGGGTAATCACCATTATTGTGTTTTTAATGAAACCCCTCCACGAATTTATTGACTGGACTGTACAAAAATCAAATCATGAACCAGGAAGACTATAAATGGTTACAAAAAGAATAGAAAGAGTTCCTAATAATTGTGCTAGTGTCTCCGAGCAACTGATACAATGAGAAAACGGACGTAACTGAAGGAAGTCTAGTTCACATACAGCCATTGTAGACATCGCAAAAAATGTTATCTTGTTGAAAAGAACCGCTTAACCTTATTTGCATACAGTTGACGCGAAACTTGGTAAACAAATAATAAACAGAATCATTTATTCTTGTACAAAAAGAAAATACTGTATAACAATACTTTATGAGAAGTTCATAAAATAAATAAAATTAGATATGATAAACTGATAAATTCATAAAATTAAAACAAATATGTTACAGGGGCGTGTGCAAAAATTTCTTACAGGGGGGGGGGGGGAACCAAACTGAAATTTACCATTATTAAATAATTGATTTTAAATAATTTCGTGAATTTTTTCCAGTTAAATTTAAGAAAAATTTAGATTTTATTTTAGTAAATATTGAAGTAAAATTTCAATATTTACTCTAGATTACTCTCTCATTTGTGATTTTGGTCATAAATTTAGTTTTGTTACCAACCCACGATACCGTGTTGGCGTTTCTTTTACTCTCGAGCTCATGGACACTTAGTGGGTCCAGGGAAGGACTATGGCCCGCTCGCCCCCCCCCCCGCCCCTTTGCACCCGCGCCTGAGTTAACCAGTATAAAAAAAATTCAGAAGAATGATATAAAAAATGTAGTGGAATTTGTAGTGAATATTTGAAGGTCTTGAAAATTTAGAATAAAATTAAATAAATATACAGGAGTATATATTTTTTATGCAGGAAGTGGTAGTCAGGGGCGAACCCCGGCAATCTCACCCCTAGAAAGAGAAGAAAAGAGCCGAAATCAAGATCTGAAGTTTTCGAGATGCTTGGGCATTCTGCATTTGAAAGATTACGCAAACTTAAGTTTTAAAGTGAAATAACATCCGGTTTAAACATCTCTATGACGACATACCCTGTCCATACCCTGTGTATTCAATCTCAAATGCATATAAATACATATGCACGTATGTATACCTATAAATATGCTTTAAAATTACAGTATAACGTGTTACTGAACTGGTTACGCGATAGGCGAAGATTGTGTACAGTATATTGAATATAATAAGACCGGAAACAGATTTATCTATACCTAAACCAACAGTACAGGGGGTTAACAAAAGTAAAGAGACACCTTTGGTCTTTTCATAGTTTTTGATTTAATAATAAAAGTCAATAAATAATAACAAATTTATTGAATAAATATATTTAGGATCATGTTGCTTTCTCCTTTCCATTATGTAAAGGTGACACACGTTCTGGCATTTCATTGATGAGTTTTGCCATTTGTTCTTGAGGACAATAATCGTGGTGTCTATTTACTTTTGTCAACTCTCTGTACTTGACACTATACTCGTATTCTTGAAAATAAATCCATATAAAACGCAGTGCGTATTCATAAAATGAAAAGCGATACAAGAATAATGTAAATGATGAAATTCAGATAAAATTTTATTCTTGTTAGCACCACTTTCTAAATCAGTAAAAAATCTGGGGATCATCTTTGATAAAAAATGTCTTTTGAAGAACATATAGGCTATATGCAGCTTGTGGAAAAGCGAAGGTCAACATAATTTATTTGCGAAACAGTGAAACACAATTTCAATATAGCGACGAAAAGGACCAAAATTTTGCAGCTAAAGTGGTATGTGGATATGGACATGAAAATGATCGTGCAACTCCTTTTAGAGAAAAGTTATGCTGGGTAAATGTTAAAGTTATACACAGTAACCTTCCTCATTCAGTGTTACAGTTTACTTCAAACCATCAACTTGATCCATTGCGATCTTAGAATTTGGAAATGTCTGCGCATGATGCTTTGCTAAGATTACCAAAATGTCTTTTTGAGCGAGATTTGAAAGTGGGATAGGGTGATGGTTGTTTGATTAGAGTAAGGAGGTTATTCCATAGTAAGGGCGCGACTTGTGACACTGTGATACTGCCATTCCACCGGCATGAGATTGCCTCATGCTTGACTGTAGGTCGTCATTATTTCTGAGACTCTTGTCAGGATCAAGTTGATGGTTTGAAGTAAACTGTAACACTGAATGAGGAAGGTTATTGTGTATAACTTTAACATTTAGCCAGCCTAACTTTTCTCTAAAAGGAATTGCACGATTATTTTTATGTCCATATCCACATACCACTTTAGCTGCAAAGTTTTGGTCCTTTTCAACCTGTTTTTAGTGTTTTAGTAAAGATGAGGAATATGTACCCCAAATGAGAGGACAGTAGGATATATAACTCATTATCACACTGTTTACAATTAATATTCTCGTCGCTATATTGAAATTGTGTGTCAGTTTTGCAAATAAATTATGTTTTCCTTCTCTTTTCCACAAGCTTCATGTAGCCTAAATGTTCTTCAAAAGACATTTTTTATCAAAGATAATACCCAGATTTTTTATTGATTTAGAAAGTGGTGCTAACAAGAATAAAATTTTATCTGAATTTCATCATTTACATTATTCTTGTGTCACTTTCATTTTATGAATACGCACTGCGTTTTATATGGATTTATTTTCAAGAATACGAGTATAGTGTCAAGTACAGAGAGTTGACAAAAGTAAATAGACACCACGATTATTGTCCTCAAGAACAAATGGCAAAACTCATCAGTGGAATGCCAGAACGTGTGTCACCTTTATATAATGGAAAGGGGAAAGCAACACGATCCTAAATATATTGATTCAATAAATTTGTTATTATTTATTGACTTTTATTATTAACTCAAAAACCACGAAAAGACCAAAGGTGTCTATTTACTTTTGTTAACCCCTATACTGTCGGTTTAGGTATAGATAAATCTGTTTCCGGTCTTATTATTTCATTCACTTCGCTAAGTTTCCCTTGGTGAAAAAGTGAATGTAAAGTGAAAATTAACGAGGTTCAAAGAGATAATCCACGTGTCTTTGAAATTCTGAAGGTCTGTTCTCTTGACAGACGAGTTCCAGTTCAATCAATTCACGTCAATCGATGAATACAGAAGAGTATATCGTATATGGAGAACGGTTTGTCAGACATTTCAGGAATCCTGTTTATAGCATGCACAGTTCAGCAAGATGGTTCTAATGTAATGACACAGGCAGTGATTTTCGTATTGTAGAGACTGATCTTGTGTGTTCATTGAGGGACGTTATATTCTGTTAGGTATATAGCCATGTTTGCGAAATAATTTCACCCATTGTTTCAGTAGGATTCCAACGAAGTAATGTGCAGTTTGGGGGTAGTTTCGTAGTAAAAACAAAGACCTCCTTCCACATCTGTGGCGGGAATGAATTGTGGCAAAAATATTGTCCATAGCCTGAAACGAAACCTCTTCATGAAGTTCGTAGTTAAAGTAGTCGATAGTAAATGAGTCTGTTCTCACGTTTTGGTTACACTTCAAGTGCACTTCATACACCATAATGGAATTTACCGTTAAAATGACGTTTCATTCGATTCTGATGGACCCTGTATAAACGATATTTATTAAAGATGAAAATGAATAAGCATGAATAAAATAATTATGCGATATCGTCATCATGTACACTGTTTACTTGTACTGTGACACGCACGTGATTTTGATAAAAACCACGAGAGAGAGAGAGAGAGAGAGAGAGAGAGAGAGAGAGAGAGAGAGAGAGAGAGAGAGAGAGAGAGAGAGAGAGAGAGAGAGAGATAAATATCAGACTCCATCTTTACTCACAACTTCATTCTATACATATTCTTTAAGGTGTACATTTGGGGGTTGTACAAAATCTTCATTCTCAGGTGGAGATATTAATATAACCATTTAATGATAAACGTCTAAATTGTATACTGAATTTGTTCAGGTAAAAGACTCTATTGGTTGGTTGGTTGTTTTGTTCCATCTTACACCCAACCTGGTTGGGGAGGGGGGGTAATTGAGACAAGTGGAAAAATAAATCCACTTTTAAAGGTGAATTGGGTCATGTCATTTCTCAGAGTGATTTTGGACAATACATTGCTGAGTTGACTAATTGGTATGGAAGAAACTGATGTTAAGTGTCAATTTACTATAAAAGAAGACTCATATATATATATATATATATATATATATATAGCTACGTCGTGGCCATTTCGAAACACCCCTTTTAAGGAACATTGGGTTTGTTCAGTCGTTGGATGGGTGCCCTTCCTCTGCATCCAGATGATCTAGCAAATTCAGAAAGAGGATAAAGCAGCAGTCCTCAGTAGAATGTTGTACACTTTTTTTTAAGGTTTGGAGTAACTGTAGCTACAATATTAGCTTTGAATAATAATAATAATAATAATAATGTTTTTATGAAATAAACCTCAAGAATACAGTATTAAATTCCATCCTCACACAGGCGTATACGAGTGTGAAAGTTTATATTGTTGTCGACTTATTTTTCTTCTTTAGAATTGTTGATGTCTATTTAGAAGGCATCTGTACAGTATAAGTGAGAGGTTTGGGTGTTAAATAAATTGTATTTATTTTACGTGAACGAAACATCATTGGGTCAAAAGTTATGATAATTTTACTGCTGAAGACTAGTAAAGTGGTAAAGTGTGTTTGGAGATGAATCCAAAATGAATTTGTTTTGGTACATACTCAAGGCGATATATCAGGCGAAGACTCGGTGGGAAATTAGATCCCCCTCACAGTATATAAAACCTTCTGTAAAGCTTGCTGGGGGCTCCATGATGATATGGGGTTGCAGAATGGTCCCCTGAAGCTCTATCATGATACACACAGACCGTGCATGGAACAAGGAACTCTTCTGGGAAAATCAAATCCACTATAGTCCGAATAAGTAATGGTAAATGACAAACACTTTCATCCGACGCGAATGCAACGAGTCTTTTGCTTATATTGAGGTTCTGGATATAGTCGACTAGGTGTAGCTGTAACCCTTAGATCATGTCCCAAAGCTGGATCCTATCTGCTTTGCAGATAGCTGGAGAGGGAAGCTATATTTGCGGGGCCTCTTTGCGAGTGACCCGTTGCCAGAGATGGGCACGATCTTGATCTTCAAGATCAGATCGTGATCTTGAAGATCAAGATCGTGATCTGATCTTGATCTTGAAGATCACTTTTATTATGGTGATCTTGATCTTGATCTAAGATCACTTTATTTCTTGTGATCTTGATCTTGAAGATCACTTTAGACTTCAAGATCACTTTTAATTTCAGATTCTTAAATATGCCGCTATGCGAATGTCATTTGTTTTTTGTCCAAGCGACATCTGGTGGCAACTTTGTTCAACACCGACTGTTTATGTTTTCTGTTAGTTGGGTGACTTGCGTCATGCGTGGGCTCATGGAAGGTGTAGTTGCTGTGGAATTTAGGCTCGTAAAAAGTGTAATTTACTGTGCAATTATGTTAAAAGTGTTCTATTAATATATTATTATATATAGGCATAAAATATAGCCTATAGGTCCGTATTCATAATAAATTAATTCTAAACATATTTTATTTACAGATTGAATTTTTTAATAATGAGTGCAATTTTACAACTTCAACAGGCTCCCAAGGGAACCAAATATTCTAGGTTGTCACCAGAACAGTATTCAATATATTTAGATAACAATGTTGGTAATAAGGATCAATCTGTGCTATTGAACGGAAAATATTTTCAAATTGTCAAAAAAACTGGAAACAGTATCAAAGTTATTTGTAGGCAGTGTACAAAGAAAACTACAATTCTGTCTGCTGGCCTCGACTCAACAAGCAATCTTCTGAGGCACCTCAGGGTTAGTACTACTTAGCAGAGCTGGGCATTTGCGGCATATTTTGCGGTACTGCGGTACTGCGGTACTACCAAACCGGCACCAAACCGGTACGCGGAAATTTGAATGCGGTAGCGGTACTGCGGTACTTTCAGCGATCCTTTGCGGTACTGCGTTATGCGGTTCCGGTTTGGGTTTGGTAGTACCGCAGTACAGTACCGCAAAATATGCCGCAAATGCCCAGCTCTGCTACTTAGTAACTAAGTAGTAAGTAGCAACATTAACATAATGGTTCAAGTCATATTTTAAGTGACTGGTGCCATACAAGACTAATGCTACATTTACATAGACGTCCATTTGAATATATTGTGCACTTCAGATATTAATAGATTATGGACTAGTAACTACATTAAAAACTGCCGATATCCAACTATAATAAAACGCCAGGTGTATCTGTCTTTCTCTCTGTCTGATCCATGTCTGTAATTTCTCCTATTTAGTTACTGAAGGACGAAATTCGGCTTTCAATTTAACATAGGATAAAAATGCACTGATCATGGTGAAAATAATTTTAGTTAAAGATAACAAAATTTTAGAATCTTGTTAAGTATTAATTTCAACTAGAAGTTTGATACTCTGATAAATATTATACAGGGTGTTCAAGAAGTCTCTCCGCATGATAATAATTTATTTTCTTGTGCAGAAACTACATTCGGATCTTTTGGGTGAATATAATCGGGAAGAAATCTCGCAGCGTCCAGCTAAAGAAGAAGATGCCAGCGGCAGCAATGCTAGCCCTGCCAAAATTGCCAAGCAGTCAACACTAAGCATGTTCCACATTTCCAAGCAAAAACCAGGACCACCAATATGCAAGGATATCCTTGAAAAGAAGATTCTCTCGCTTGTGGCTAATGGGCTCCTACCATTGAGCCTAGTTGAACTACATGATTTAAGGATCTTCTTTCATGTTAGTATAACTCAAATATTTTGCTATTTTTTCCATAGCTAATATCTGATTAAAATAATTAATCATATTATTTGTATGAACATTAGACTATCGCTAGCCTAGCTAAATATTTTGATATTTTTCCATAGCTAATCTATTGTATTTGTTTTAATTTTAAATATTTTTTTCAGACGTCAACCCGGCTGTTCAGGTGCCATCTAGACGCACCCTGGCTAGATCTCTTGCAACAACAACCAGTACAATGAAGGAAGACATACAAGCAAAACTGGCAGCAGTTGACCATGTGTGTGTTACATGCGACATATGGTCAACTAATCACCGCAGTTTCATGGGAGTCACTGCGCGCATTGGGTATGCTATTGATTTAGTGTATTATTTTATATAATTGATAAATTGACCATTGGTGATAGACTGATAATCTGATAGACTTATAGTATAATCTTTTCAATTATTCGACATGTGTTCCTCATTCATTAATTTGGTGAGTCTTCATTTTGCTGTGATTCACAGTAATTTCACACTAATTCACTGATTCTGTCATCTGTCATTGTGTCTGATTCACAGCAAAATGTGAAAGAGTCCATATTCACAGGCTGTGAATATGGACTCTTCCACATTTTGCTCTTATGGGATGGGTCACTGATGTGGTGGTATGGTAGGCGACTCATCGCTGAATTGCCTCCTTTATATCACATAGTTCTTCTCTTCAATGTTTGGTGGCGCAGTTTAGCTGGTGCGTGTCTAACCAATATTATTAAATTAAGCTTAAAAAAATGTTCATACAAACATTGATTTTATATTCTTACATTACAGATCAATGATGACTTGTCGCGAGGATCAGCTGCACTGGCATGCCGAAGATTTCGTGGAACACATAGCTTTGATAAAATTGCTGGAATATTGGACAGGATCAACTCGGAGCATGGTTTATCTTATAGAAAAGTTGTATCTACAGTCACCGACAATGCATCGAACATGGTGAAATGCTTTAAAGAGTTCGGTGTTCGTGTTCAGAATCGTACTGACGACATTGATGAAGATGATGCAGATGAAGATGATGATGAAAAAGATTCAGATGAAGAGGTTATCATCAGCAACTTTCCTGAACATTCAGGAGAGCATGGAGAGGAGTCAGTGAAACTATCATCCCATATTCGATGTGCCTCCCACACATTGAACTTGGTAGCAACAACTGATGCAGATAAAGGACTGAATTCACCTGGACTAAAGAAGATAAAGCATTCTGCAATGGGAAAATGTTCGGCGCTGTGGAATGCTGCTGGTAAACCCAAGTCAGCAGAAAAAATACAGGAAATAACTGGCGTCCAATTTAGGTACCCATGCGTCACCCGATGGAACTCAATGTACGACTCATTAAGCCAAATATATAAACATAAGAACGACGTGAATGTAGCTCTTGAAGAACTGAATCTACCCATCCTCAAAGACAATGAATTGGAATTTATTTCAGAATATTTGTCTGTTCTAAAACCAATTGCAGCAGCCCTCAACAAATTACAGGCAGAGAAAGAATGCTACTACGGTTGTCTTCTTCCAACAGTCCTAGTGACTCAAGATGCCCTCGCAAGATTGGAGCCTATCCAACCAAACGACCTGCGCTTGAGACACTGCATGCCATTACTGGCAGCAGTCGTCTCTGGCTTCAATGCCAGATTTGGTAATTTTTTGTCGTTGAGCCCCGAGGTAACTGATGCCGTTTTGGCCTCAGTATCTCATCCGTATTTCAAACTTAGATGGATATCATTGTTGCAAGGGCCTAATTTCGGCGATCATGAAGCAATCAAGTCTCAAGTAAAAGACAAGCTGCAAATGGCTGTAAGAAATTGTAATTCTGACAGCAGTGGTAATAGTTCGGTGAACTCAGACTCATCATCTGAAGACGATTTCTTCAGAACTATGGACGGCTCATTCTCTGCTCCTAACAACAAGGAAGACTTGGAAGTCCTCAATTATTTGCAGGACACCAGTAAGGCACTCGACTCTTTAGATAGGTATCCTGCTATAAAGAAGATCTTCAAGAGGTATAACACCACGCTACCTTCCTCTGCACCAGTGGAACGGTTGTTTTCGTTTGCTGGCATGGTTCATAGCCCCAAACGAAGTCGTCCCTCGGATGGTAACTTTGAACAATTGGTTTTGCTGAAAGCAAATGTTTACAGCGGTTGAACATTAAATTAACACTCTTAACTTGCGGTTTTTACCCTTATATAGTCAGTAATTGCGTACTGCAGTAAAACTGTAAAATTAAATTCTATGTAAAAAATGTTTACTTATATATGCTGACCATTCATTGATATGGGTTATGGACCTGGTGAAATGAGAATTGAGAAAAATAGAACTAAAAACTATATGTAGGTCATTTAATAGTTTTTCTTTGCTGATAAGTTATGATAATACTAAGTTTTAAGTTTACCACCTGAAAAACTGAAAGGGGAATTGTCAATCCCCGTGGTTTAGATCAGGTGACATGGGTATTGGGTAGGATGCGATGCTTGTATTGCCTCAGCCCTCAGGGGAGTATTAGGAGTGATACTTTTCAGGAGTGATTAACAAAATAATTTGTTTTTGTTTACTCTACAAGAGTACAACTTTTTTCAATTCATATAAAAGTGATCTTAAAAAGTGATCTTGAAAAGTGATCTTCAAGATCACGATCTTGATCTGGATCTTCAAGATCACGATCTTGATCTGGATCTTCAAGATCACATTTTTCTGGTGATCTGATCTTGATCTTCAAGATCACATTTTTCTGGTGATCTGATCTTGATCTTCAAGATCACCAAAGTTGGTGATCTTGCCCATCTCTGCCCGTTGCCCACATCGGGCTAACATCATGAAAAAGAAAAAACTATAGTGTTTGTCATTTATCATTACTTATTCGGACTGCAGTGAATTTGATTTTCCCAGAAGAGTTCCTTGTTCCATGCACGGTCTGTGTATCATGAAAGAGCCTCGGCCCTCGGGGGACCGTTCTGAGTTCAATCCCATATATATATATATATATATATATATATATATATATATGATGAATTTCACAATTAAACACGTGAAATGAATGAATGATGCAAATCCACAAGGAAAAAGAAAAATGATTCCAAGACCTTTCGTGTATTCAGAAGTGCACCTTGTTTGCATCATATATATATATATATATACAGTGTATATATATAGCTATCTGGTTGGATAAGGAATTGAAATAATTACTGTTACATTATGAATTCATAGAGTAAAGCGAATATCTTAAGGGCCTATTACTATACAATATAACAACTCATTTACACATATATGTCTACGTATTTGTACGAGTATTTACTGAAGACATTCCGCACATTTTGGCAATACATTTTCTGAATGACTGATTGATTAATTAATAAAAGTTGTTCGAAATAAACTGTTTTACTAAAAAAAAGTTATTGCAAATTACTGTATTCAGCTTAACTATGGTTAGAATTGTTAAGTATAGTAACTCTCTCTCTCTCTCTCTCTCTCTCTCTCTCTCTCTCTATATATATATATATATATATATATATATATATACTGTATATATACACGTTAGTAGGCCCCTAATTACGAGATAGTCGTGTTGTTTTATACTGTTAATAATTAATAAAACCACTAATTGCCTATAACAGCTTAGAAGAATTAACAGTAACCCTGAATGTTACGTAAAATCACAGTACTTTATAAAATATGACACTAAAATGCCTTACTTAATTGCTGTAGCTTAAGTTTGCGAATGATCTTATATTTGTGCGACATCACTGCCGTAATTAGGTGTTTGTGCGCCGGGCAGTGGGTCAGGAAGACGAGGGATATAAAATTTATTATATATAATGTTAGGCTATAAATAAAAGTACTAGGTTCAACTAGTAGGTTGTACGCATTGAAGAAATTTGTTAACAAAAAATGTTTTTATTAAGAAATGAGATATTCTGTACAATCTTACTTATTTTCTTTCATATAAATTTGCCTTAACTGATGCAAATTCATCTATAAGCGTGTCATAATTTAGCTTTCTTGCAATTCCATTTTCTATAGATATAATGGCCAAATTAGAAAGACTTTCTTGGCATATTGATGACGTCAAATAATTTTTTATTAGTTTTAACTTACTGAAAATTCGTTCAGAAGAAGCTACTGTTATTGGCAAAGTAAGACAAATGCGTAAGGCAACTTCATTGTTTGGATATGATTTCGAGAAAGAATATTCATATAATAATTGAAGGAGATCATAAGGAGAAGCTGATGTCACATCTGGAAGTATTGCCAAAGCTTGTTGTTTGAAACTCGAATTTCTGCTGAAATTTCGTGGACATCTAAGTCCTGTCTACATTTCAATGCCCCTAATTACGAGATAGTCGTGTTGTTTTATACTGTTAATAATTAATAAAACCACTAATTGCCTATAACAGCTTAGAAGAATTAACAGTAACCCTGAATGTTACGTAAAATTACAGTACTTTATAAAATATGACACTAAAATGCCTTACTTAATTGCTGTAGCTTAAGTTTGCGAATGATCTTATATTTGTGCGACATCACTGCCGTAATTAGGTGTTTGTGCGCCGGGGCAGTGGGTCAGGAAGACGAGGGATATAAAATTTATTATATATAATGTTAGGCTATAAATAAAAGTACTAGGTTCAACTAGTAGGTTGTACGCATTGAAGAAATTTGTTAACAAAAAATGTTTTTATTAAGAAATGAGATATTCTGTACAATCTTACTTATTTTCTTTCATATAAATTTGCCTTAACTGATGCAAATTCATCTATAAGCGTGTCATAATTTAGCTTTCTTGCAATTCCATTTTCTATAGATATAATGGCCAAATTAGAAAGACTTTCTTGGCATATTGATGACGTCAAATAATTTTTTATTAGTTTTAACTTACTGAAAATTCGTTCAGAAGAAGCTACTGTTATTGGCAAAGTAAGACAAATGCGTAAGGCAACTTCATTGTTTGGATATGATTTCGAGAAAGAATATTCATATAATAATTGAAGGAGATCATAAGGAGAAGCTGATGTCACATCTGGAAGTATTGCCAAAGCTTGTTGTTTGAAACTCGAATTTCTGCTGAAATTTCGTGGACATCTAAGTCCTGTCTACATTTCAATGCCCCTAATTACGAGATAGTCGTGTTGTTTTATACTGTTAATAATTAATAAAACCACTAATTGCCTATAACAGCTTAGAAGAATTAACAGTAACCCTGAATGTTACGTAAAATTACAGTACTTTATAAAATATGACACTAAAATGCCTTACTTAATTGCTGTAGCTTAAGTTTGCGAATGATCTTATATTTGTGCGACATCACTGCCGTAATTAGGTGTTTGTGCGCCGGGGCAGTGGGTCAGGAAGACGAGGGATATAAAATTTATTATATATAATGTTAGGCTATAAATAAAAGTACTAGGTTCAACTAGTAGGTTGTACGCATTGAAGAAATTTGTTAACAAAAATGTTTTT
The DNA here is from genome assembly GCA_023014485.1 of Bathynomus jamesi. Taxonomy (NCBI): domain Eukaryota; kingdom Metazoa; phylum Arthropoda; class Malacostraca; order Isopoda; family Cirolanidae; genus Bathynomus; species Bathynomus jamesi. The sequence continues at coordinate 628,981 of JAJOZX010001983.1, read as the reverse complement.
TATAAAAATGAGATATTCTGTACAATCTTACTTATTTTCTTTCATATAAATTTGCCTTAACTGATGCAAATTCATCTATAAGCGTGTCATAATTTAGCTTTCTTGCAATTCCATTTTCTATAGATATAATGGCCAAATTAGAAAGACTTTCTTGGCATATTGATGACGTCAAATAATTTTTTATTAGTTTTAACTTACTGAAAATTCGTTCAGAAGAAGCTACTGTTATTGGCAAAGTAAGACAAATGCGTAAGGCAACTTCATTGTTTGGATATGATTTCGAGAAAGAATATTCATATAATAATTGAAGGAGATCATAAGGAGAAGCTGATGTCACATCTGGAAGTATTGCCAAAGCTTGTTTGAAACTCGAATTTCTGCTGAAATTTCGTGGACATCTAAGTCCTGTCTACATTTCAATGCCAAATCATTCGCAGCCTTTTTCAACTCGGATGTTTCTTTTACCACGAGTGAATGCCCAGAAAGAAAATCAAAGTCAGAGGAAACTTCATTTAAATTATGAGAATAAAAACCCACTCTAATAGACAGAGTTTATTTCCACGACAGTTTCGACGCCCACTGGCATCCTCCTCGGGTGGATACAGAAACACAAATGAAACAAAACAAGAGGGAAAAACAGTTCAGGGATCGACCGTTAAGAAATTCGCACCTAGGTTGGATTCCATTCTCTCGAGACAGGAGGGGCATTTTCATTAAGTACATTCGCACAAATTTTAAAACTATCTTCCTGTTCTAAACATACAGATTCTATTAAATTTAAATATGAATGGGAGAACGACAAACAATTACCTTTTCTAGATGTTTTGGTCATTAACGAAAGCGGAAAGCCCAATTTCACGGTCTATAGAAAACCTACTCATTGTAATTCGTACATTCATTATTTTTCATATCATGATGAAGGGGTTAAAAGCTCAATTATTTCTTCCATGTTTCTAAGAGCACTCAGGATTTGTAGCCCACATGTGCTGGATCCGGAAAATTCAAAGATTTGGAACATTTTTAAGGATTTAAAATATCCTGAGTGGTTTATCAGAAAGGCGTATTTTAAAGCCAGAAAATCTTTTTATGCCCCTCGGGAACCTTCAGTTAACCAAAAACAATATGTGAGTTTGCCTTACATTGCCGGCTTAGAAAGAGTAAAACCGTTGACGAAAGAATTTAAGTTTGCTTTGGCGTTCAAATATTCGTCTACCGTGAAAAGTAAATTGGTTAGGAATAACGTTGCAAAAGAGGAACAAGCCTGTGTCTACAGCATTCCCTGTAAAAGTTGTGATTTAGTATACGTGGGAGAAACTGGAAGAAATATTGAAACCCGTATCAAAGAACACAAATATGCCTTCAGAAGTTGTAATACTAATAATGCCATTTTTTATCACGCTAGCCAAAATAATCATGCTATAGATTGGGAATCAAGTAAGGTACTTTATAAATGTAATAATTATGTCAAAAGAAAAATAATAGAATCTGTGTGTATAGAAAAAGTAGATAATTTTAATTTGTGCGAAGGTACTTATAAGTTAGACCCTTTAATGAGATTCTTGGTCAATAAATCCCTTACGGAGTCGTGGGAACGTGTTCGAACCTAAGTGTGAATTTCTTAAATGTCTCTGGATTGGAATGTTTCCTTACTCGCTTTTAGTAAATGTAATAATGGAAGTAATTAATGTGGAAATAAATATATGCAGTAATTATGTCAAACATTAGGATCTGTATGTATAGAACAAGAAGATATTTTTAATTTGTGGAAATGTAGTTATAAGCTGACCCTGTAATAAAATGCCCTTCTGGTTTCGGGAGAACGATATCTAACCTAGGTGCGAATTTCTCAATGGTCTCTGGATTATTTCCTAATCGCCTTTTTTCATTCGTTTTTCGGTTTATAATTTCTGTATAATAAACAACAATGTAATAACCAATGTAATAATAAATTTATAATTTCTGTAATTAATAATTATGCAATATTAAATGTAATAAATTTAATTATAAATGTAATAATTATGTAAAAATAATAGAATCTGTATGTTTAGAACAGGAAGATAGTTTTAAAATTTGTGCGAATGTACTTAATGAAAATGCCCCTCCTGTCTCGAGAGAATGGAATCCAACCTAGGTGCGAATTTCTTAACGGTCGATCCCTGAACTGTTTTTCCCTCTTGTTTTGTTTCATTTGTGTTTCTGTATCCACCCGAGGAGGATGCCAGTGGGCGTCGAAACTGTCGTGGAAATAAACTCTGTCTATTAGAGTGGGTTTTTATTCTCATATTTTGACCTTCACGTAAAAAAGTGAAGTTTTTTGCATTTTTCATTTAAATTCTTGTAGGCCTATATTCTCCATTTCTGGTCTGTCATGAAGGAATCAAAACTTCTTTTTTCTGATAGTCTGCTCCAGACGATGTTTTACTCGTCATTTTTCTGATTTATAGGGTAGTCTAAAGTTGGTATTTTTACATAGTAAGCCTGCACCGATAGAATAATCCCGTGGAAGAAAAAAAACTAGTTTTTTTCTATGTATGAAGAACGCTAATGCTTGTACGTACGCGCTTTCAAATGATTAAATTTAATACCATAAAGTTACAAAATAATTTTCAGCTATTTCATAATCGTTTTCCACTCATATTTGTATCTTTCAAGGATAAGAGTTTTTGTCTACTAAAAACAAGAAAAACGTTCTGTATATTGATGTGTTTAGACCCAATTCAGTTTTGAAAACATGAAGAGAACTTCGGCGGTAATAAAAAATATTGGGGCAAAAAAACTCGCATTTTTGCCCCAACAATTAAAAGGAGAAAATAGAAAAAAATGCTAAGAAACTAAAAAAAAAATATCTTTTATAATAAAACGTGAAAAAGCTAACTATAACCACTAACTAAAAAAGGCTGGGGTGACGGATCTTCAGGTGATCCGATAAAATTTTAAAATAATTATATTAATATATATTAATTTTGTGTTTTTTGTCGCGTAATATTCTTTTCAATATAAATCTCAATACTCCAAATCTCAACTTCGCGACATATCGAGGTTAGTATTAAAAAAAAAACTCACCAAATCACAAAAACTTTGATCTACTTCCGCAGGATGAATCAAATCACTTCTTTTCGTTATTTATTATTCCACACAGGACATAATTTTTTAGTAAAAATAGTATACGTAATATATCTTTGTGATTTGGCGCCCACCTCTGCTTGGCGCCCGGGTCAGCTGCCCCTGTTGCCCTTCGCTAGTTACCGCGTGTGCGACGTACACTGTCTTTGTATTGTAATTTGTTTGTATAATTGAATTCGTTCGTTTCTTCCTTCTCTTCAATCTCTTGTCCACAGACTACCAACTGCATGACGAAAAACACCTGCATCACTAATTTATACCATACCCAAGCACACAATCTGTGAAAGATTACTGTTGCGGAGGATGAAACCGTTATGTAAAAGTCTATCGTATTTAACAATGTATCTTTTAACTTTAATAATGAAGTGGAGATGAATTTAACAAATGTTTGTAAATAAATTATCTATTTTAATTACTACGATAACCAAATTATCTCTTTTTTTTTTTTTCCTGAATTTTACAAATACAGTTGTACAGTATTTCCTGTGACGTTAATTAGGATTATAAATATATCACGCTAATTTTTTAATGAACGTCGAAACTGAGTAATTAAGTCGGTTTATACGTTATTTATAATTAAATAAGGTTTATTCGTGTAGTAAGTAAGTACAAAAAGTATTCCTTTATATGAAAAAAGTACTTCTAAATTTCAAAAATTGTGTTAAATTGCGGTTGGCGAAACTTCTTCACAGTAAACAGTATCCATGGCAACTGCTGACGTAACTAATATCAAATTATTTCATTATAAACTCTGAAGTTACATTTCGTGATTATTAAATTATAACTAAATGAAATGTAACATGAATAAATGAATAACATCGATACAGTATAATAACCAATTATTTTAAGTAAGAGACTTAACTACATATTTGATCATATTTCTGAAGCCGATATCGACACACTCTGATTAACTCGTGTACCTTATGAAATGCTGTTTCATCGACTGCAAATTTCAAAACCAAATGATTAACAGGAAACGTACGTACACCAACCAACCAACTGATAAAAAGATGGTGACAGACATTTCATGTTTATCTTAAAATACTGAGTTAAAAAACTAACAGCTAATTGTGGCTTACAAATAGAAGAAAGGGCTAAGAGGTAGAGATTACTATTTTATCATACTACATAACTAATTGTTAGATAAGAAGATTCAGCTAACTTAGAATATATGCTGGCATCCTCTTCGGGTGGATGCCCCTTTTTCTTTGATGTATTCAATCCGACGTGAATGCAACGAGTTTCTTGCGTATATTGAGTTCTGAATGTAGTAGGCTAGGTGTAAGCTGTAAACCCTAGATCCTGTCCCAAAGCTGGATCCTATCTGCTTTGCAGATAGCTGGTGAGGGAAGCTATATTTTGGGGCCTCTTTGCGAGTAACCCGGTGCCCACGTTGGGCTTTCCATCATGAAAAAGAAAAAACTATAGTATTTGTCATTTATCATTACTTATTCGAACTATAGTGGATGTAATTTCTCAGAAGAGTTCCTTGTTCCATGCACGGTCTGTGTGCATTATATATATATATATATATATATATATAATATTGATATGTACCTTGGTTAGCCTTGGTTTTTGCTTCCGCCCGAACTGTTCATTCTCACGAAGGTCAAGCTTGTCACTCCACCTTGGATCTACAGTTTAACGTGGAATCCGAACCACGCCCCACCAGCAGCCCATCGTCTTAACCACTAGGCTACCCAGGGTACCCATTTATCTACCAACTAATTTCCTTTATTGTGTGAAAGGATGAACAGCTGAATTTTGCTGCGCTCCACCTGCCGTCACGGGGTCTCGATCCCGGAGCTAACCACTACACCACCGAGGCGCTGTCCCAGCATAAAATTTAGCTAATTTCAGAATATTAATTTAATTGGCAATTAATTAAATCTTTAAATTTAAGTTAATTAATTAATTAATCCTTTAAATTTAAGTTAATTAATTAATTAACCCTTTAAGTTTAAGTTAGTTAATAAATTAACCCTTGTTACATTAACATTGTTACATATTTATGTCTGACATCTGACTGAGTGACTATTAATTATCGACGAGTACCTCTTGTCTGCATATATGGACAAACTGTGCCAAACAGCGCCAGTGTTAAGTGTAGTGAGGACGTCTTGTTGCCTCCGAAAGACTCGAACATCGTGGTTAGCAAACATTTGCGAAGCTGAGCATCTTGGAGATAACTTATGCAGCAGTCTAAAATATCTGTTATAAAGCAAATGTATATAATTAACCCACAATTGCTGCCCATATTAGTGAAAAAAAAGAATAGGGAAAAGAGTATCTTTAGCTTCGCTTGTAGGGAATCTAAAGTGCCTTATAATCCTGTTTGCTTTAGCTCAGACACTCAGTCATAACACTAGGTAATGCAAAATTAATGCAATTTACTGGTATTTTTTTAAATGCTTTATTGTTAGTTTGGTGAAGTAGGGAAATTGTAAATTGTAATATTAGACAAATAACCTTTCACTCTATATTCATAGGCCTATTGTATACCTATTTTTTGAAGATCTTTGTTTATCTGTTTGTTTAATTACCTTCATTGATTAACTTAAAATAAAAAACTTTGTTTCTACCATGTTTTGGCCTATTGTATACCTATTACTTTTGCAGTTAAGGTAATTAAAATTTCGAAATTGTTAGTTCATAATTTTACTTTTGAATACTTTCAAATTGGTACAACTTTAACTGCATTTTTTTTGGCGTTTTTTACTTTTGTCGCTTAACCACTTCTTCCAAGGAGGACCTCGCTTAACCTAAACTAACGTAACGGAAAATGGGAAATCCTCGTATGTGAACAGGAACGGATCATTTTGAGAAAAGTCTCGTCTTTAAGATTCTTACTTTCGTGTTTCTCTTTAATTAAATGGGAGTAGCCAGTAGAGGATTCAGAATTTCTCTATGGAGTAGGCCGCAGATTTACCAATCAAGTAATAATCTTTGCAAATTTGAAGATTAAAAGGATTTAAAGGAAGACTTTAGTCGCCACAATGAGATACGACTCATAACAATGATGGTTGATGTGCCATTTTGATTTTCTAATAATAAATATTACAAAAGATGTTTTCATTATATATATTTTTCCTATGGGTGCCTCGGTCTCCCTGGCCCCACACTTGGATCCGCCACTGGAAATAGCCAAAAACAGAAAGAGACCACTCTACTTTTGGCAAACACAGAATTGAAAGAACTCCTTGTTTATTATATTTTTATATTATATTCTTTAACTTATTTTCAAGCTTATGAAAGCAAATCAATCATGAATCTATTCTATTTTATATCAGACAGAAACTAGTGCAATTATACAAAAATATTTTCCTAGCAAATTTGTTCCATTTCCAAGAATACTCGTAAGTACCACTTGTGACAGCTGGTAAGGAAAATTCCTATGTACTAGGACCAACATCCCTCATACAGAAAGTTTAAAATCAGATCTTGTAAGCAAAGTTAAGTATAATGAGGTTTTTGCGTTGAATCTCAATGCAGTCCACCTTCTGTGAAGGGTGACAAGCGGAAAATGAACGTACATATTGAAGCGTTTCATTTCAACCCATAATGATTACTGGTAACGACTGGGTTGTTAAACCTCCTTCGCAACATCTAAGGTCATACGTACAGCTTTACGTGGTCCAACTACTATCCGACCCAATGTCGCTTAATTTCGTTGATCAACGGGAAGCGGTGTTAGGACATTAGCGACGATGTAGCTCAACCATAATGACTACAAACTTGATTAATTTTATATACACCTTTCAAGGATTGCATGAAAATTTAAAATCATATTAAATGAAAGACCAAAATACATTTTTACTTTTATTTATACTGCAACTCCAAATATTCTTGCGAGAAATTATGTTTATATTTGTGACCTATAATTTAAGCGGTGTTATATTTCGCTCATATAAAACATGAAAATATATCACATATAGAAATATAATAAATAGTTATAAATCTTCATGCATTTATCGTAGACCCATTGATTACATTACACACAAAGATTCCTGGATGTGTTCCTTAAACAGTAAGGTTATATATTGGGGTCCTCAAAACAATATGGATGAAATTGATCTTGTAAATATATAAATAGGAGCAGCTTTTAATACTTATATTTTAATACAGGCGCAAGTGCGTTACTGCAACTTTGATCCAGAAATTCAGCGAACATTATCAAAGAATTAGGATCTATTTCTATATTATGAAGTACAGTATATGAGGCACTCCTAGGAAGTAAATTTTTTTTACCAATTTGAAAATGGAATAACTCTTGAACTTTTGAAGATATTTAGACGAAATATCTTCAAAAATTATGGCACTTTAACTTTAACTTCTTCCAAGGAGGGTCTCATATCTCCCTGAATTCTCGTTTGAAATACTGTATATATATCCTGAGCTTAAACTTAACTGCACAACCTGAAATTATTTTTCATTACGTTCCATATTGGAATATACCTTGTAGAAATTAGTACGACTACAGGATGGCCCAGAATTACCCTAGTAAGTTTTCTTTCTCTTCTTATAGGAGTATTTAATTTGCTGAGTAATTTCGGGTCACCCTGTGTATACGGGTGTGGTTTTGAAAGTGCATGGTTAAAGTTTTCAAGAGATATACCATGCTATGCCACAAATATTGCCGTATATAGAGGCTGCCCTAAAGTGTAAATATATGTTACCGGAATTGAAGTAAATTCCAGCAGCTAAAAGTTATGCCCTCAATCGACTGATCTGTTCGCGGCTTAGGTTTATATGAATAAATATTAAAGCTCATGAATAGCTAATGGTCTTATTACACAAACCGAAGGGAATAAATAATCTAAACTACGTAGTTTTACTGACACAAGTAGATAAGGAGAAGACTGCAGACACCAGTTGTTCAGGGAAGTACTCCGGGAGTGACGTTAGGCACGAGACAGGAAGTGCTGGAACTGCTGTTTCTCCTGTCACTGTCTTCCTTAGCTGATCTTTTTCCGTGTCTCAGTGTCTCACCTACCCTATGAACAGTCCAGCATGCTCTCAAACACACATTTCTCCCTCTATTCCTCTTACATATATACATGCGCCACACAATCTTTAAAAAAAAAAAGACAAAATGATATAGTTTTTATTCTTGATTTCGCCTCCCTTCTTCTCCTTCTATGGAGGGGGTGCGGACGTTCACCCTTGGTCCCCATTCCTGCATGAAAAAAAATTGTAGATGTAGGTCAGGCTGGTGGCCCCTCCTCTAGACCTGACTTGATACAGGATAGAATTGCTGTCTTGAGCTCTCCACTTCACATAACTAAGCACACCCTCCTCATTCGGAACCGTCCATTTTATATATATAAATGTACTGTCGCGAAGAAGTATGAAGAAGGAAACCACTCTTCAGGAAAACTTAAATTTTTATTTCTTCAACACCAATACAGTTTCGACTCATCATGAGTCCTTGTCGTATGACAGAGGAAACCTACAGCTTTACGTTGTATCTAAACTAGAGTCACTACATCATCTGAATGTAGAGGATGGTCACCCAACTATTTACTGAATAGATACAACATTGCTGTCCTAATGTGAAGCGGGACTGCGACGTGGCTATGACGTAACCCTCAGAATCGGAAGAATCAAAATTAAGAATCAAAATTAAAAATCATAAGAGATTCAGAGGTTTCGGAATCACTTCTCACTCTTGGTTCTGTTCTTTGATCAAATATTGTTTCCAAAATTGAGTTCACCGTAATTTTGGGTAGACTGTAATATGAAATGAAGACAAAATGATTGGTTCATACAAAAATCCAAATCCAAATCCAAATTAGATTATTTAGGTTGGTAAAAGTTAACAATTATATTATCCTTTTACATCAGAGAAACAAAGTGGTCAGTTTACTCAGTATACTGAACACAAACTCAGCCTAGCTTCAGAAACTTTAATCAAAACGAAACTGCTTTAGATTCTGTTTCTATCCCCGGTTTTTTCCTTCGTTCTATGCATCACTTATGTTACATAACAAATGATTACTATGTAGTAATTATTATATATATATATATATATATATATATATATATATATATATATATATATATATATGGGATGAATTTCACAATTAAACAGGTGAAATAAATGAATGATGCAAATCCGCAAAGAAAAGGAAAAATTATCCCAAGGCCTTTCGTGTATTCAATAGTATACATTCCCTGACGAGGTGTACTGTTGAATACATGAAAAGCCTTGTAATAATTTTTCCTTTACCTTGTGGAATTTACATCATACTGTATACATACACACACACACACATATATATATATATACACACACACACACACACGAGGGGCGGTCAGAAAATAAGTTTACACGGCGTATAATTTCGTAACTAAAGGACCACCATTGATTAGGTTTGTATCAGGTGAATTCGTTAATCATTGGTGAATTCGTTAATCATTGTCGATTCGGCTGCCATCTACGGTACATTGGTTATGTGAGTCAGTTGAACATGTTGGCTCGACTGGATCAGTTCTCTGTCATTTCTGCAACGATATTCCGAGTCTGTCAGTGGTCAAGAATTTCTCGAGCGCATTGTCACAGGAGACGAGACATGGGTTCATCACTGTACTCCGGAAACAAAACGTGCGAGCATTGAATGGAAACACCCTGGGCAGACATGGGGTTGATTATTAATTATAATCAAATAATCATAATCTATGATGGTGATTATGCAATCATAATCAATTCATAATGAAAATTAGAAAATATATATAATCATAATCAAATCATAATCAAAATTTTAGAAAATATTATAATCATACTCAAATTATAATAAAAATTATGAATGTTATAATCAGTGATTATTCAATGATTAAAGTGTATTATGTAAAATGTAATAAACATATCAATCGTTCATTGTAACTTCACCATGTGATAATGATGGAAGAATAATTTTACGTAAGATGTTTTCTTTTGTGACGTTTTGAGTGTAAAATATAGTACATATATACTATATACTGTACTAGAATACTGCTGTATACACTGTACATTTATTCATTAACATATTCTGCTTGTATGTTATTACTTGTGATTCCATATTTAAATACATATAATCACTATCTGACATGGTAATCATAATTTAATCATAATTAACTATGGCAAACAAATTCAAATTTTAATCAACATTTTAAGCCATGTAATCATAATCTAATCATAATAAAAAATGTTAATCATAATCAAATCATAATCATAAATTTTTCGAGTCCACTAATCATAATCAATTCATAATCAACATTTTTGCAAATCCACTAATCATAATCAAATCAAAATAAAAAAAATTCGCACCCTACTAATCATAATCAAATCATAATCAAATTTTGTAATCAGCCCCATGACTGACCCTGGGTCCCCGCGACCAAAGAAGTTCAAGATTGTGAGGTCCGCTGGCAAAGTAATGGTTACCGTGTTTTGGGACCACAAAGGCGTTTTGCTCGCAGACTTCATGCAAAAAGGCACAACAATCAATGCAGCTGTATATTGTTCAACACTGGAACGTTTACGAGCGGCCATTAAACGTAAACGTCCTGGACTGCTTTGTAAGACAGGGCACTGTTCCAGTCGAGCCGTCATGTTCAACTGACTCATATAACCAATGTACGGTAGATGGCAGCCGAATCGACGTGCAGTGTTGCCAACAATGATTAACGAATTCACCTGATACAAACATAATCACTGGTGGTCCTTTAGTTACGAAATTATACACCGTGTAAACTTATTTTCTGACCGCCCCTCGTATGTGTGTAACTGTAAGTCTGGAACCATAGGGGAAAATGATAAAACCGGCAATAAAAACGCCGAAGAGACTTTTGGGGACTGTTTGTGAAATGAGCGAGGATGGTAGCGGCTGTGTCATCGTCGGTGGATGTTCTCCGAGGTCCACTGCGTGGTTTATCTCCTATGGATCCCGTTTCTCTGAACTTTGCTACAAGTTTGCCGACACAGCTGTGTGTTATCGGCGCGCGGTCCGGATGCAATCTGTTAAATTCCTCAGCGACCTCCCTCTGACTCCGATTTCCTACGAGCAGAATTACCTGGATGCGTTCTTCCTTACTCAGACATCATGGGCACTTGCATGAACGGAAAAACATGAATTACTTATTTTACCCTATGGTTCCAGACTTATGGGACACCCTGTATATATATATTTATATATGTGTGTGTGTAAAATTTATAAACTTGAAACTTATACGTAATGGCCCTTACAAATCCATTTCAAATGATCAAAGTCCGTCACTGGTTTTACGTCACTGACTGTCACGTGACTACACTGACACGCATAGGCGCAGTTCGGCCTACTTGGGTCCAAATGTGAGTTCAATTTTTCTTTAATGGGGTAGTTAGTCCTCAGAAAAAGGTAATTGGTAGTATTTCGCCAGACAAAACCTTCAAATGATATGATGGGAGAATCGCATGATAAACACAGTAGCTTCTTGCATCTCCTGTCAAAGGTAAGTTAAGTTCAAAATTATTTCTATCCCTATTTATGCATTGAAAATTAAAAAATAATACTTAAATTTAATACTTAAATTAAAAAGTAATACTAATAGATACTGACAAATGAAACAGTTTGACTTAGTTACTAGAAACATTGTATCATAAGTATCAGCCATCAAGACTCGTTGATCATTAAAACTGTATAAGAAAAGAAAATAGGTTGACAGGTTTTGCATCTGACTATTCATTCAGTCATAGAAATGAAACTCTAAAATGGCGTGTGCATTTTCTGAAAATGAATTATTATGGGTTAGTTTATAAAGTTTATAAACATTAATTAAGTCATTTGAATGCTTTACAAAAGAATGCAAATTTTGACAGATGAATCCTGCAAGATTCAGGAAAGGATAAATTTATGGCTATTTCTACCCTTTCAAATTTGTTGGCAAGCCGACCACAATCACACTACAAAGAGAAGGTATTATTAAGTCAAGGAAAATGAGAGGGTAATCAAACAAAGGCAATTAAATGATATAAATAAATATCAATATTAATAAATAACACTTAATATTACAATATTTAAATGGTACGGGATAAATGTGGGAGTAAGTAAATTACAATAAAATAAAATAGTAATGAATTATTTGAGTGAAACACGAGTTACGTTGAGTATTCTTGAGATGAAAAAATGAGTGAAGCCTAATATCACGTAAGGTAATGGGGAAGCAAGCGAGTGCAGGCGATTCACGCCCAGCCTGTGAAAGAGATATGTTTCCCATTTCAAGATCAGGGATTAACTGTTGAATTGAAGACATCCTGCAGGTAGGCCTAAAACTGGAGTGCGAGAAAATTCCATCGATGAATTTTATATTCAACTGTGAAGAATTGCTTCTTACACACCGCGTTCTAGTTATCAGTAGGCGATGCTTTATTACTTCAAGTTGAACATCGTGTGTAACCTTTTCGGGATTCAATTTTCTTTGGTGGAATTGAAGTTTTTTCAATTGATCACGGAGGCTCTTCAGTTGCTTGAAGATGCATTGCTTTTTGGTATCTTTTCTCACAAACTTCAGTGGTTTTGGTATTTGCTCTGATACTTGAGTGTGGTTCCTTCTTGTTTGATTTATGACTGGGCACAAGTCTTCCATGGCGCCCACAATATTTTTTGGAGAAAATTGTACAATATTTACAGCCGTAGAAAAAATTAATTATTTCACTACAGACCTATATGAGATAGATTTGACACAAACTTATTTAAACAGCTTTCCAATGGGTTGTTTTTGCCGCCACGTTATGAAAATCGACAGAACTGAGAAAAATAATTGTTTGTATAGGAAAAAATTCGTAGAACCAGACAATTTTTAGATATTTTCATGCAAAATGAAATTGTAATTGTTTTTAATGTAAATTTGAGCATTTTGAATGTGTTGCGCGTATATTAATACAACAACTTTGGGGGCCAGTTCCGTATTGCCCCCCACGCAAAATATGATTTTATTGAACATTAGAATTATAAATTATTTTGATACAAAATATTAAAAATTCAAAAGGGTCCAAAATTGTTGATTGTAGCATGACGGCGCCACAAAAATTCGCAAATATGCATATCGATGTTGGTTTTTCGAATAACAGGTGATAACTTGCGCTTAAGCAATCGTTGCACGGGTAATACTAAGCCGTGCAACGATCGCATTGGTGGGGAATAAAATAGTTTGGCCACAAAAAAAAAACATATAAAACCCTATACCGATCAATTTGTGATGCGTGATCTTTACGGGGGCGGAGCCCCCGTACCCCTGAGACCTAAACACTAGGCAATTTCGGCTGCAACAACATTCCAAGTAAAGTCGTTGCCACCAACATCTGCAGCTGCTAAGTATTACCATTCTGTGCGAGTCTTTTACCCAGTACATTTCTTCCGAGGAAATGATTCACTGCAGCCTGTGGAGTAGGGTTGGAAAGTGGCAGGCGGATACTTTTTTCCAGTACCAACCGGAAGAAATGATAACACACAACTGTAAAACAGATTGTAGTTCTGCAAGGTGTAGGCTTAAGTGCAGAAAGCCGTTCTTCAGCTTGTGGAGAGTGTGCCGCAGTTCAGCATGTGCACACTGTCCTATTAGTTATAGATGATGATATTGAAGTCGACACTAGACTTGAATCTACAGGACGCTGACAGTAAAAACTAGTACAACATTTTTGCGCATATACTCGTAGTTCACCTTTTTGCATCTTTATAACGTCACCTTCATGCAGAATCACTTATTTGCTTTTTATTATGGTATAATTTTAATATTTTCAGCACTTCATCCACTTCACGTGATATATTGTTTAATTTCCATATTTTATTCACAATACAGTGTTCACATGAATGCCCTTTGCACTATTTCCATGATTTTTTGTTACTCATGAGAGTGGTAAGGAGCGCAGATTTAAACATAATAATATAATTTTTTCATACTTCTACCACTCTGATCTTCCTAGATTTTTGGTGTGTTGTTATGTGGATCTTACAGAAATACACTGTGCAAGAACATTATTTGACCTTGATCCGAGTTATGGTGCTAAAATACCTGGAATATATACATATATATACATGGCAGGGTTGTGCGATGTCTCCATGGTTGTTTAATGTGTTTATAGATGGGGTGGTGAAAGAGGTGAATGCAAAAAACATGGGGAGGGGAGCGGGGGTGAAGCATGTTGCGGGGGCAGGTTTTTGGGAAATAAATCAATTGCTGTATGTGGATGATACGGCTCTGGTGGCAGACTAGAAAGAAAAGCTACAGGAACTGGTAACTGAGTTTGGGAGGAATGTGAAAGAAGGAAGCTAAGATTAAGTGTGAATAAGAGGAAGGTTATGTGGTGCTGTAAAAGGGAGGTTCGTGAGCGACTGAATGTAAGTTTTTTTTTTATGGAGGAAGGAGGGGCCAAGGGCAAAAGAGCCAAAATCAAGGTCCGGAGTTTTCGAGATGCCTAGACAGTAGACACTCTGCGTTTGGAAAATGGGAGGTCATAGACAGGAGGAAAGATGGATTGAGGGAGATTGTTCCAGAGTTGACCGGTTGAATAGATGAAAAACTGAAAATACCGATTAACCCTTGCATTAGATAGATGGACAGAAAAAGAATGAGAATGTGTAGAAAGTCTGGTACTGCGTGCTCTCCTTAAAGGAGGAGGCACGCAGTTAGAGAGTTCAGAAGAGCAGTGTCCGTTATGATAGCGATAGTAAAGAGAAAGCGAGGCAACATTGTGGCGAAGAGAGAGAGGGTGAAGACAATCAGTAAGAGGCGGGGAATTGATGAGACGAAAAGCCTTTGATTCCACTCGGTCAGGTACGGCTGTGTGGGTTGAACAACCCCACACATGAGAAGCATACTCCATACAGGAGCGAACAAGACCCCTGTACAGAGACAGCAACTGAGTAGGGGTGAAGAAACCGCGGAGGCGGTACAACACACCTAACCTCTTAGAAGCTGTTTTAGAAAGAGAGTATATGTGATCTTTCCAGGGACGATCACGAGAAAAGGAAACGCCAAGAATGTTAAGAGAAGAGAAAGGATTGAGCTGTGTGTTGTTGAAGGTAAGGGGATAGTCGTGTGGGAGATTGTGACGAATAGACAGATGGAGGAACTGAATTTTTGAAGCATTGAAAGCCACAAGGTTTTCTCTGCCCCAATCAGATATAGCAGAAAGATAAGAGGTCAGGTGTCCCATAGCCGTCCTACGCGAATCATGAAGCGACTGCTGTGAGGGACGCTTTGTGAAGCGGGTGGAAAAGCGAAGAGTGTGGAATCATCGGCATAGGAGTGAATAAGACAGGAAATGCGAGTTAAAAGATCATTAATAAATAAAAGGAAAAAAGTGGGTGACATGACAGAACCCTGAGGAACACCACTGTTGATAGCTTTAGGAGAAGAACAGTGGCCATCTACAACCGCAGTTATAGATCAGCTAGAAAGGAAATTAGAGATGAAGGAACAGATAGAAGAATAGAAACCGAAGGAGAGCAGTTTGGAAATTAAAGATTTGTGCCAGACTCTATCAAAAGCTTTTGATATGTCTTGCGCAATAGTAAATGTTTCACCAAAATCCCGAAAGGAGGATGACCAAGAGTCAGAGATGTGCAAGAAGATCGCCAGTAGAGTGTTCCTTCCGGAATCCATACTAACGATTTGAAAGAAAAATGTGGGAAGAAAGGTGTTTAAGAATCTTCCTATTAAGGATAGATTCAAAGACTTTGGAAAGGCAAGAAATCAAAGCAATTGGACGATAGTTGGAGGGTTGAATGCGGTCACCCTTCTTTGGGACAGGCTGAATGAAAGCGAACTTCCAGCAAGAAGGAAAAGTACCAGATGAGAGACAAAGACGAAAGAGTTTGCCAAGGCAAGGTGTCAGCACTAAAGCACATTTCTTAAGAACAACAGGAGGAACACCACCAGAACCGTACGCCTTCATAGAGTTGAGCTCAGATAAGCAGAAAGAACATCTTTGGAAGAGATTTTAATTTCAGACATAATAAAGTTAGAGGGAGGAGGAGATGGAGGAACAGCACCAGAATCGTCCAGGATTGAATTGTAAGCGAAAGTTTGAGTGAAAAGTTCAGCTTTGTCAGGAGAAGAGACGGCAACTCTGCCGTCGGAATGGAAGAGAGGAGGGAAAAAAGAGGAAGTAAAGTTGTTGAAGAGGTTCTTAGCTAGATGCCAGAAAGAACGAAAAGAATTAGAATTAGATAGGTTTTCACATTTTTGTCTGATGAAGGAATTTTTGGTGAGTAAAAGAACAGATTTTGCACGATTCCGGGCAGAAATATAAGCTGAGTGAGAGTCAGGAGTTGGATGGCGACGGTACCTTCTGAAAGACTCCTCTCTATTGCGGATAGCATTAGAACAAATAGAGTTAAACCAAGGGTTTTTTGCATTAGTAGTAGGAATAGAATATGGAATATACGCCTCCATGCCCGAGAGAATCACCTCCGTGATGCTCTCAGCACACTCGGAAGGGCCCCGGCCACGGAAGCAGTAATCATTCCATGGGAAATCAGAGAAGTACTGTCTAAGGGCCTCCCAATCAGCGGCGCCGAAGTACCAAAGGCGCCTCTTCTCGGGAGGATCCAAAAGCCGAATTGAAGAGTGGCTCATACAGTTTCTTCTTATCCCAATTAATCAGAGTAATTGGAGAAGTGGCATATCAAAATTCAGTTTAGGGTTTCTATGAGTTCTCAGACTCATGTCTCCATACTCAGACTTACCTCTGATCTTCTTGATCGTCTCAACCCCTCATGCACTCTCTTCATCCTCACTGCACATGAGAGAGGCAATGAGGTTCTCACTGTGAGCATGATATGCTCCACGAACTATCACATGAGTGATTATGTTCCTGACTTCAGAGGTCTGGCTTCTCAGCAGTCCCAGAGCGGTCACAATCAGAGCTGGGCAGTATTTAAATACATTTGTATTTAAATACGTATTTAAATACATTTGTGTATTTAGAACTGTATTTATAAATACATTGTTTTTCATGTATTTAAATACAGTATTTAAATACTTTAATGAGTATTTAAATACAATGTATTTAAATACTCAAAATATAAAAATGTAAATACTTTTACTGTTTAATACACGTTCTGTACTAGCACAGTACGACGCGTCGACAGTGTAGTACAGCATGGTTCATGTTTCAACGTGTCAGTTCAATCCGTTGTGTGCCACTCTTAGTCGAAAGCGGTTGATTTCTTTATCGTGTGCGTGTCATGGCTTAGTGAATTAGTGAATGCATATGTTAAAATTTGTATGTATTTAAAATGTATTTACAAATGTATTTAAATACAATTGATGTATTTTGTATTTAGTATCTAAATACATTCGTAAAATGTATTTAGTATTTAGTATTTAAATACATTTCTCCCATGTATTTAGTATTTAGTATTTAAATACATTCAATGTATTTATTGCCCAGCTCTGGTCACAATATGGTGAGGTCCATACCTCATGTGGTGCTTCACCTTGATCTCAAAATATATCTTGAAGTAGAAGTCCAGGCAGAACTTCAGCAGCACCCACAGCTTCTTCAACACCTCCCCCTTCAGACCATGCTGCCTCATCCACAGCATCAACAGAGCCTCAACTGTAGTCAGCCAGCGTGACTGATTCAGTGGGCCACACTTCAGACCAGCAACTTCCTTGCTCAAATCTCCTGTCTTGAGAGCTTTGATCAGTAGGTAGGAGTTCTTCTGGTCAGTGCTAAGGTTCTATACAATGTCTTCTGGCAGTTCAATTATATCTTCTTCAACTGGCAGAGCCTTGAAGCTAAAGTTGACAGGTATGTCATTGATCTTCTCCAAACGTTTTCCTGTTGGGCCACTGAACCCAGACTTGTGCGTGTAGGGACCATCAAGCTTGATGATCATGTGCCTGAGGCTGAGTTCATTAATATGCAACTGGCATATCAGCCAGTGACACTTGTGACCTAGCAGTCTCTCTAAGTGAGTGATGGCTCCTCCATCAGGTCCTGTGTTTGTGTTGGTGCAGTCACCACCAAGGACTACAATAGTATCTTTAGCGCCATGAGTACTAATCCACTCAAACAGAGCCTGAGCTATCTTCAGTGCAGGTTTCTCATTTCCTTCAGGTTCTTCTGGTGTACAATGGAAGAGATACTTCCCCTCAGGTTCCCAGGTAACACTATAGTGCTCTTCAGTTGTAATATCAGGATAGAAGCGGCCAGTTTCTTCATTGTACCTCATGATCTTTGTCTTCTTATCTTGTTTTCCATCAAAGAAAATTCCCTTGAACTCCTCTCCCTTTGTCCTTTTCTCCAGGGCCTCCACCGAGGCACCTATTACAGACTCCTTGCCCCTCCGCATCTTCATCCTGTCAACAGCTAGATATGCCTTATCAGCAGATAGATGGCCAGCTTTGATGAGATCTTGCAAGAAACCAGTTGCAATGGCTGCTGCAGGAGTGTTTGCCACCTTGAACCTGACTGCAGCCGCAGCAGTGTTTGAGATATCCATGTAGTTCCTCCTGGCAGAGGTGGAGACTTTGCCAGTGTTGACAGTGGAGCTTGTGCCTGGTGCAGTACTGGAAAAATCTGTGTCAGCAGTAGGAGCTGCTCTGCCTGGAGACTCTTGCAAGGAAGTCACCTCATCTTCATCATCATTATCATCAGCTCTAAGCAGTAGCTCCTTTTCTTCTTCCTCTTTTCTGTTTCTCTTCTCAGCTGCCTTCTGTTCTTCCTCCTTCCTCTTAGCAGCCTTCACCTGCTTCACTGTTTCCTTCACATCAACAGATGCCATCCGGAAGCCAGAAACTTCTGAGGTTTTGATCCTCTGGTAATAGAGCCACTCTAGCTCTAGCTTTGGAATCTTCTGAGGCAGAGGACAGTCACAGTTGACATGAACTCTAGCAGCACAGTCAGAGCAGCCAGATGCTTCAGTTCCACAGAGAGTGATATCATGTCTGCAGGTTATTATATCAAACAATGCATCAAGTTCAGATATTCTCTTCTCTCTCTTTCCAGCCTTCACTCTGCCATTCACTAGGTCAATCATTTTATTCCACCTGACAAGAATCTTCCTGGCAATGGATCTCTCTTGAATGATCACAGGAGGAGTGAACTTGGCATTGCTTTTGCGCCACTGTGCCAGTGATGCCAAGTCCTTAGCCAAATCTTGCAGAGGGTACTGAGCTCTCTTCATATCATCCAGAAGCAGCTTCACTTCCTGGAGGAGGATTCCTCTCTGAAACACAGCTCTCCAGGTTGGAACTTCTGTGGGAAATAACTGCTTGCCTGGACCTACCAGATCACTCAGCTTTGAACCAGAACTTTTTCTGGTCTTTCGTCCTTGCTTAGCCATGGTGGCTACACAATCTTCACCAAGCTTTGTATCTGAAACATAGAAAGTTATCACAGTGAAACTCTAGTAGCCTATAACAGCTGTTACAATGGTTTTGTTTGGTAAGTGAGGTGACGTGTATGTATATATATGTATATAGTCTAAAAGTCACTAAAGGGTAAATATCACTAAATCTAAGCTGAATGGCAAGAGCAAGTCATAAACGAACCAACGCGGCTGTTCGTATTGCTTTGGTCTGGCCTAGACATGTTTTTTCCTATCTGACCTAATCTTTGGTGCTGAGTAAAATTAGGTGATGAATCTAAGGTGACAAATCGGGTAGGAAGTTGTTCGTACTTAAGTATAGTTAGGGGTAATGTCTATAGCTTCTAAATTGGTAATGTAAGAGAGAGTTAGGTAGGCTGTTTGTGGGACACAGGAATAAAACGGTAGGCTTCAAGGAATACCTAATTCAACGCACCGGTAAGTGCTTTTGATTGTTTGCTAGAACCTAAGTAACCTAACTGGGGTGTCTACCCCACGCTATCACATTTGGCGACGAGGATGGGATTTGGCTCATTTGGTTAAATTTTGTTCATTGGGTTAAATTTGGCTCATTGGGTTAATTTGGCTTATTGGGTTCAAGTGGTGGTTTGGAAATTGGATGTAGCCTAGTGGGTCGTCCGATTTGGTTTGTTTTGTGGGTAAGCTACCGTACTATAGCGTAGGTCCCGCCGCCCTAACTCTAAAAACTAATTCCTACTCAGCCCTAACTCTAAAACTAATTCCTACTCAGCCCTAACTCTAAAACTAATTACTACTCAGTCCTAACTCTAAAACTAATTACTACTCAGCCCTAACTCTAATAAAATTCACTATTCAGCCCTAACTGGGGAGTAACTAGACCAAAGTTAAACCTAACCTAACCTACTTCACGTGATTTGGCCTAATTCGTTTTGCTCTAGCATGTCGGTGATTGGCCATATAAGCCCCTACGAAGACAATGGGGAGGACTTCGAAGCTTATGCCACTAGGGTGAGGTTGTTTTTCGAGGCAAATTCCATTCCGGATGCTAAGAAAGTACCTACCTTTTTAACTATAATAGGCCCTAAAACGTTTGGTTTAGTTATGGACCTAGTTTTCCTAAAGCACCGGAAACTTGCACCTATAATGAATTGGTACAGGCCCTAACCGATCACTACAAACCCCGAGTAGTTCTCATCTATGAACGTTTCAAATTTTATTCAAGGCATCAGACGGAAAATGAAAGCATTGCAGAGTTTGTTGCAGGAATAAAAAGCCATAGCCGTACGTGTAAATTTGGGGACAAATTAGATGAAATGCTAAGAGATAGGTTTGTAATGGGTCTCAAAGAGGAGTCTACCCAGAGAGCCCTATTAGCCATACAGGACCTAACTTTTAGTCAGGCTGTAGAAATAGCTACGGCTAGAGAAGCAGCTGCTAAAGATGTTAGAGCTTTTGGAAATCATAGTAGTAAAGCCCAACACGTAAATAGCTTTAAATCTTCGAGGCCTGGCAGACCTAACGAGCCTACTAGACAGGCAAATAAAAGGTATGAGGCGAATACGACTAAGCCTACTAATTCTACTAAGCCTTCCAAGCCATGTACAGGGTGTGGAAAACACCATTGGAAGAAAGATTGCCTTTTAAAAAAGCAGTTTGCCGAAACTGTAGTAAAATAGGCCACATAGCTAAAGTGTGTTTTTCAAAGAAAACAAAGGGTGAAAATTCTAATTTTAACATTTCTAGTATAAATCCCCAAAAGGGAAATACTTCGAACATTGGAGTGGAGTACCTATTCTATGAGCAGCAAAGTGGGAAAATACAGGCCCATATATTGTAGAGGTAGGCCTAAATGGAATTACAGTTCCTCTAGAATTGGATACGGGTGCTGCCCGGACGGTCATGTCCAAGGTAGTTTTTGATAAGATTTTCAAAACACACCTAAACTACATGCATCTAAAACGATTTTAAAAAATATGGAGACATACAAATACCTATTTGTGGAGAAGCATACGTCACAGTTACACTCAACCAGAAAACTTTGTCTCATCCTTTAACCCTTTTAGTGGTGGATGAGCAAGGGCCTACTCTACTAGGCCGTGATTGGATTGATGCTTTGAAAATGCCAATTGACAAAATCTTGCCAAGGGGTCAGGCAGATGTGCATACACTCTCATATCCATCTGACATAGACTCATTGTTAAGGGAGTTTTTCTTCTATTTTTGGGCCTGAAGTAGGCAACCTAAAGGGCCATCAGGTCTGCATAGAAGTAGACCCTAATGTAACTCCGAAATTTTGTAAGGCTCGTTCAATTGCGCATGCACTGCGGGAGAAGGTGGATTTAGAAATTGACAGGCTGCTAAAAGATAAAATTATTGAACCAGTCACACACGCTAAGTGGGCTGCCCCAGTAGTTCCTGTACTAAAACCGGACAAGTCCGTGCGGTTATGTGGGATTACCGTTTAACAGCAAATAGAGCCGTCCTTCTAGATTGCTATCCTATACCCAAGCCTGATGAATTATTTAGCTCTCTTGCTGGGGGTAAATATTCACAAAACTCGATATGTCCCAAGCCTATGCTCAACTAAGTTTAGATGAAACTCTAAAGAATTAACTATCATAAATACGCACCGAGGCCTATATAAGTACAATAGGTTATCTATGGAATAGCATCGGCTCCGGATATTTTTCAGAGGACAATGGACCAAGTTCTAGGTCACATTCCAGGGTACTTTGCTTTCTAGATGATGTCCTCATTTCAGGTTTCGACTAAAAAAAGAACACTAACTAGATTAACCACGGTTCTAAAAAGACTCCGGGATGCTGGACTTAAGCTAAGAGAGAAAAGTGTCTGGCTCACTAACGAGGTTTCATATTTAGGGTTCCGCATAGATGCCTCAGGCATTCATCCAACGGTGGATAAACTAGAAGCAATAGAAAAGGCACCACCTCCACAAAACATCACACAGTTACAAGCTTATTTAGGTCTCCTAAACTTTTATAGGAAATTTTTGCCTAATGCATCGACTTTCCTTGAAACCCCTAATAAGCTATTACGATCTGGGAAACAGTCAGATGGGAAAGTGGAGAGGGAGAAAACTCAAAAGGAAGCATTTGAGGCTTCCAAGGACGTACTACTAAAGTCCACTCTCCTAGTGCATTATGATCCTAAACTTCCTCTCGTAGTTTCAGCAGACAGCAGTTCTTATGGAATTGGGCAGTGTTATCTCACCACATTGATGGTGTAGATAGGCCTATCTGTTTTGCTTCTAGAACACTAACTGAGACGGAAAGACGATATGCACAAGTGGAACGTGAAGCATTAGCCTTAGTATTTGCAGTAAAAAAAATTCATTCTATCTATGGGGTCATGAATTTAAACTAATTACTGACCATAAGCCTCTTTTAGGTTTATTTTTCACCTAATAAAAATATTCCAGTTATGGCCTCAGGTAGGATTCAACGATGGGCACTGATTTCTACAAGCCTATAAATTTGACTTAGTACATCGGTCAGGTAAACTTCTAGGTACGGCTGATGCGCTAAGTAGGTTGCCCTTAGAAAATCCAAATGATTGTGTACCTATACCTACAGAATGGGTTCACTTGGTGGAGTTTTTGGAATCCACTCAGTATCTGCAGTACAAATAGAGCAGTGGACAAAATCAGACCCTATTCTGTCTAGGGTCATCCATTTCTGCTCAGTTGGTTGGCCTACTAAGGTTGAGAGTGAATTACAGCCTTTATTCAGCGTCAGTCTGGCCTCTCTATTCAAAATGGCTGTCTCTTATGGGGCCACAGAGTGATTATTCCAAATAAAGGCAGGTCGAATTTAGTGAAGGAACTTCACGCTGAACACATGGGCGCAACAAAAATGAAAGAGCTGGCGAGAGCTTATTTTGGTGGTGGCCTGGTTTAGATGGAGAACTCGAATCATTGGTTCGTTCCTGTCAAAGCTGCTAGAGAACAGAGATCTCCCAAGGAAAAGTCCACTTCATCCTTGGGAATGGCCTACTATACCGTGGCATAGGATCCATGTTGACTATGCAGGTCCTATAAATAATACTTATTCCTAGTCATTGTGGACGCCTACTCTAAGTGGGTGGAAATTTTTCCAACCACTTCCACGACTGCGGGTGTTACTATTCGCTTACTCCGTTCAGTTTTCGCTCGATGGGGTTTACCCGTAGTCCTGGTTTCCGACAATGGTACTTGTTTACCAGTGAGGAATTTCGTTCCTTCGTCCACCTAAATGGCATTAGACATGTCCGGTCTAGTGTTTTCCACCCGTCTACTAACGGTCTCGCGGAAAACATGGTCCGTACTTTCAAGTCGGCCTTGCGTCATTCTCGTGGGGAGGAAATGCAAGTGGTGTTGGATAAATTTTTGTTTAAATATCGAATAACACCACACACCACGACGGGGGTGTCTCCCTCTAAACTTCTGATTGGCCGGGGAATTCGTTTCAGTTTTCGATTTGTTACGTCCAAACGAAATGTTACAACAACGAGTTTTACGCCATCAGGAAAAACAGAAGTTGTACCACGACACTAAAAGAGGGAGAGTTCTAGAAGCGAAACCTAATGATCCAGTTGTGATTCGCAACTATGGGGCTGGACCAAAATGGGTTCCTGCAACTGTGCAGGAGAGAACGGGCCCTGTTTCCTTCAAGTGCCAACTAGAAGATGGTCGTTCTATTAAACGCCATCAGGACCAGATATGGGAACGTGAAGTGCAGAAGGACCAGAGTCTTCCGGAAGAGAGAACTGATCCTCCGGAAAATGGTTCAACTTGCCCGCCTATACAGGTTGCACCAAATCTTACTACATCAAACCCCGCTCCGCAGGTCGTCTAGGGTCCCTCACCCCTGACAGACTAAACTTGTAGGGGAGGAGTGAGGTGACGTGTATGTACTGTATAATATGTATATAGTCTAAAAGTCACTAAAGGGTAAATATCACTAAATCTAAGCTGAATGGCAAGAGCAAGTCATAAACGAACCAACGCGGCTGTTCGTATTGCTTTGGTCTGGCCTAGACATGTTTTTTCCTATCTGACCTAATCTTTGGTGCTGAGTAAATTAGGTGATGAATCTAAGGTGACAAATCGGGTAGGAAGTTGTTCGTACTTAAGTATAGTTAGGGGTAATGTCTATAGCTTCTAAATTGGTAATGTAAGAGAGAGTTAGGTAGGCTGTTTGTGGGACACAGGAATAAAACGGTAGGCTTCAAGGAATACCTAATTCAACGCACCGGTAAGTGCTTTTGATTGTTTGCTAGAACCTAAGTAACCTAACTGGGGTGTCTACCCCACGCTATCACAGTAAGAAACCGGTCTGTTACATTTGTACTACAGTGTGTCCTGCACAGCTGTTCTGTACATAACCAGAAAACGAAAAAGTGGAAATTTGAACACTTAAACGTGATTTTTAGCAAAAGTTCAAGAAAACAAACCCCCTCCTAAAATTTAATTTTACATAGGAATACATACTGCCAATCTTGAAATTCGCGCTTCAATGAGCATGATACACTCTATAGGACAGGAAACAGAAAATTGTAATCGGAGGGACCCAACGGAGAAAAAGGTTTCACAGAGTAAGAAGAAGGATGAGAGATAAGAAATAAATCCAGAATATTGGGCCTATCTCCAAGGCGATCGTGGATACGAGTAGAGTGCTGTACAATCTGCTCTAAGTCGTTTAGGATAGAAAAGTTGTAAGCTAGTTCACCAGGGATGTCAGTGAAATGGGAGGAAAGACAAAGGTGGTGGTGAACATTGAAATCTCCTAAAATGTAGATTTCAGCAAAAGGAGAGCGGGAAAGAATGTATTCCACTTTGGAAGTGAGGTAGTCAAGGAATTTTGGATAGTCAGTAGAATTAGGAGAAAGGTAAACAGCGCAGATGTATTTAGTTTGAGATTGGCATGTAAGCCTAGCCAGAGGGTATAGAATTCGAAAGATTCGAGTTCGGGAATATGAGAACAAGTTAGGTCATTGCGTATATATACGCAACATCCGCCTTTGGAGTGAAATTGAGTATAGAGAAAGTAAGAGGGTACAAAAAAGGGGTTGCTGTCAGATGTCACCAGATGGTGAGGAAATGGAAGAAGTGGTATGTTTCAAGTACTTAGGGGTGGATGTGGCGAAGAATGGGACTATGGAGGCGGAGGTGAATAACAGAGTGGAAGAAAGGGCAAAGGTACTGGGTGCCCTAAGAAGTGTTTGGAAGGAGAGATCAGTGTCTATGGGTGCGAAGATGGGTATGTATGAAGATATAGTGGTGCCAACATTGTTGTATGGATGTGAGGCCTGGGTGGCGAATGCGAAAGAAAGGAAAAGGGTGGATGTACTGGAAATGAAATGCTTGAAGACGATCTGGTGGGGTGAGGTGGATTGATCATGTGAGAAACACTGTTATCCGTGAGAGGTGTGGGAGTCGAAGGAGTCTTGTTGAGAGAGCAGATGAGAGGGTGTTAAAATGGTTTGGGCATATGGAGAGGATGAGTGAAGAGAGGATGCTAAAGAGGATTTACGTATCGGAGGCGGAGTGGGAAAGGAGGAGGGGTAGACTGAGGAGAACTGGAAGGATAGGGTGAAGGAAGCTTTGGGTCAGCGTGGCCTGGACGTCTGGGAGGGTGAAAGACGCGCGTTGGATAGAAAAAATGGAGCAATGCGGTATGTGGGGGGGCGACGGGCTGGCAATGTGCCGCCTCAGGGTGTATGAAGCGTCTGGGTAAACCGTGGGGTAACTTGCAGGGCTTGGTTGTGGATAATGTTGCCCTGAGGCAGGTGCATTGTCATGACAGCTGATGAAGTGAATGTGAGCAATTGAGGCGCTTCCTGCCTGTTCCTGACGCGACTTCACTGCGGTGGGAGAGGCGTTTGGGTATATATATATATATATATATATATTATATATATATATATATAATATATATATATATATATAGGGTGGCGCAAAAGTCGCACATCATAGGAATTTTCAGTGTTGACTATAATATACGGTATAATTTTTTTTCTTTTAGGTTGGGGATGACTGCGAAATTAACAATAGACGAGAGGGTGAGCTTGGTTCTAATGTATGGAATATGAGGTTCACAAAATCGATGAATCGGTACAGAATTTAAATTCTGTACCGATTCATCGATTTGTTGTACCTGGTATTCCATGCGTTAAAACCAAGCTCACCCTCTCGTCTATTGTTAATTTCGCAGCCATCCCCCTACCTAAAAGAAAAAAAATAATATATTACACGGGTCAACAACAAAAAATTTTTTTTTCGTTGCCAAGGAAATTCGTACGAATTTAGGGTATTTTGGGGTTGCTGAATTCCAAAATGAAAGTAGTTTTTCCGATTTGGCTCTAGTTCTTGAGATAATGAATACCCTCAATTAATAGGAAACGTAACCATAACGCGTGCATATGGGAAACTACCGGAACATTCTAGATGGTGAGACCGAATAAAATGCCATTATGTATTTCATGTGTTTACTTTTGTATGATTTGAGACAATTTCAATGCGATTTGTAAGTAGGCTCCGCCTAAACATTAAATTTTTTGCATTTTTACGTGTTTCAATGGGGTACCAATTATCTCATAAATTAGAGCCAATCTAGCAAAACCGATGTCATATTCGGAATCAGCACCACAAAGTTACCCCAAAATCACTCTAATATGATTGGCAATAAAATGAGTGTTGACCAGTGTTATGATCAACACTGAAAATTTCTATGATGTGCGACTTTTGCGCCACCCTGTATATATATATATATATATATATATATATATATATATATATGATAATGATGATGATAAATTTTATTGGCAGGAGACGAAAAAATAAAATATATATATATATATTGTACGCACTTCATAGCTGTTCCTCTATCGACGCCTGTCAACCTGGGAGGAGAACATTTCACGACGTTCGAAGATTTCGAAGAAGGTCTTGAATTTTTTCGTTGATTCGTTGTCGAAGACTGGAGTTGATCATCATCCAAAATGCTGTCGATTTCTTCAGACAAATTTCGGGTTTGTTTCCTGCGAGAAATCAATCAATAAGAGCTCAATCAAGAAGCGTAAAGGATGAACAATCTTGAGCCTCTTATAGCGTCCTTGATGGAACTGCAAATGGTGGAAAGTAGTTTTAATTTAACCTTTAACTCGAGTGTATCCTCAAATTATTTGAAATCCTTTTGAAAATGATATTTCGGCTCAGGTTTCACCCCTGCAAATTCATTAGGATTTCGAGGGTAAGCGACGTTCAGTCTCTTTATTAGTTGGATGGAGGTAACCGTCCGATGTGTTCAGATAATGTAGTAACTCGCTCGCGGTTCGAATTTTCACGTAAAGCTGTAAATCTCCTCTTAGACTTTGCTGTTACGAAGGAGGTTAAATGACCCCAAATATTATTATATTATTATTGCTAATTCGCTTTTATGATATATATATATATACACACACACACACACAGTATATATATATATATATATATATATATATATATATCATAGTAATAATGATTCTCAGTAGCAGGAAATACATCCCATAAAAAATATAATATGGATGAAGGCAATAAACAATATAATTATTATGATTATGACATAATAAAAACTGTTAAAATTCAAAAATTAACTGTTAAAATTAACTTTTAATCCAATTACAGATTCAAATGATGCGGTAAAGTCAGACATTAAAAAGGAAATGTATAATAAGTGAATCAGAAGATTAATTTTTAACGGAACGTGGCATAATTTTAAATAAAAACCACTTTTCGCCATTTAGGTCAATTTCTGGAAGATACAGAGGGATGCCGAAATTAAATAGACACCTTCGGTTTTTACATAGTTTCTTATTTAATAATAAAAGTCAATAAATAATAATAGGTTTATTGAATGAATACATTTAGAATTTTGTCGCTTTCCCCCTTTGTATTATGTAAAGATGACACACATTCTGGCATTCTACTGATGAGCTTTGTCACTCGTTCTCGAGGACAATCATCACGTGGTGTCTATTTATTTTTGTCAACCCTCTGTACATGTCAAGCATGAGCCGAGCTTGAACTGAGGAATTTTTTTGAGTGATTCACTCTGTGCATTCAGCTGTAAAAATAATAACGGCTGGGTTTTTTTTTAAATTCCTTCGTCACGGCAGAGGTCACCCGCGACGGAGTGAACCTACAGCTTTACGTGGGATTCAAACCATCTTAGAGTCGCTACATCACCTGAACGCAAAGGACGGTCATCCATCCAATATTGAGCAGACCCAACGCCGCTTAAGTTCATGAATCTAAGGGGAAGTGACCACGACGTTGTCTATAATTAAGCTGTACTGAGATGAACTGCTACAAGCAAACTGATTTTTCGAATCAATTATATTAATTCTATCACCATACAATTTACAAATGCAGTACCAGTCCATGCAGGCAAGACAATTGTTTACTGCAAGGTTTTCATAATTATAAGCGTACTTTCTTTGCCTTCTCTCTAGCAAAGTGGTAAATGATTCTGATGAAATTTAAAGTACGTGCTAACTGGCTTTCAATTACGATGGTTCCCAGATCTGTCAGTCGATCTTGGGCATTGGTGGACCGCGGATAATATTTTATCTGTTTCAGTTTGACTATGATAATCTCTATAAAATGCATGTTCATTAATTATATTTCCTCTCTGTTACTTAATCAATTGCTTTATTAATATGTACCGTATGAGTGGCAAACATATGCGAAGCCGAACATGTAAGTGACAATATATGCAATATTTTAAACGTTTATTGTACAATTGGTTCAATTTTCCCCGTGTTTTTATTAAAGTTCACACACAGTTGTTGGCAGTGTGTGTGTATATATATATATATATATATATATATATTATATATATATATATATATATATAAAATTTAGGGTGGTCCAAAATTGTACAGTAAATTTTAAAAGTATCTGAATCTTAAGTCTTACCCTCGGAAATTGTTACCTATATTAAAAAACGTTACTGACCAAAACTTAGCAAAATTAATAAATATTTAGTGGTGTCACACTCGACTTTAAATTTCTTAATTTTCTTGTTTAAAAATTCTTTGAATTTATATTAAAAAATTTCTTTAGTTTATCGCAGTCCCCCTTCATATTCAACTATAATGGAGTATTAACCACTCAGAGGTCGGGGTCTCATGGGTGCCCATCTCCCACTTATTGTTGCTGCGTTCGCAATTCCTGCTTCAAGTTTGATCTTTTTACATTAGGAAACTGCAGGCGATGTTGCTCCACTACTTGCAGGAGAAACTGCTTTTGACTGTCATTCTTAGTTAGATGTGCATTGAAATTTTTTTTAATGCTATTCCTCTTTCGGAGTTATCATTTGTTACCATCATTGATTTGACATACTCAAGGGCCATTTGATAATCTTGTCTGTTCTTCCAGTTTGTTGGATCATCCTCAAGAAAGGCTATTGGGAGTCCGAGCTTAGTGAAAAATAGTCGAGCCGAGCTAGTAACAACGCTGGCTACTGTCTTGTTTTGAATATCGTTGGCAGAAGGATTCAAATTTATTCTTTTGGGCGGATGTTTAGATCCCCTTATGTCGAGTGCCTTTACCATGTCTCTTTTAACATCAATAGAAATATCTTCATCAAAAAATGAAAGTGAAATAAGAAATTCACTTAGGTACCAAAGATGGCGAGAAAGTGCTTGAGATGCTGCAGAAGCAATGCTTTTGTCTTCGTATACTAGCAGCAGTTTTAGTAGCGAAAGATCATTGGCAGGGGCAGAAGCAGCGATAGGTGCAGAAAACCATGCAGGAACATAGTGTCTAATGGGAAATTGAGCAAAACGTTTTATTCCACTTTGTTCCTTTAAAGTCATTTTAAACTGTGAGCAGAAAAGATTAATTTTTATTGCATAGATTATGCGAGACATCCACCTGGCACGATGCAAAGCACCTGGCTTTAGAAATTTGACTCCACCTGGTGGTACATCTCCTAGTTAGATGATTGTAAGTTCCAGGACCTCTCTGTAATCATCTCGGATTTGTGTGGAGGTTAGATGTTTCTTACAAATAACAAGCAGTACATCACGTCCTGGAGTATCAGGAAAGGTTTCAAAATTTTCTTTATTAATGGAGTTCCAGGCAGACTTAAAGCGTTTGAATATCGGAATATCAGGTCCGCTACTGGCGGAACAAAGACACACCTCAAAAACATTGGATGCAATAAGTTCAATTATATGGTGCCGGAATGCAATATTTAGTAAGTCTTCTCCAAGCTTTTGTTCTATTTGTGCAGTAGCTCCCTTTTTAGGACCCGTGTTCGTGGCAGTTGTGACAAAGCACATACCCTTAATGCGATCAATTAAGTTCCAGTCCTTTAAACATTCGACAACAGCTGTTGCAATGTCTACTCCTGTGTGCCTCCTCCTGACACCAACACTGCTAATCTTTCAACTTTTTCATTGCCACTTAAATCGATTAGCATTTTTCCATCCCAATGCACCATTAAGGAACATTCAGGATTAAAGGATTCTTTTAAATCTTTTGCGATTTTCTCACGTACATCCATTCTCTTTCGACGAACAGTACTTCTGCTTATGGACAAGTCATCAAGATCATGATCTAATGCAGAGGCAGCAGCTGATAGCACATATACGGCCTGTCTATCAGAAATATTCGATCTATCCAGTGCAACTACAACGTCTCGTGTTAGAAGTTCCTTCTTACTTGGTTTGCTAGGAAACTTCTTGCCTGCATTATTTTTTGATGCCGTGTTAGTTTTACACAACATTGTTTCATCTTCACTACTCATGTTCATTGTTTCATCTTCACTACTCATGTTACTTGATGAGGTCAATTTGGCAGACTTTGTTTCTTCCTCCTTTCTCTTACTTTCCCTACGTGCTAACCCAGGGGTGGGGAACCTTTTTTCATTGGAAGGCCGCATTTCATTTAACCAAGACCCTATTAGGCCGCATTTCATTTAACCAAGACCCTATTAGGCCGCATGCTGAGTATTTAACATATATAGTACAACAAAATGTCATATTTAGTCTACAATCTACATATTTACTAATTTTAAATCAAACTTGATATATACGTGAGGGTTTTTATAATAAATAAAAAATTCAGCAAGTGCATTTATTTGGGGGGGGGGGGGGGGGGGATAATTGACAATAGAACTAATATTAAGTGAAAAATGATATTAAGTGAAATGATGTTAATATTAAGTGAAAAAGTGATAAACCATTTAATGACTTTTTTGTGACTGCTTATTGCGGGACAGGAGTCGTACATTTGGTTCCAACATCGTTAACCGTAGTTTTAGTTGGTCCTACAGGTGCATATTCGTCATCTGAGATCTCAAGCGCGTTTTGATTTGAGTCACATACAAAAACGTTGATTCACAACAGTAGGTTGTGCCGAAACAAGACAACATTCGACGAGCATGTTGGCGCAGACGTGGGTATTCAACGGCATTTTCCATATTTCAACAGGATCCTTCTTAGTATCAAATAGAGACTTAAGGATATTATCTTCTAATAGCTCAATCAACTCCATCTGTAAATCTTCAGGTGCTTTGGAGATATCAACCAGGTGTGGTTGGAAAGCTAGTTTCAGTGTGAAGTCATGTTTCTCAAAATCTTCAAATCTTTCATCGTATTCTTCAATCAGGGAGTCTAGGACAGCTGTGTATTCTTTCACATCGCATTCCCTTAATGATTTGCTTGTATCTTCTTCATCAATTACCTTTCCCAGTTCAGGGAAGTGTTCAGCTGAAAGTTTCGATCGGGTAAGGATAGTTTTGAAAAAGCGCAGCTTCCTTCGAAAGGCCTGGATTTTTTGCCACATTTCATATATGGATTTAGTTTTACCTTGCAAAGAAATATTCAGGTCATTTTGCCTTGACATTACGTCACAAAAAAATGCAGCATTTCTGCAGAAATCCTTTTTTGACAATTTACATGGTTCATTGAGTTCCTCAAAAAATCTTGTGATTTGTTTTCGCAAAGACAAAAGTTTTTCAAAGAATTGCCCTTGTGACAACCAGCGCACTTTAGAATGATACGGAAGATCCACACTGAATGTTTCATCATTAAGCATAAACATATTGCGAAACTGGGGATGTCGTGATGCATTTGCTCTAATGTAGTTCACAATACGTATAACTTTACTTAATGTGTCACTTAAAACAGTAGATTTGGCACAGAGATTCTGTTGATGCAAAATACAGTGAAAGGAAATCAAGCTATCTGGATTTGGCAGTTCTTTTTGTAGTAGCGCAACAAATCCTGCACATTTTCCTCTCATGGAAGGTGCACTATCTGTGCATACACTTAATAAATTACATAAATTCAGTTTCGCTTCACGGCATTTTTCTTTGAAGAGAGACAAGACGTCAATTCCACGTGTCTTCCCCGTAAGGGTACCCAAAGCCAGTAACTCCTCGTAGTATTGAAAATCTGCAGTTATAACACGAATAAAAAATGACACTTGCGCTGAGTCAATAATATCAGTGAACTCATCCAAGGCAATCGAATAATAAATATTTTCGCTTTGGCATATTGTATGAAGCTGTTCAGTCATATTGAGGGCTAATTCATGTTGCCGATCAGTTATGGTCCTTCTTGAAAGAGGTAGTTGTTTGTATTTGTTAACCTTGTCTGAATCTAAAGAGGCTACAGCTTCAACAATGCATTCTTTTATGATTTCCACATCGCTATATGGCTTACCTCTTTTTCCAAGTATATATGCTACTTTATAAGTTGCTTCAGTGATTCAGTCCCTAGGCCTGACATCGTTTTAAATACTTGCTGTTGTTGCTGCTTTTGAAGTTTCATCTTCGTAAGTGCAGACTTTCGGGTTCTCCTTCCAATATAGCATACTTGTGGTTCTATGGTTGCATAATGCTGATATGCATTGTGTTGTTTCACTGTTGCAATTATGGCGTTGTAGAGCAAACACATCATTTATCTTTCTCAGCAACTATGAAATACTGCAATTCCCATTCTTCATGGAATACTCTGTTCTCTTCCTTTAATTTTCTTTTCACAGTTTTTGACATTGATTAGGATACCAGAAGATTTTTAAATAAAATGGTACACGAATTGATCAAAGATTTACAGTTTTAAAGGAAACAAGCGTGCGTGTCACTATCGGAGAATCGTCAGAACTGTCATCCAGTCAGCCAGTCGAGTTGGTCGTTGATAGGTAAGGGCGTTGCCAATTTCCTATTGTTCAAGCCATAAAGAAGGCTTGTATGTGTAAGAAGCAGTGAGCTGAAACCAATCTAATGAATAGCTAAAGCCCTAAAAGGGTATCAGTTGCTGTCCATTATCGTACGGTATGAATTCTGAATGTCAAGTAGGCAGAAGGCCGCAACTAGTACCCCAAAAGGCCGCAGGTTCCCCACCCCTGTGCTAACCGTTCTTCAGCTGACTCTCTCTTCCTTTTACGATCTTCGTTCGCTGATAATGCTTTGTCAACGTTAGCCATATATCCTTTTCTTCCCTTCTGTTTTTTTGAGCTTGGAGGAATTCTCTGTCTTCTTTAATCTTGATCATCTCGTGCGCTTTTTGGTGAGCAATATCAAAGAGATCGTTTAAACTGTCCTGAAACAATCTCTCTTTCTCACGCCGAGTTTCGGAGCACCAGAATTTAAATTTTGGAGCGTTCTATATTCCGTATATACTTTTTCAATCATTGGTATAACATTATAATCAGCTCTTGTTGGAATTCTAGCTCGTTCCCAAAATTCAACTACCTCTATGTAAACTGCTTTAGAAGCTTCTCTTAGAGTTTTCTCTTCCTTAAGTAAATAAAAAAGATGACGGAGCACATCACCTTTGGAAGGAAGTTTTCTCCCGCATATCATTTCAATTGGTTGTCCAATGAGACATATTTCGATATTTCTGCGAGTTTTCATTGAGGAATTTGCCATTTCTAATATGATTATTCGCTATTGCAACACTGCAAACAATACACTGCAAATGACTGCAAACAATACACTGCAAACGACTGCAAACAATACACTGCAAATGACTGCAAACAATACACTGCAAACGACTGCAAACAATACACTGCAAACGACAGGTTGGCAAAAGACTGAGGCTTGTGAATAAAAAATACGATTGTTATAGGAACGCCTTTTCAACACGTTTACGCAAGATGAGCACTTAATGGGAAAAGTGACGAAATCTATTTCATGGAAAAACGTGAATACAAGTATCAACAGATGCGATTCTTGCCTCAACTGTTCAGTACCACTCATACAAGATGTGCTTTGGAATATTTAACCACAATAAGCATACAAAAATCTATATTATGCGAGAAAATGATATATATCGAAATATTTTTCGTAAAGACACAATAAATCTATATTATGGGGAACAGGGGGGTCCGCAGGATTTTTCGCAAGGGGGGGGGGCAAAACTAACTTATTAGTTCTTAGTTCTTATTAGTTCTTTATTAGGTAGAAAAAAAAATGCACTGCGACCACTACGAGTAAAAACCGTCATCTCCCCTTATCATAGCCTGCTTTCGATGCTAAATTTATGTACTTAGTAATAATGGAATACTAATAAAAATCAAGGATTACAAGTACATTACTCTATTACTTATTCATTTCTCGTCTGTAATTTAGGATTAACTGTACATTACTCGTTACTGTTCATCTCTCATATCTAATATTGATTTCTTTGTATTTGGCACAAGTCTAACCTTATTCAGTATCATATTAAAAGAACTGCGGATTAGCAGAATATTCATTTCATAACATAAAAAAAAGACATTTCTAAGCTAAGTTTCCTATCGACCTTGTATGATATGTAACGAGGGCAGAATGAGGGCATAACGCAACTCTTTTCTTTATCAAATTCCAGAAATAAATATATACAGTATATACATACATATATTCAGCCATTTTTTTTTTTCATATTTTTGGCTTTTTTCTGTACTAATCGCGAGCCAACAGAATATGAAATTATAAATTATAGTCTTTCTTATCTTAAAAAAAAAAAAAAATAGTTACATTCAAATAAGTATCCTTTAAAGAAGATTTTTTTTGCTTACAAAATTCTTTTAATATCCTTCTGCTTCATCCTTTAATTTGCCAAGACTATAGTACTATACTATACGATGAATTTTTATCATCATCATCACGTAAAAATTTTGTTTAGGATAAGAACTTTCGCGAGTTCAAAAAGAATCAGTTACGTTACCCTAATATCAGTTTCTTATTTCTGTACTGAAACTTCCCCCTTTTTCCACCAAAATAAAAGTTTCTACTACCTAACATCATTGTACAAGATAAGAAGTTTTCCAAACTGTTAACAGATTAGATTAATTATGTCAACGAAAACTTATGCGAAAATTAAATGCAGTATAATGGTACAATCACCTTTAGTGATAAAATGAATGCAGTTTTACAATTTTTGTTTTTGTTTTAACATAAATAATTGTGAAATTGAACTATTTATTTTATTTTATTTGACTCTTCAGCTTTAGGCTTTACTGGGCTCTTAATTAAAAGTAAAACAGATAGTTGTTATTAATAATACATAAATCATTAATAAATTATTATTATTGAAGGTATGATACTAAAACTATACAAAGAAATCAATATTAGACATGAGAGATGAACAGTAACGAGTAATGTACATTTAATCCTAGATTACAGACGAGAAATGAATAAGTAATAGAGTAATGTACTTGCAATCCTTGATTTTTATTAGTATTCCATTATTAATCGAGGTTTCAATTTGGTTTTAAACGAATTTACATTCACAATATTTTTTATAGTATTTAAATCATTCCAAAGTTTCAGTCCAATGAAAATGGGTAATGTTTGAGATAAAGACCATCTAAATTGAGGAATAACATGCTTTCATTTATTTCTGGTCTGATATGAGTGGATTTCTTGATGAGTTACGAGATATTTATTTACCTATTGCAAGTTAATGATTTTGTTTTTACACTCGTAAGAACAAAATAAATATAACCAATTTCATTACATCTTTGAGCTTTTTCTAGTTTTAGTTCTTTAAATAATGCACTAGAATGATCATGGAAATCAGCATCAGATGATAACTTTATCGCTCGTTTGTGGGTGACAAAGATACTGTTTAAAGCGTTGTTAGCGGAGTTTCGAAAAAAGAGGGTGCAGTACGTTATATAAGGAAGAACAAGAGTATGATACAGAGTTAATAAAACCTGTTTAGGGACAACATTTCTAAGTTTAACCTTACTTGTAATTGGCAAAGGGTTTGAAAGCTTTGTCATCTTCCCTGGCCATCTTCTCTTCTCTGATCGTGTCTTTTGTATCTTCCAACTCTTCCAGAAGACTATCAATATCTTCCGCCATTATTATCAGCTTATGATAAGTAGGCCAAATTTTGTTTTAAAAACCGAAGGTATTCATTGTCTGAAATGAGGAAAACATTTGGGAAGGTAAATTCAGTCAAATATTTTTTTTACACAAAATATGGAATAGAAATTTTAAGTAAAAACACCGATAATAATATGCGGACTGTGTAAGACTCTGTTGGACAATGAATTGAAATTATTATAGAATTTATTTGGTTCTTTTTGTTATGAGAAACGGTTGGACATTGAGAAACAAAGGAGCTCAAACATTTTTTGGTGTTTAATCAAAGTATAAAACATTATACAGGGTGTTTCAGGTCGACCCTAGAAATATGGAAATTGGCGGAATTTGTACAGTAGCAAGTAGGTAGTAATTCAATGTTTCAGGTCGACCCTATAAGAAGCGACGAAGTATAAAAGAAACACTTCATATTAGTTACGGAATTACTATGACAAACTTCAAATACCAAATATGAACTTCAAATACCAAATATGAACTTCAAATTCCGCCAATTTCCATATTTCTAGGGTCGACCTGAAACACCCTGCAGTCATGCAGTATCCTCTCAGATTCTTTTCTCTTAGACTTATGTCTGTGTCTATCCTATTAGAGTTAAAATTAAAAAGATAGCGTCAGCACCCAAATATTAATTTGTTTGGAATAAAGGAATTTTTTAAAATCTCTTCATTTGCGGTTTAAATTTTTTTTTTAAGCCATATTATAAAATGACTATATAACATAATTAATGATGAAGTATTCGCATAACGTCCTAATTATTATTTATATGAACATAGTACACTGTTAATTGCATGCGTGTAAACTGTATAAAAATGTCATTGTTTAATCACATATTGAGATTATACATTACATCAAATATGCTCATACTCACTCATCATTACCGGTGTACGATATATTGACGATTTTGATTTTGTTGAGATTACGCAAAAAATCATTAATAATGATACTTTTCCATTTATTGTTTACACTTACTCCACTCTAAATATTTAATTATGAAGCAGAGTGCCTTTAATGTGGGTTTGCTTTCTTAACAAATGCAAAAATGCACATTTTAGATCCTGTACATAATTATGAATATACACTTTTGAAAGCTCACTGAAGTACGGTTTCCTTGGAAACGGTGTGGCTAAAATGTAAACAATATTTGACTGATTTTTTTTATGTTCTTAAGCCGAAAGATAGAATAGTTTAAAATATGATAACTAAATAACATGAAAACTAGGTTTAGATCCACGATTTCTGTATTAATCATTTATAGTCACAACATCACAACAAACGTCAAAACTTTCGCATGAAATCTTTTACAATAATGGCCTTATAATTATATGAATCACTACAACAAGCATATATATATACTGTAAAATATTATTATCTTACATATCAGTATGAATACTTAATTATTATCTAAGCATAAATTCCCTCAATTTTTGCATAAACGCATCACATATCTACTTGTACAAGAATCAAATAAAAAATGTTACGCTTATTTCTCCTAATATTAAACCCACTGCATTTCGCAAACATTTTTCAGGTTTGAGAATCGTTTAATGAAAAGGTTTTTTTTTTGCCAATTCCATTTAATTTTGCCTGTTTTATTTTTCAATTTCTTTCATTACATTCTGTGGTTGCGGAATTTAATATTCCAAACCAGGAGATATTGCATTACCAATAAAAATCTTCTGAGTCTCTGATACTATAGTAAAATGCTAACCATATGTATATATAACTACAATATATATATTAATGACGTCATATTAAGGATTGAAATTTACATGATAGCCTATATTATTGGGAATTAATTGTTTTAAAACATATGTATTTAAAAAATGTAAATATTTGCAAATTTATTTGCAATTTCACCTTTAAAATAAAATTCAAGAAATTATTTATTTTTGTAAAGTTGATACAATATTAAAGCATTATTGGAACTTATATGTCCAAATAATAATGGCTTCTTCAGCAGATCGCTACGTTCCACGCTCGTGAAAACAGTCTGTAGTTATGTGGTCATGGCCAAATTTAGATTTCCGGGCAAAGCCCTTAAGTTAAATTACAGAAAAAGAGTAAAATTTAGATTTGGTGATGAAACAAATCCAGAGGAACAAAGGGTTATACAAATAAAGTCAGGATTAATATTATTTAACCAGTTATTTGGTGAATCAGATGAGGTAGGTTTCTCTTGTTTTGAAATTTCTTGTAAGTTTGCCTCATAATCATAGAATCGTTTGGCGCCAAAATAGACCATTCCTAAACTTCCTAAAGTTTTCTCTCCTAATGAAGTATCTCTCTTATATTTAATGTCAATAAGTTCCTAGGTCTTGAATTTACTATTCAGTAGCTGAATCCTAAGTCTATGCCTACTGTTTACACCATCCATTCATTCCTTGTTCCTAAATTATAAAATGAGAAATTTTGAGGATAGTTGAATTTGTTACTCAGTTGCAGCTGTTAATTATGATAACCTATCATTATGTATGCCCACATATTAGATAAAGGTTATTTCAATACACAGGTATAAGCCCACCTATGCCTAATAAGATAGCCCTAGGTGTCAGAATTCATGGTTACATAATTAAGCCTTGAGGCTCTGCTAGGCTTGATTAGATCTTCCCAACCAGTTAGTCTACTGTAGCCTGATTCCTATCTTTACTAGATTTGACATGGGTTGTAGGGGCTTATCTTATGAGTGGCTTCATGTTCCAAATGTAATGTAGTGCACATTTCAGTGAGTCAGGTCATTTTAGGCTATTAAGTCAACCTGTAATGTATATAGCCAAAATTGACAGAGTGCTTGCATAGTTTTGTGTTTTTTGCCCATTATTTGCATTACCTTGCATCTATGTATATATATATGGTTAATAGGCAATACCCTAATTTGGCATCCCAAATTATTCAACCAATCAGTTAGGTCAACTGTACGCCCTTGACAATTGGTTAGGTTAAATCATTATATTTTTGTTTAAGTAGTAAATAGTTGTATATTAATCAGCTGACTTGAGTTTCACATCTTGCAAGAATTTTTATGGGATCAAGTAAAGATAAGCACCCCTAGCCTTCTTTAATTAGCCTTATAAGGCTAACTAATGAAAATATCATGACCTAACCTAACCAATCGTTAAGTCAGCTGTACGCCCTTGATGATTGGTTGTTAGGTCGTGATATTTTCGTTAGTTAGCCTTATAAGGCTAATTAAAGAAGGCTGGGGGTGCTTATCTTTACTTGATCCAAAAAATGTAGCTCATGACTTGGCTTACCTCGATAGGCCCGAGTGGCTTCATGTTTTCCAAATGTAATGTAATGAAAATATCAAGACTTAACCTAACCAATTGTCAAGGCCATACAGTTGACTTAACTGGGTAGTCATTTAACTCAACATAAACAGATATAGTAAACTCTATAGAATTCGGCATCCTTTGGGATTTGCATATGTTGGATTTTAAAATATGCCATGTTTTTGAGAGGTCATTTTATAATAGTAATAAAGTATAGGGTAAACAAAAAATATGAACTTGTTTTATTAATCCAAAGATCATAGTTTAAGAGCCAATGGACCAGTAATGTGTTATAGAACATTATTGTTAAACATAATTGAGGAACTTTATTTGAAAATTGTATTCTAAACTTAGTCTAAAAACATTGTTGTTGCTATATTGACAGAATGGGCTCAGAAATAGCAACACCTGACCTTTTTAAATCAAACCATTCATATAAAACTTTATAAAGTTGATCTAATTTAGGTTTATGCAATGATTTCCACTCACAAATGGATTTATTGGTCTCTGAAGCAGTGTGACTTATTATTTTCATTTATGATTTTAAAATTAATTAGTGATTTTAAAATGTGCTGGATTTTGAAGTGCCAAATTTTCAAGTCTACTGTAATTTGAGTGTGTTTGGAGTGCCGTTTATTTTTGGTTAGTTGAATAATTTGGGATGCGAAAATAGGATATTGCCGGTAGACATGGGGTAATAGTAATAGACTATTACCAGGTTTTTCAAGTAATAAAAATAGATCATAATTTTTTGGCTATAATAGTAATAGAAGACAAAGTAATAGATAAATTTTCTATTACAGTGGCAATGGACATGTGTGAACAAAGAACTGAAAAAATGAACTAAATCTACTCTAAACTAAAATAAACATGTATGTGAACTAATATTGTGGCAAATTTTTCCTTCAATAAAGTAAAATTTATCAAGACCTAGTCTCTGAAATTGTAATGATTTGGTTGAAACAAATATTTGTTAACACACTGCTTCTAATTGCATTTAAATAGACATTAAGATCCTTTTCAAATGAGTGAAGTACCCCACATACAAAAGTAATAGTTATAGATGACCTAGTAGTAAATGAAAAATAAATCGTAATAGAACAACTTGAAAGTAATAGTAATAGAAACCTAGTAATAGACCCCCCATGTCTGCTGTATAGTCTGAATAGGTACAGGAATATCTCAAAATTTGTCATTTTAAATTTTGTCATTTTGCAGATTCGTCGTCAATCTTTTACTATTTATAGTTTCGCAATCCATTATCCATATTTGCAGATTCGTCATTTTTTGAAAAAATATGAAAAAAAAACTGATTGAAATTGACAAAATTCAAGTGTTTACCAATGCAATATATTATTATATTTTGCCAAAAAATGAGTAGAATTTGATTGATTAATCTGTTTAATAACATAATATAGTAACATGTTATAATCTACCTCGAATTTTGTCATTTCATATTTCGTTGTGTTATTCTGGAATGAATTAATGATGAATTTCGAGGTATTCCTGTAATGGTAAATGACAAACACTATAGTTTTTCTTTTTCATGATGTTAGCCCAACATAAGCAATGGGTCACTCGCAAAGAGGCCCCAAAAATCTGCTTTGCAGATAGCTGGTGAGGGAAGCTATATTTTTGGGGCCTCTTTGCGAGTGACCCAAGTTGCCCACATTGGGCTAACATGAAAAAACTGTTAGTCATTTACCATTACTTATTCAGACTACAGTATTAGTGGATTTAATTTTCCCAGAAGAGTTCCTTGTTCCATGCGAAGTCTGTGTGTATCATAAAAAACCTTGGGGGACCATTCTGAGTTCAATCCCATATATACAGGGTGTTTCATAACATGTGGGAAGCACTCTCAGGATGAATTCAAGAACTGAAAACACTGAAAAAAGTTTATATAAACATATGCCTGAAATCTCTCTGTTTCTGAGTTACAGCCCATTACGTGTTTCAGCAAGTATCCACCTTACCTTTAAAGGAAGTGCTCAAAATGACCACCTTGCACTTGAATACATGCCTGAACACGCCTTGTCATAGACTGCCTGACGCATTAAAACATTCCAGGTATTGCTTGGATTTTCTGGTATCCTTGTTCTACATATTGGTGAAGCATTTCAACGTTGTCAATGGGTGTCACGTAAATGATGGATTTCAGATGACCCCACAGGTAAAAATTGAGTGGATTCAGGTCTGGAGAGTGAGCAGGCCACGCAATGGGTACTTGACTAAAATGAGGCACAGTGCCATTATGCATAAACCACATGATGTTGGACACCAAGAGGAACTTCATCTAGTAAATCCCTTAAATTATTCCTTAAAAAATTGGAATAAGATTCTCCTGTTAATCTTCCAGGCAAAAACAAAAGGACTGATTAAGTTGTCAGCAATAAGTCCTGCCCATACATTGATACTAAATTGTTGTTGGTGCCTTGACTGGATGATGGCATGTGGATTCTCTCTGCCCCAGTGATGGATGTTGTGAAAAATGATCACGCTATTTCTTGTAAAGGCAGCCTCATCAGAAAACAACATGTAGGATAGAAAAAGGGGATTGCGAGCACACTGTTGAAGGAACCAAGTACAAAGAGCCTCTTGTGGTGGGAAATCAGCTTCAGTAAGGCCTTGTACTCTTTGAATGTGATATGGGTAAAGCTGCTGTTCCCATAAAATTCTCCACACAGTTGTGGCTCATTCCATGACAAATCATGCAAAAAAAAAAGAAAAAGTGCACCATACCCTCATAGATTGTGCTTAAATTTGGTACCAAATTTCAAATATTGGCTCAATCAGAGTTATGGTTCAGAAGTTATGCTCCCCCCTTTTTTGAGGGGGGGGGGGGGGGGGGGTGAAAACGAAATTTTCAAACCACCATAACTCAGTCCCTAATTGACATAGAACAGTGATTTAAAGTGTGTATGGAAGGTAATTGCACACACAACAAATTAGATTCATAAGCAGAAAAAAATTGGCTAAAATTAACAGAAAAAAGTTATGACACTATTCCATTTGAAGGGGTCCTGCCCCCCGTAAATTACAGATTTTTTAAAATTTTCATATATACAAAAAATGAGTTTCAACCTTATTCTATCAATATA
The DNA here is from genome assembly GCA_023014485.1 of Bathynomus jamesi. Taxonomy (NCBI): domain Eukaryota; kingdom Metazoa; phylum Arthropoda; class Malacostraca; order Isopoda; family Cirolanidae; genus Bathynomus; species Bathynomus jamesi. Next base: position 585,803 of record JAJOZX010001983.1, on the reverse strand, counting down.
TGAAAAGAAATGTGTGTGTATTTGCATATAAAATAGGTATTTACCAGGGATGGGAAATCAAAATCTTTTTCGATTCAAATTCGAATCCGATTTTCACGCAATTAGAAATATAGATTCGAATTCGGATTCAAATTTTTTGGTTTTTATCGATTCAAATTTTTTTCCGATTCGGATTATTTCTTTTTTGATCCAATTCCAATCCGATTCGGATCCAGGCCTAATTTTTCTTGATTTTTATGAGTTCATTTAATAAAATTATACCTATCATCGTTGTTTTAGTCAAGGGGTGGCTATTATTAATAAAGTTTCATTTTTAATAAATAATACAGATAATTCTCAGTCTATTAACGATCTAAGTAATAACTTTAGATTTACTCTTAATAAGGTACAAAAAAAAATCATTCATATAAGCTAATTTATTAAACAATTAAGGCTCATATATACAAGAAATATTAATTATAGCATACATAAAAATTAAAATATGATAATACTACTTTAAGAAATATATCCACTGTGTGACTGTATAGATACAAATTTACAAATTAAAATTAGCCCTGACAACTAAGATATTTTCAATGTTCGAAGGCAAAAGGTTATTTCTTTGAGGAGCGTGTGAATACATGTTACAAAGGAGGAGGTTCATGTGGATAAATTCAATCTTTCTAGTAGGTTTAATGAAGCTTTACCTGTTAAAGGTACACAGGGTTTCCACAGGTTTGTACCAGAGTCAGAAAACCTAATACAAGCTTATCAGACATCTGATTCTGATAATTGTAAATTGTTTAGAATAAGTAGTGGGGCTGAACCAGATAAAGACAGTCAACTAGTTGAAAAAGATGAGTATCAAATTGGCCAGTACTTTAGACACTCCAGAAGAATATGATGATTATAAAATCAGCTTCCTCACCTCATCAGGATCTACCACTCGGTATTATTTTCTGATGAAAGAGGATGTTTGCTGGATAAAACAAAGTGATATGATTTCTATCATGATGACACCAAATATCAAGCCTTGTGTTAAGATTATTTACTTCTTCAATCCAAAGCAAGTTCAAGAACTTACTGGGAGTTTGGAACCAAAACTATGATAAAAATCTTTTGAAAATTAACTATATATATAAGCTTAGGTAGGTATAGATTAGTGATAGGACGATTAATCAGAATCGAGAATCGGAAGAATCGAGCATTTTTCAGGAATTGGAATCGGAATCGAGAGAATTGTACCCTGATTTCCGATTCTTAAAACGATTCTTTAACTTTTAATTGAACCAGTTTTGCAATGTAAACTTTAAAATTTAAATGAAAGAAGATAACAAATTTTATTTTTATTGTATTGTAGCTATACATTAAAACATGTATATCCATGATGTGTAATCAAGAAGATTTAAAATGAATTGTTACAACTTAGTTGATTTTTATTTTTGAACCAATCTATTATAATTTATATTACCATACTCATAATGTAAATAGTTAATCTTACCAGAGTAAAATATGACAATTTCCAGAAAAACAAGTATAGAATTATATTTAAAAATATTGAGAATCGGAATCGAGACTTTTTAGTGGTATCGGAATTGGAATCGTTAAAAATTTTGGTATTGTCCCATCACTAGTATAGATTATTAGCATGAAGAATTATTGCACCATGTGTAAATTGCAATGTATTAATTACCTAACAGCTTACATGAATTTGTAAAAATTAGTCTTTTAAGTAAAAGTAGCCATTTTGAGATCTGTAAATACCTATTTTATATGCAAATACACATATTTCTTTTCATATATTCATAGAATAAGGTTGAAACTCATTTTTTGTATACAGCAATACCCCGGTTATTGCAGTTTCGATTATTGCGATTCTCGATTTATTGCGGTTTACAATTTGATACCATAATCCCGATTATTGCGTTAAAAATTCGAGTTATTGCAGTATTTGAACATCATAAGTTTGGCAGCATATGTACTTCATGTGCATATGTTTGTGCGCGCTCATCATACAGTAATCCGAACATGCCATTAGTATCGCTGCTGCCTTCATACAGTGTATTGCGTCTACTTGCATTGGCAGTTTTCTATTACATTTTAAACCCCTTGTAAAATGAGTTCGAAAAGAAAAATACAAGAAACTAGTGAAAGTGCTAAAAAGAAACGCAAGGTTATCAGTTTAGAAGAAAAATTAAGAATAATTAATATAATTTATGTTCACTGTGCTTAATAAACTTATAAAACTTCAAACAGTATTTCATTTATTCATTTTTATTGTTATTTTAGAAACTTTGGCAACATTAACGTATTTTACATGTATTACCGTATGTATCCCGATTATCGAGAATTCACATATTGTGGTTTTTATTGGCACAATTAACCGCGATAATCGGGGTATTGCTGTATATGAAAATTATAAGAAATCTGGGTACTTGTGGGTTATCTGTCGCCACTTTTTAATATTTTTTTATTTATTTATTTTTATATATTAAGAGAAGAGGATTCTTTATACTGTACGGCATTGACGATTGGTTAGGTTAAGTCGTGCTAGTTTGGTTAAATACCATTTTATTTAACCAAACTAGCACGACTTAACCTAACCAATCGTCAATGCCGTACAGTATAAAGAATCCTCTTCTCTTAATATATAAAAATAACTAAATAAAAAAAATATTAAAAAGTTTTTTATTTAACCAAACTAGCACGACTTAACCTAACCAATCGTCAATGCCGTACAGTATAAAGAATCCTCTTCTCTTAATATATAAAAATAAATAAATAAAAAAATATTAAAAAGTGGCGACAGATAACCCACAAGTACCGAAATCTGTAATTTAGGGGGGGGGGCAGGACCCCTTTAAATGGAATAAAGTGTCCTAACTTTTTTTCTGTTAATTTTAGCCATTTTTTCTACTTATGCTAATTTGTTGTGTGTGCAATTACCTTTCATAAACACTTTAAAGTACTGTTCTATGTCAATTAGGGATTGAGTTATGGTGGTTTGAATATTTACAGGTTTCACCCCCCCCCCCCCCCCCCCCCCTCCCAAAGGGGGGAGCATAACTTTTGAATCATAACTCTGATTAAGCTGATATTGGAAATTTGGTACTTAGTAGCATAGACCATTCTATAAACCAAATTTAAGCAAAATCTATAAGGGTGTGGTTTTGACCACTGCATGATTTGAAATTGTACAAATATGTGATAATTACAACAAAATTTGTTTTTTTATTGTTACATTTGTTTCTAAATATAATAATTATAAATTAGTAAAGAAATTGACAATTTAATGGCATAATCAAGGCTCCTTGCTCTCCCTTATGCTGTTTAATGTGTATATTGATGGATTAATTGCTTCACTTAATGAGGCAACAGTGGAATGTTGTATAGGTAACACAAGGATAAATAACTTAGTTTATGCCGATGATATGGTGTTAATAAGTCCCTCTGTTAAAGGTCTGGATTGGCTACTAAATGTCTGTGAAGTGTATTCGCAGAAACAGGACTTCTTTTTAATGTTACAAAAACTAAGGTTATGCAATTTCATCCTAGAAGCTGTAATCAGCCAGCTGATATAAGGTTTAAAATGAATGGTGAAGTAATTGAGGAAGTACAAGAGTTCAAGTATTTGGGTTAAACTATTACCAGCTCCTGGAGTGATGACTCGGATATAAGAAAACAATCTTGAAGCCTGTGTGCTAAAGCGAATATGACCATAAGGAACTTTCGTTTCTGTACAAGTGAAGCTAAAGATACTTTTGTACTTTCTGCAGTAATATATAGGGTACAGTGGGAGGGTTCCAGCACAGGTGAAGCAAAAAATTTTCATTTTGACACCCGACCATCTCAGATCTTGCTTATGTTTGGTGTATAAGGTAAGTTTGTGCAAGAAAGCCAGCTGTGAAAGTTTCAGCTTTCTACGACCATTACTTCACGAGTTATGAAGGTCAGAAAAATCAAGGTTAAGGTCAAAATAGCTCAAGGTCGGCATCTTTGGATGCACCTCACACATTCACTAATTATCGTAACCATATGAAACTATATGTTTTTGGACTCAGAATGAGCTGTAGAATCCAAAAACGCAACGAAATCAGCAATAGGAGAACAAATAAAAATGTTCACCCTTTTTCAAGGAACGAATTGACCTTTTGACCTTGAAGTTCACACATTTTGGGGAAACATTTCTTTACACAAAATGAAGTTCCATCATTGCACTTTTAATATAAACAATAAAAATGTATCTTATTCACCAACTATACTGTCTTAAAGAATTTTCAAATTGGTTATTTTTCAAATTTCTGGCAAAATTGCCATATGTACCGTATATGCATATATGTACTGTTAAAATCTAGAGATATTCATTATTTAAACTACTTAAGCAAAATAAATATTATTAGAAACGTGATACAAAATCACTTAGATATAAGCTAGGTACCATAGGTATAACTATGATATAGATCTCTATTTTATTGTGGTCTCCTCCACCCCTACAACCACACCTTTCCACCCTTAGAAAATTTTACTTTTTTATAATTACTTTTATTAATAATACATTAATACAAACATATATATATAGGAGTATCATATAAAATAGGAGTAAAAAAGGAGTATCATATAAAATAGGAGTAAAAAAGGAGTATCATATAAAATAGGAGTAAAAAAGGAGTATCATATAAAATAGGAGTAAAAAAGGAGTATCATATTATGTAGACCTGTATTCTATAGATACATATTAAACTAGAGCTCTGTACACTTTCGACTCAAGAACAGGAAACTGTGGCAAACAGGTCTGCATGATTACCCTCAGCTGTTAGCATCTCATGATCATCAAAGGCATACTGAATTATTCTTGAACCTGCTGTCAATGATGGAGCAGTCATTGTCTGGATAATATCAGATGATAACATCCAACATGAGTCAGGACGCGAAGAAAACTATGTTTAGAACGTCTTCCATGTGGAGACATAAAATTGACGTTATAATCACTAAATTCTTCTGATACTTCAACCACTAATCCAAACCAAATTTTATTATCATAGTTACAAGCTACATATACCCCAACTTGTATATCTTCAGTTGAAATGTGCTTTTGCTCATGTAAAATCTTTAAACGATGGATGCACAACTGTCATAATTTTTGTAGGACCTGAGGAAATCTCACCAACCTCCAACTGGGTATGACTAATAGGCACAAATCTATGAAATCTACGAGTACCTGGGATGGTTACAGAATTTTTATATCTATTTTCTAGGAATTCAGTTGTCTGCTGGACATTTTGTTTCGATAAGAATACAAATTTTGTGCTGGTATCTTTCTCATCCAGAAATTTCATCATGTCAAGTGGTGTCAGAATTTGGTCTTTAAATGTACGTTGAAGACTGGCACGAGCCGTTATTCTTTTTGCTGTGCCTCCGACTCCATCACAAGCACTTTGCCATGTGAAGTTGCAAAAAAGTGCCATTCAGCATCCAGTCCAAAGTCCTCTTTGTGGTGACACAAATTGGTGAAGTTATATTTATTCTTATACTGCCCTCCGCAACCATCAGTAAAGTAATGAATCTTCCGCAGGTCTGAGCTCTCTTCTTTTATCATGGGGATCAGTTGCTTTAAGAACGCAAAGACAAGGTTTGTACTGTTTCATGTCATCAGAAATGAAACAATAACTTTTACTTTAATTTCAACATCATTTTCATTTACTTTATAGTAGAACACAAATGGATGAACTGTTGCCTGACTATTTTCCCAATGGTAACCTTGTGCAGCATCTTGTACAATAAATGAGTAGTTTTCAGAGAAGTCTCCTAGGAGAATACCTTCAGTGACATCAGATTAGCTTTCAGTTTTTTTAGGAAACTTGCTTGTGCATCAGCCACATAAGTGTGTCTTGTTAGTGCACAAATTCTAGTTGCCAAAGACTTAATGAAGTTTTCAAGGGATTCACCGATGTTAATAAGGGTTGTCCGATCCGTGGAAGTCCACTGCTTGTATGTAATTATGGTGCTGACTGCATCCTGAACAGATTCCAATCCTTCAAGGAATGCAATAACACCTTCTTCTCCTGGACACAATGCACATTTTTGTAGCATACACACTTCCTTTTCACTGTCACAAACTGCATAGAGAATGAGGTCTTTATATGATAGTTGTTTTTCCCCCAAAGCTGATAGCTGAAGTTTGGGATTTTGGTGGTAGGTACAGACACACACAGTGTGTGTTCCTCCAGCTCCTGCCAAGACACACCACTTGGGTCTCAATGCAGCAAATGATGAGAAACCTATTTTTGGATTAGTGTCATTTGCCTTGAAAACAGCGAAAATCTCACGTAAATTACCAAGCACCAATCGTTTCTGCTGTAGTTGCTTCTCTCCTTCATGATTCCTAATTGATAGACAATCCTTCTTGCCTGGACATATTCTACTTATTTCATCTGATTCATAGAAAGTGCACACTGCTTCCTTCTCTTTCTTTGTTATAACCCGACCTTTGCAATATATGGAACTTCTGGTAATATGCCATGTTCTTTCTTTATTTTGCGGCTGGTTGAAACCATTCTTGTAGATGCATTGAAGAAAGATGCTGTTCTGTGAATGGTGTATGGTGAGAGTGTTAGTATTTGAATCTTCCTCTTGTAGTCAGTCGTCTCACTGAAGGCATTCTTGAGTGCTTGCATCACTCCTGCATGCCTGCGAAAATGATATACATGTTTGAGTAAATTTATATGCAAAATATGATCTATATATAGGCTTAGTATACTTTAATGAAGGTACTACAGATATATATACAGTACTCACAAATTATTGTCATCCATTTTAGATTGCTTTTCTTCACTTTCTTGTGTAAAACTTGTCATATGAAGTTTCTAGCTTTCTCTTCAGGGATGTTGATGCCATTTCAAATTTTGTTTCAGCCTTTGAAGATCTCCCTTTTCGTGACAGACCCTCTGAAAAACAAATAAAATAAATTGTTATAACTTTTTTTAATCAACTGTAGGCCTATAGATGTACATGTACATTACATATGAATTTGGTAAATACCGTATATATAATCATAACTGTATTGATCTTCATTATATAAATTGATATGCATACATCTGAATTTGTCAAATATATAAAGGTTGTAATGTTCATACATGTAGTTATATATATTGATGTTTTGTTGCTATAATATCTACATAAATTAACACTTTAAAAATACTTAAACTTACTTGTCTTCACTGGTGTCACATTCAGCATTGGAAGAATTGTGTCTAAATCTCCTTGGAAATCTTCAAACATTATTTCAGTAGTACACCCATAGGCAGAGGAACGTTTTCTGTGGCAGTGGCATCAGTGTCTGAGTTCGAATCTGAGACAATATCAGAGACTTTTTTGTCTTCAGCTTTGATTTTATTGATATCATTAACACAATTTTTACAAATGTAATCTCCATATATTAATCCGTGAATTCCTTGCAGTGTATTACGGACTGGCACAAGTGCTTTTTCGATCTTCTTCTTATGTTTTCTAAGAGGATCAGCACAAACTTTTCTACCCATCTTGTTTATCTGTAAGAAAGGCATAAAATAAGTAATTAATTTATGTTCACAAAATATATTATTTAACAGTACAGTATATATATGCATATACATTAGAGTGTCCCAATTTTTTTTGTTCCTGAAGTTTGTCATGCACACCCCCCTAATTTCTTCCACTCGTGAAAACATGCCAGCACGATGAATTTCATTGGTGTTCCTTAATTTTAAGGGTCCCCTCAAACCATGTGTTACTATTGCTGAACGGCTACTCTCTACCTTATACTAATTGTAGCATATTTCTTTTCAGGTTATGGATACAAGAAAGCAGGAGACTGTGTGGTTGGTGAGGGTGTTGCGAAATGAACACCTGGAAACGCTGTGTCAACTCTCGACAGTGGGAGATGTTCTTCGACGTCTGTTGTTCTTCATTCGGAAGAAAAAACGTCCACGGCGGAAGCTGCCAATGTGGTAGCTGATGAGGTTATGGCGGTGTGGGCTCGGGCATCTATTCCGACCTCCCACAAGCCCAAGTGCGTCGAGAGGATCAAGGCCCTCTCCATGGACTACGAGAAGGTTGCCAGAAACCGAAACTGTGGGGGAGAGAAGCAACTGGAGCGGGAAAAGGGATTCCAAGCCAACCTGAATACACTGTTCGAAACAGCTCATGCCAACGCCATGAAACTCATCAAAGTCCCCGAAGATCGAGACTTTCTGAATGACCAGCGAACCGTGCGGAAGATGTACATCGGAGGAGAGGACCTGGAGTTTGCTCGCAGGGCAGCGGAGCGGGAGAAACGCCGAGCAGCTGAAGAGAAGAGGAAGAAGAAAAGCCGCGAAGAGGTGGACTCACTGCAAGCAAAGGAACGGTGAAAGTGGGTCTTCTTCTTCTTCGGAGTCCATGGCCGAAGCATCCAATGATGATGTCCAATATTCCTCTCCTGGTCCTTCGGCTCCTCGATCCGCTCCCAAGGACGGCCAAGTGTCGGCAAGGAGGATCATCCAATATCCCAAGTTTGCTGCAGCCCTGGATCGAACTGGAACCTCAGTACGCCAAGCGATGCACATTGTGGCTCCAGCACTCGCTGCCCCGGGAGTTGAGTTATCCTCGGTCACCTTGTCCAAATCAAGTCTTCACCGTTCATGGCAGAAGTCCAGGAAGAACTTGGCAGCTGGAATCAAGACCGAGTTCAATCCTGATACGCCGCTTGTCGTCCACTTTGATGGCAAACTCCTCCCTGATTCGGATGGAGGGAAATCGGATCGCATACCAGTGCTGGTCAGCGGGAAGAATCTTGAGAAGTTGTTGGCGATCCCAAAAATCCCTGACAGCAAGGGACAGCGGATGGCTGGAGCTGTTCTGAAGGTGCTGGACGATTGGCCGCAAGTTCAACCATGGATTGCCGGTCTCTGCTTCGACACAACAGCGGCGAATACCGGTATTCACAGCGGCGCTTGTACGATTATCCAGGACCAAATGGACCGCCGCGTTCTTTCCTGGCTTGCAGACACCACATGATGGAATTGGTAATCACCTCAGTCTTTGACCTGTTCTTCAGGTCTTCTGGCCCCGAAATTGCGCTGTTCGCTCGCTTCAAATCCCAATGGGAGTTCATTGACCAGAAGCAGGCTTCTCCGTTCAACGGCGATGGCCCAAGCGACATCCTTTCGGAATGGGTGGCGTTGAAAAAAGAGCAGATTGTCCACTTCATTGAAGACCAGCTTGAAGTTGGCCACCCAAGAGACGATTACCGGGAGTTCCTGATCCTCGCTCTGGTCTTCCTCGATGGTCATGGCAAACGAGATCTCCGGTACAATCGTCCTGGAGCATACCACCGGGCCAGGTGGATGGCCAAAGGCATTTACTGTCTTAAGATGTTCATCTTCCGAAGCCAATTCCACTTGACCGCTCACGAGGTCCGGTCACTACGCAGGATAAACGTCTTTGCCGTCACCATCTACCTCCAGAGGTGGTTCGAGGCTCCATTGATGGCGGACGCGCCCGTCAATGACCTGGAGCTGTTGGAGGACCTAGAGCGGTTCAAGGCGGTGGATCATGATGTAGGTACCGCCGCATTGATGAAATTCCGGGGCCACCTCTGGTACCTAAGCGAAGATTTAGCCAGACTCGCTATGTTCTCCTCCAAAACCACCGATGCAGAGAAGACGGCCATGCTCCAAAACCTGCACAAGAAGACCGAAAACCCAAAAGATCTGCGTCGGCTGGAGGGAAAGAGTGTCTTGACCGTGAGACGGTCGGATTTGAGCACCTTGGTCACGAAAAGGACTCAAAACCTTTTTCATTGCCTGAAGCTGCCGGTTCCAAAAACCCCCAAAGATCTCGAAGGATGTGCACCATCATTGAAGTCTGTGAACGACGCGGCAGAACGGGCGGTGAAACTGGCGGAAGATTTCAACGAGGGCCTGACGAAAAACGAGGAGGAACGGCAGCTCGTGTACCAAGTCGTCGAATACCACCGCCAGCAGTTCCCCTCAGCAGACAAAAAGATCCTCTGTCCCCCGAAATGAAATGTGCCATTAGGAAGAATTTCCATTTCCTTTAATTTAGTCATTAGAAAGAATTTACATTTCATTCTTCCATTCTAGAATGATTAATGCTGAGCATTTACGTTTGTTCATATAGGGTCGAATAAACAAGGTCAATGAGGGACCCTTCCCCTCCTAATAAGCCAATGAAATTTCCCCCATGTTTTCCTTTCTTCAAGTGTAATTAACTAAAGTGGTGTGCGATTTGACTCTTGCAAATTTTTATTTTCACATGTGAGGCTGGGACACCCTAATATACATATGGCGATTTTGCCAGAAATTTGAAAAATAGCCAATTTGAAAAATTCTTTAAGACAGTATAGATGGTGAATAAGATACATTTTTATTGTTTATATTAAAAGTGCAATGGTGGAACTTCATTTTGTGTAAAGAAATGTTTCCCCAAAATGTGTGAACTTCAAGGTCAAAGGGTCAATTTGTTCCTTGAAAAAGGGTGAACATTTTTTTTGTTCTCCTATTGCTGATTTCGTTGCGTTTTTGGATTCTACAGCTCATTCTGAGTCCAAAAACATATAGTTTTCATTTGGTTACGATAATTAGTGAATGTGAGAGGTGCATCCAAAGATGCCGACCTTGAGCTATTTTGACCATAACCTTGATTTTCTGACCTTCATAACTCGTGAAGTAATGGTCATAGAAAGCTGAAACTTTCACAGGCTGGCTTTCTTGCACAAACTTACCTTATACACCAAAATAAGCAAGATCTGAGATGGTCAGGTGTTAAGCACTGATTCACCTGTGCTGGAACTCCTCAGTCAGCAACTGGGTGAATTATTAAAAAGATTCTGGCAGAACGCTAAATTTGCTGTACAACAGGTCTTTTAGACTCTTACATAAATTACCCCCTGAGATGCTCAGCTTCGCAAATGTTTGCTACCCTCATTGTCCCGAGCTTCCCGGAGGTAACAAGACATGCTCAACACAGTCTAATGCAAAGAATTAAAAAAATCAACTAACCCAATCATCCAAGCTATCCATGAGTCCTGCCATTATCCTCTAAGCTATGGACTTCTTGGTACGAAAACGTCTGTCTATAGCTCCACTTAACTTCGACAGTGCAGTATTATTTCTAATCAATTGTATATATTTCTATCCTTAGTATATGAACTGTCATCATATTAATAATATTTGCCATATGGACTATAGTCTCCCAATAAACCTTTTCATTTCATTCATTAATAATTGATATGACCTCCTTTTGCATTAATGACAGCTTCCACTCTGTGAGGCATAGATTTGACAAGTTTCTGGATAACATCTTGTGCTATGCCATTCCAGCATTCTTTTACATTCTCCCAGAGAGAATCGAGAGAAGTTCTATTCTTTTTAGCTTTCAGATTCTTCAAATGGTCGCAAAGATGCTCTATTGGATTGAGATCAGGACTTTCTAGAAGAAACTTCATAATTTGTAGAACACCATCTTTTTCTTGTTGAGATAGTGTATGCAAAGGTTAGAAGTGTGCTTTGGGTTATCCTGCTGGAAAATGAATCCTTGACCACAAAGTCTCAATCCTGATGGTATTACATGTCTCACTAGTATGGAGTGGTACTTCTCTTTTGTTAGAGTGTAAGTGATTCTGTGAAGATCTCCAACTCCAGAATAACTGACACAACCCCAAACTTGAATGTTGCCTCCACCATGTTTTACTGAATGTTTTATGCAGGGATCTATCAGTTTTTCCATTGGTTATACGCAGGGTTGGCAAAACTCCAGGTTTTTCACAAAAAACCCAACCCAACTGGGTTTTTGATGGGTTGAAATTTTTTTTAGAAAGGCTTGATAATTATGTAGTGCCTAATATATCTATTATTTTATTAATTTATTTATCTAATCTACAATATATATTAAAAAGACATCTTTATTTCACAGAAAGTTCAGATATGAGAGATAATAATGACATATTAGAATTTTCTCCATTTTAATTTTAGATCTTTCCTTTATTTCTTAACAGCAGATTTCAGCTTTATTTAGACTTAGCTCAAATTTAAATTTTTAAGATGCCAAAGAGTTATAGAGGTGGAAGATCTAAAGCTAGTGAATGGGATGAGGTGACTTTATTAAGTGATCAGCCTACTAGAGTACTATGCAATTATTGCCAAGATTGCCAAAATTGAGTGTGTGAAACATCATCTAGAGAAAGTTAGACCTGCACATACTGGTGGCAGACTTAAAGCTGCTGAATGGGATGAAGTAGAAATGTTGAGTGACCAACCGAATAGAGTTCAGTGCAAATACTGCAGATGTGTATTTTTGAAAAAATTAGAATGAGTGAAACATCATTTAGATTGATGCAATAAAAAATGGGTACAGGCTCGTGATGATGAAGCGGATGAACTTACAAATACAGCTACATCAGCAACTCTTCCTCCTACACACATAGACACAGCAATTTTGAGAGTAGACCCTCTTCAAGCAAATCATATGAAAGCCTGGTTCATGATGACACTACAATTCACAGTAGCGAGACTTCATTCACTTCAACCGCTTCTGAATCTTCTATACCATTTTTTCATTCTACTCCAGCCAAGAAAACACAAGGTCAGATAATGCCATATGTGGTTTAGAACAACTGTAGATCAAAAGGAACAACTAGATTTGCAAATGGCCAGATTTTTCTTTTCAGCAAATATTCCATTTGTAGTTGTAGAGAATAAAGAATTTATTAAATGGGCCCAAAATTTAAGACCAGGCTATCTGATGACTTGCTAATCAAAGTGAATAATGAAGTAGGTACTGGATTCAATGAAAAAAGAGTTAGTCAATTCTACTGTAACTTTAATTCAAGATGGTTGGAGCAATGTGTCAAATGATCCAATAATTGCTCATAGTGTTCACAGTGGGTGCAAATCCTTTTTAATAACTTTTCAATTTATCATAATCTTTATTTACACATTGCATAATTTAAGAAGTTTTATAAGTCAGCTTACTTGAAATAATCAACATGCCAAATCATTCTAATTAGCTACAATTGAACAATGTAGCAATCAGAAAATTTTTAATTATTTTAAAATAAACATCTCAGAACAAAAACCCCAAAACTCACTAAAAATTCCAGTGGTTTTTGGGTGCCAATCCTGGTTATACGTCTAACATAAACTCTTCTATGAGACCCAAAAAGTTCCACTTTTGATTCATGAGTAAAAAGAACTTTTTTCCAGTCATCTACAGTAAAATTTCAATATTCTCTTCCCCACTCCAATCTTTTAGCCTTATTTTGTTTCCTCAGTAATGGTTTGGACACAGCAACTCTGCCATGGAGACCAGCTTTTATGAGTCTTCTTTTTATAGTACTTGTACTTATTGGAGAGTCCCATTGTTCATTCAACTGTGCCTGAATCTGTGTAGCTATGACTTTTCTGTCACGCAGTGATGTAACCTTGATGTAATAATCCTCAGAATCAGTAGTCACTTTAGGTCTGCCAGATCTTGTCTTTGAAGAGCACAATCCAGATTCTTTACATCTGCTTATAATTCTTTGGACAGCCCCTTTTGAAACATTAATTTTTTGCCACCAAGATCTGGCATTGGGACATTTCCTCTCTTGAAAGGGCAATTATTTGTCTTCTCTGGGATAAACTTCGTTCCTTAGACATTTCAATTATGGCCCGTAAAGAGAGAATAGAGAAAATGATTAATTATTTTTTAATCAAATTGCTACAATGTTATTGACTAATTGGTTTTATCAGTTATAATAGACCAGTTGTTAAAATTACTGTATAAATACACTATTTTGAGGATTAATAACATTTGGCTATGGTCTGTCACCAATACCTGGGTTAAAATCAGTGTTGTTATACTGCAAAATGTAACAGGACCATTTTCATTAATGTGTCCTTTCTTATGAAATAAAAGCTACATTACTTACATATGTAGTAGGATATATGAAGTACCATTTCTTATAAAAGAAAATACCTTAATATAGTGGACATGGCTACTTTCTCAGTTGTATTAAATTCTAGAAAGTTCATAATACAGTGAGGCCTTGCATAATGAATGCCTTAAATAGTGAATGTTTGCTTAACGAATTACCTCCATAAGGCTCCATTGATTTAAATAATGATCTTACCTTGCAGAACGAATTTGGTAATGAAAAACGTAATAACACGTTTTCTGTTCAGTTGGAGGTTGGTAGCTGTCGTGAGCAGTTGTGTATAACACAATTGCTCACTATTAAATTTTAATTTATTAGCTTTATAAGTGTATAAAACGTGTAGTCATGGCCCATAAAAGACCTTCATCATCTGCTAATGCTCCAAAGAAATCCAGGAAAACTATGTCTCCAGATGAAACAGGACATTATTAAAAAAAGTGAATCTGGAACGAGCACCAAAGATCTTGCTGCTAAATATGGATTGTCTGCCAGTACAGTTTCAACGATTTTTAAGAAGGAGGAAGAAATTATGAAAACTAAATAAAGTAAGTGATGCTACAAGTAGACTTATTAAAGGAAGGGAAGCTATTGCTGAAATGGAGTGTGTTTTACTGATATGGATTAGAGAAAAGGAAATGAAGGGGAAATCCATTACTAAGGCATTCATTAGTGACAAGGCAGTGCAAATATATGAACAAATTAAGGAATCCCTTCCCAGCATCAGTTGAAAGATATGAATCATTCAATGCAAGTCGTGGGTAGTTTGAAAATTTCAAGAGAAGGTCAGGAATTAAGAACATTATAAGGCATGGTGAGGCTGCAAGTGCTGATACTGAGGGAGCAAAGGAATTTAAAATAGAATTTGCAGAACTTGTTGAGGAGGAGGAGGATTATTTGCCTCAACAAGTTTTTAATGCTGATGAAACTGGCCTATTTTGGAAAAAGCTACGTACCAAACAGAACCTACATTACTAGAGAAGAGTCCAAACTGCCTGGCCATAAACCAATGAAAGACCGGTTTACTTTACTTATGGCTGGGAATGCATCAGGGGACCTGAAGATTAAGCCTATGCTTGTGTATCATTCCCAAAATCCCAGGATATTCAAGCAGAAGAAGGTGAACCCATTAAAAAATGGGTAAACAAGTGCAAAAAGGGTCAAAATTTGGGCTCTGGAACGAATTACTGAAAATCCCATTGAACTAATGCATTGCATAATGAATTTTTCAGTTAACGAATGACCTTCTGGAATGAATTAAATTCGTTATGCAAGGCCTCACTGTATATGGTAAAATTCCAGATGCCAGATGCAAGTCAGAGACAGTTTTTAGTCCCTAGCCTAGCTTATCCTAGTTTAACCAAGCTTAATTTAACCTAACCAACCTAGCCTGGCTGTTATGGACTCTCTCTGAACTGCATCTGGCATCTTTAATATTATCTTAGGTTAGTAATTAGGGCCCATGAGACCTGCCTCTGAAGCACATTTGGCACCTGGAATTTTATCTACTTAAATGTAACAGCACAAGTTATATATCCCCTAACATAATCCATTATACACATATGTAGCTAGTGGCTAGAAAAGTGGGTTTGTCTGGCCATTTACATTACTTTTGCCTGCAAAAGTAGCCATCATACTCCAAAAATTGGACCAATTTAGGCCTATTATCATTTGTGAGCTGAAATTACTGTATACAGTGCCCGCGAAAAGTATCCGATCACTCAAGAAAATACAATATTTTCCCTTGATATTCAGAGACACGTAATTCACTTTCTATTTGTTCTAGCGACATCTGGTAACTTTGAGGTTGCTCGCTGATATGAGAGCTATCCAACGCATTCTCAAATTAGTGTTCTGGTAGCCTTCGTTGCGGGTGGCTGTGTCTCAAATTTGTCAGATTTCACTGTTTGTGTAAATTTCTTGATTTTTTTTTTTTTTTACAGAAAGTGGTGTAAATAAAATTTATATATAATGTGTGCTAAAAAACAACTTAAGAGTGATTGTCGAGGTGCTATTGTTGCTTTGCATGCATGTGGGAAATCACAGAGACAGATAGCTAAGGAATTAAACATATCCCAAAGTACCGTTAATTTATGGGTTTCACGGGCTAAGAACAATGGTGGCCTAACCACGCCAGTCCCTAAAAAACGATCTGGCAGACCGAGAAAAACAAATTCGCGAACAGACAAACTTATGAAACGTTTAGTATTGAAAAACCCAACAATAACTGCGAAAGAAATAAAATTTAATATGAATAATTTGTTATCTGGTGTTTCTGAACGAACTATCCAGGAGCGGCTCCAAAAAGAACTCGGATTACCATCTCGCCATGCTGCTAAGAAACCGTTCATTAATGAAAAAATGCGTAAAAAACGTGTCGCATTTTGTAAAAAATACATTCATTGGACTGTTGATGACTGGAAGAAGGTTTTATTTAGCGATGAGTCGACATTTTTGACATTCAGAAGTTGTCCAAAAAGGTTCGCCGGCCTATTGGCTCAAATAGGATGGACCCTAAATACACCCTAAAGACAATGAAACACCCTCCAAGTGTGATGGTTTGGGTTGTTTCGGTTACTATGGGCGTGGAAACTTATATTTTCTTCCGAAGAACACAACTATGAATGGTGCACAGTATTTAGCAATGCTACAGGATAAACTTCCAATGGCAATGGCAATCCAAAGGACAAAAACATACATGCATGATGGTGCACCATGTCACAGGGCCAAAATAGTGACAAAATGGATTACTGACAATAAATTTGATATTTTGGATTGGCCTGGTAATAGTCCAGATCTCAATCCGATAGAAAATCTGTGGCTAATAATAAAAAATAAGGTTGAATGCCACGACACTGGCTCAGTCGAAAAATTACAAGAGGCCATCAAAAAGGTATGGTGCAAGGAAATATCAGTGGAAGTTTGTCAAAACTTGATTAAATCCATGCCAAAACGTCTAGAACAAGTCATCCAAACCAAAGGACAGATGACAAAATACTAATATAAGGTTAGTATACATTTAAACATTGTTTTTTATGTAAAAAATACAAATTTCAAGGGTGATCGGATACTTTTCGCGGGCACTGTAGCATGCATAGATTCTAAGAGGAGAGAAGCAACTCCAAATCCTTTAGAAAACAGTAAAGTGTGATGCAAATATACCTTCCAATAATACTTTGAATGTAAAAAGTGACCACTAGATTTGAAACTAATATTTTATCTTGAAAAGTGATGTAGTTGTTGGATTTGGTAAAAGCTTTGCCAAACTTATCACTTTGGTTGCAAGGCATAGTATAATGTGAGTGAGTGGATAATGTAAAGTTATTAGGGATTACCAAGGTTATTCAAGCCCTTAAACCAGTTACCCAAAATTGCGTGAACACATTCTTGATTTCTATCAATCTAGTTGGGTCATGTTATAGTCTTAACATTATTTTGGGGGAACTCTAAAACTCCATAATTCAGATGCAGTTTGGAGAAGGTTCATAATAATTTAGCAATACAGTAGCTCAGTTATGTTAGGCTTAGGTTGGGGTAGGTTAGATGAGTAATTATGTACTAGATTCTGGCACAAACACTGGATTGTATTTGCCTGTTTGTCAAACCTTTTGAACCATTAAACAAAAATTGATGAGGCCAGAGCTGGGCACCAACAACATAAATGATACTGGTATTGGTATGATAATTTTTAATTCATTTGGTACTGGTATTTGTGATTAAGTGGTACTGATATTAGCTACCAACTTTCCAAAATGGTACTGGTACTAGTTGTGGTATTGGCTAATAGTTATAGGGCCTACAAGGACTTTATACATCTACTAGGGGCACTCAATATATTTTGCCCCCACCCTTTTTTCTTAGCTAAATAATAGGCCATGGGGCTGAAATGTCTTTTGAGTCGTAAGTTTGAACTTTCTGCACTGCATGTAACTAGATTTTTCCAGTTTGAACCTCCCCTCCTTGTACGGGGCTCCAATTAACCTTAGCCTCCCTGCCCATGGCCTAAACCATTAGAGGTACAGTAAAACTAAACATACCTTACAAAAGAGAATTTAATCCTGCATTTAATGAGAAACAATTAAAACTTAGTGTTCCCGCCATTGGCTTCTAAGACAGCCTGAATTTGCTTTGGGTAGCTTGCCAAAAGTGACGTGAATAGATCTTGATCATTACAGAAATTTGCTAAAACAGTTTCAATGTGTTGCGTCATTGTATCCTTTGAAAGATGATTTGCTGCAGGTTCTTGAAACAAGACACATTCAACCTTGTCCTTTATAACTGATCCAGTGTGTTCACAGACGTTCAGGTCAGGAGAATTTCCTGGCCATTCTTCATTTCCAAAGAAATCAATCTCATGGTTCCGCAACAACTGTTGAGTGGCTAATGCCTTAAAGCAGGGGGCCTTATTGTGCAGAAGTGTGACCTGATCGACATCCATAACATTGTTTGGGTTTCTTAGAAAAGGAATGACATGCTGGGTTAGAATAATATCACGAAAATACTGTCCATCCCAACTCTGACCATTTGGCTTCAGCACACATATGAGCTTCTTTGCAGTGAACAAAACAAACACACCAACACAGTCTGGACTTTTTAACAATTCGCGATAATGTTCATTGTCATCGATTTCATCTAGTGTTGTGGCCCACACTCGATCATTTTGGTAGTTAGGCCGACGTGTTACGTAAACAAAAAATTCATCGGAGACAGCTAAATGCATGAAATCATCCACATCCCCAATCTTCAAGATAATGGGGAAACCACATTCTGTCATCGATGTTAAGTTGAGTTTTTCTTGGCTTTGGAAGTTCATGCCAAGACTTTAAACCTTGCCTATGACGGTACAGTCAAATGATCTCATCACTAATGATCTTTCCTCTCAACACTTTGATCTCTCTAGAAAGTTTAGCACAGCTGTTTTTCCGCTTACCCGTACCGCTTTCAATGATGTCCTTTGTTTCCTGAGAGAGTGGCAAATTTGGGTGCCCAGATTTGGTTGTATCCATTTCACATTCATCCAAAGTTTTATTCCAATTTCTTTTGACGAAGTCCTCACTGCTTCACAACTTTTTGGCAACCCATGAATGTGTTATAAAGGTGGCTGCAGCATCACAAGCTTCCCGAAATGTTATTGCTCGTATGCGATCTATCACACGTTGTCTCCGAATCACCAATTAATTGAGAAGCCATTATATTATCACTTTATCAGCTAGAGTAATTTTAATACCTGCAATAAATAAAGAATTTTATATATTTTTGTAATCACTAAAAACTATTTCGATATAAGTAAACATGTAAGCTGCAAATGGGGGGCTAAGGTTTTTTGGAACCCCTTATAAAACCACTTTTAAATGCCCTTGTATAAAACTGATGGTTAACACAGTTTCAAAAATGGTGTCTGACAGTGATGTGCGTCATAAACAGCTGTTATTGAGTTCTTAACTGCAGAGTAGGAAACAGTTGGAAATATTCACAAACATGTATAAAATGTTTATGGAGATGCTGCTGTTGATCGAAGCACAGTTGAATGCTGGTCTAAATGTGTAAGATCATCAGAGAGAGGGAGAGCCAGCCTTGATAATGAGCCATGCAGTGGTCACCCAGCATTGGCTGTGACATCTCAAACTGTGCAATGTGCTAACAGCATCATTCAATCAAATTGGCGTGTCACATACAAGGAGTTATCGCTGGAGCTAGGAATTAGTGAAGGAAGTATGAATACAATAATTCAGCAACTGGGATACTCAAAAGTGTGTTCATGGTTTGTTCCTCGCTAACTGACTGAAGATCACAAAGCCCAAAGAAAAGAAATTGCTTCCGAGTTGTTGGTTTGATACGAGACAGAAGGGGATGACTTCCTTTCACGAATTGTGATGGGATGAAACTTGGTTACACCACTTTGAACCTGAAACAAAATGCCAATCCATGGAGTGGCATCATGCAGAGTCCCCACGTAAGAAAAAGTTTAAAATGGCTCCCTCTGCAGGGAAGGTTATGGCCACCATCTTCTGGGACATGAAAGGGGTGATTCTGGTGGACATTATGAAGAAAGGACAATCAACCAACTCAGAGGCATATATTGCTACCCTACAGAGACTCCAGAGATGTATAAAGTGAGTTTGACCAGAGAGAAAACTGGAAGATGTCCTTCTTTTGGATAACACAAGACCACACAACAGTTTGCAAAGAAGAGAGGCCATCACAAAAATGCGCTTAACTGTGTTACCCCACCCTCCATACAGCCTGGATCTGGCACCTTCAGACTTCCATTTCTTTGGGCCAATGAAGGATGCTATTCATGGAAGAAGGTTTCAGAGTGATGATGAGGTTGTTGAGGAGGTTAAGAGGTGGCTCCAGCAGAACCCAGTGGACTTTTACCAACAAGGAATAAAGGCCCTTGTTTCAAGGTGGAGGAAAGCCGTAGAAAAGGATGGAGACTATGTGGAAAAATAAAAACTTGTAAAATAGGTATGGAACTTGCAAGGAAACTTTGAAATAAAAAAAAAGGTGGGGCAAAATATATTGAGTGGCCCTCACAGAATCTACTTTTAATATTACAAAAATGAAATACTATTTTTATATAGCTATGCATAACTAAAGAAAATTTTTAACCTTCTGGTCACTGTAGAATCTACCTTTAATATTGCCAAAATGAAATGCCAGCTATTCCTTATATATGCATACATTAACTAAATAAAATTTATAACACTTCATCACTTGTAAAAAAAATTTTAAATCATTTAACTGAAATTAGAAAAAACATTGCTTCAGTTAAGTTCATTGGATTTCAAAAACAAAATTTTATTTAAGGTTTCTGCAAAAATGACCAAATCATTGGGAATAAAATGCAAAGATGAAGAGCCTCTCTCTCCACTGACTTAAGTTGGAGGTATGGCAGAAACTATTTGGGTAGCTTCTACTAAAGGATTTGGTCATTTGGTTTCAGGTTTTATAAATTCAGTAATAAAAATGTAGAATAGTTCTTATAGGGCCTAGAGCACTGGTTCCCAACCAGTGGCCATGGTGAATTTCCTGGGTGGGCCATGGAGGATGGTCATAGCGTACCTTTTAAAAATTAAATTCAAATGTAGAAGTAGTATGATTTTAGTAATTTTATAAAATTATTGGCATATAACTATATTTACATTCAAATAAATCTTGGGAAAATAATCAGCTGCAGTGAGCAATTGCCTCGAAAACATTGAAAACCACTGGCTTAGAGCATCAAGGAACTTGAGGAAGGTTATTTGAAAAAGATCAGGATATGGTCGGTGTTTTAAATGAAAATGCCAACAAAATACTACCAGATTATATGGTATACCAGCTGCTTTTAAGAGGTACGCATATAAAAATTTCAGTGGTAGTTACTGGTATTTGGTGCTGATACTGGTACTGGTTCCCAGCCCTGGATGAAACTACGTGTGTGTGTATGGATCATCATCATCATAAGACCAGCTTCCTATAGACCCATTACTTTATTATGCACACCTTCCAAAGTAACAGAAAGACTAATCTTACAAATCACCAACCCACATGTACCACTATCGCCTACTCAACATGGATTCAGACCTCACCACTCAACCACAACATTACCCACTAACCTCATGCAGCACATCATGGATGGCATCAATTCCAGACAACCAGCTCAGTGTATACTATTAGCAACTAGACATTAGTAAAGCACACTTCCCTCTTATAAACAAAATACTCAACACAAACATGCACAATAACACCAAAAGGTGGCTGAGCAACTATCTTTCAGGAAGATACATGTCACATTTAATGGTAAGTCATCCAAAAACAAGCTTTTTCCAAATGGGGTCCCTGAAGGCTCTGTTCTCTCACCAACACTTCAACTTATACATGCATGACATTCCAACACCCATAGATAACAAGCTTATCTTATCATCATATGCAGATGACATCACTAACATCCACCCACAACAACATCGACACTGCTACAAATAACCTACAAACATACATAAACAGTATACAAGACTGGCTCACACACAATAGACTCAAAGTAGTGCCCACAAAATCAACCATCACCTTGCTAACAAGCAACACAAAAGAACACCAGATAACTCCACAGATTACACTAAACAACACCAACATTCCACACACTCAGGACCAAAATACTTGGGGTCACATACAACACACCATTTTCTTTTGCAAACCACATTCAGAGCAAATGTACGTCAAGACTTAACATGCTTAGGGTACTAACAGGGACAAACTTTGGACACCAGCAGGAAACAACATCACTCAACCTTACCTTACAACCTTACAAAGGTTTTGCGCGATGATTTCTCATTTCATGAAGGTCAAGCTTGTCGCCCCTTCTCTCGAGTTGGCCTGGTGAAGTAGTGAGTTGGATTCTTGTGCTCCCCACCTCACATAGCCAGGTACGCCAGCCTCATCGGGGGTTGTTCTGAGCCAGGCATCTAGTCTTCTTTTGAAGATGTCCACTGCAACTCCCTTTGTGTTTCTTAGGTCTCATATACAAACAATATATTTGCTCAGTTATGGACTATGCTAGCCCATGCTGGGCACCCATTATCTCAAACACACACACAAACACCTTACAGACAATACAAAACAATGCACTTCGTATCATTACAGGATGTACTCAAACAACACCAATAGAACATTGCACACACAAACAAAAATACTGAAAGTTAGGGAACATTTAAACATGAGGGGAACACAATTCATGGTAGCAGACAACTAACCCACAACACCCTTTGCCACTACATGTACAATCATGCACCAACACCTCACAACATTAAGGTATGGTAACAACAGACATTATAACCAAATACTCCATTCCATGCCATGCCCCACAAACATCACACAGTACATAAAACACACACACACACACACACCTAACCCACAAAGCACTGACACGACTCAGTCCAAATACAGTCCTAGGTGTGAAGCTGCCACCCATTAACAGGTCAAGAGACCAGCCTGAGCAGATTGGACCAGGTTAACTTAGCATGATTCCAATGTAGACATCACCCCAACTTAGAGACATATAAACACAGACTAGACAACTCCACAGATGACACCTGCCACCTGTGCCAGGACACACCACAAACAATTGAACACATTATGACAGACTGTACCACTCTAACACAACATAGAACACAACACATCATCACTTGTGCGCTGAACCTCTGGTCCACTCTGGAGAGGGTGATCAGTTACCTGCGTGCTACTGGCTTGCTTGGTCAGGGTGGGTTGATTGGCTAACCAACAACAATAATCCATTCCAATTGACTTTTATTTACCATCATTTTCTTTCTCCAAGTTTCCATCTCCTCATGATCTTATGGTATTTGTTTGTTCTCTAAATCTGCAAAATGATAGATCTACCAAACATATAATACAAAGTGCTTCAGTTAAATTATCCTCCTCTTCCCTGAATTTGCTTGCATAAATATGAGTATTATTGGATCAGTTTAATATGTAGGTAAAAATTTAGAAGTTTCATTTATGATAGCATCGAAGTAAAAATTTTCAGTTTTCTTGACAACTGAAAATTATTTATGTCTGGTGATCAGATTTGATATTTCAGTAAATGCTTGTAGATTACTGGCATTTTCTTTTCTAGATTAAAGTTCTTAAAGTAAGAATTGCACATTTGAAAGTGTTTCCTTTGTTACAAGTAGATTAGTAATTCAACCAAATGTTGATCATACTGTAATGTAGCTTTGCTTCATTAGTAACATAATAAAAGGGTAAATGCACAAAAACCTAGTGTTAATAGTAATCTCGTGTGCTTTTATAGCAGCCTAATCAAATGTTCATAGTGACACGAGATTTACAGTGAACAAAGTAGGGAACTTAATTCAGATTCCCATATTTGGATTAAGGATAGAATGGAAATAACTTGGACAAGGAGACTTGTTATAGTTGAGCCACATTGTTCATTCCCAGAACCTGTCTCCTCTATGACATTCAGGTTCTATATAAATCTTGTAGTTTTTCTGCTAGGAGATTGTAGAGAAAAAATATTTATGATTGTGTATAGCCTAATGTTCAAATTTTTAAGAAATTCAGTTAATTTTTTAAATTAAAATTTGAATTATAGATAGAGGGGTTCCATCACAGGTGAATCAGTGCTTAACACCCGACCATCTCAGATCTTGCTTATTTTTGGTGTATAAGGTAAGTTTGTGCAAGAAAGCCAGCTGTGAAAGTTTCAGCTTTCTACGACCATTACTTCACGAGTTATGAAGGTCAGAAAAATCAAGGTTAAGGTCAAAATAGCTCAAGGTCGGCATCTTTGGATGCACCTCACACATTCACTAATTATCGTAACCATATGAAACTATATGTTTTTGGACTCAGAATGAGCTGTAGAATCCAAAAATGCAACGAAAACAGCAATAGGAGAACAAATAAAAATGTTCACCCTTTTTCAAGGAACGAATTGACCCTTTGACCTTGAAGTTCACACATTTTGGGGAAACATTTCTTTACACAAAATGAAGTTCCACCATTGCACTTTTAATATAAACAATAAAAATGTATCTTATTCACCATCTATACTGTCTTAAAGAATTTTTCAAATTTCTGGCAAAATCGCCATATGTATATGCATATATGTACTGTACTGTTAAATAATATATTTTGTGAACATAAATTAATTACTTATTTTATGCCTTTCTTACAGATAAACAAGATGGGTAGAAAAGTTTGTGCTGATCCTCTTAGAAAACATAAGAAGAAGATCGAAAAAGCACTTGTGCCAGTCCGTAATACACTGCAAGGAATTCACGGATTAATATATGGAGATTACATTTGTAAAAATTGTGTTAATGATATCAATAAAATCAAAGCTGAAGACAAAAAAGTCTCTGATATTGTCTCAGATTCGAACTCAGACACTGATGCCACTGCCACAGAAAAACGTTCCTCTGCCTATGGGTGTACTACTGAAATAATGTTTGAAGATTTCCAAGGAGATTTAGACACAATTCTTCCAATGCTGAATGTGACACCAGTGAAGACAAGTAAGTTTAAGTATTTTTAAAGTGTTAATTTATGTAGATATTATAGCAACAAAACATCAATATATATAACTACATGTATGAACATTACAACCTTTATATATTTGACAAATTCAGATGTATGCATATCAATTTATATAATGAAGATCAATACAGTTATGATTATATATACGGTATTTACCAAATTCATATGTAATGTACATGTACATCTATAGGCCTACAGTTGATTAAAAAAAGTTATAACAATTTATTTTATTTGTTTTTCAGAGGGTCTGTCACGAAAAGGGAGATCTTCAAAGGCTGAAACAAAATTTGAAATGGCATCAACATCCCTGAAGAGAAAGCTAGAAACTTCATATGACACAAGTTTTACACAAGAAAGTGAAGAAAAGCAATCTAAAATGGATGACAATAATTTGTGAGTACTGTATATATATCTGTAGTACCTTCATTAAAGTATACTAAGCCTATATATAGATCATATGTTTGCATATAAATTTACTCAAACATGTATATCATTTTCGCAGGCATGCAGGAGTGATGCAAGCACTCAAGAATGCCTTCAGTGAGACGACTGACTACAAGAGGAAGATTCAAATACTAACACTCTCACCATACACCATTCACAGAACAGCATCTTTCTTCAATGCATCTACAAGAATGGTTTCAACCAGCCGCAAAATAAAGAAAGAACATGGCATATTACCAGAAGTTGGGTTATAACAAAGAAAGAGAAGGAAGCAGTGTGCACTTTCTATGAATCAGATGAAATAAGCAGAATATGTCCAGGCAAGAAGGATTGTCTATCAATTAGGAATCATGAAGGAGAGAAGCAACTACAGCAGAAACGATTGGTGCTTGGTAATTTACGTGAGATTTTCGCTGTTTTCAAGGCAAATGACACTAATCCAAAAATAGGTTTCTCATCATTTGCTGCATTGAGACCCAAGTGGTGTGTCTTGGCAGGAGCTGGAGGAACACACTGTGTGTGTCTGTACCTACCACCAAAATCCCAAACTTCAGCTATCAGCTTTGGGGGAAAAACAACTATCATATAAAGACCTCATTCTCTATGCAGTTTGTGACAGTGAAAAGGAAGAGTGTATGCTACAAAAATGTGCATTGTGTCCAGGAGAAGAAGGTGTTATTGCATTCCTTGAAGGATTGGAATCTGTTCAGGATGCAGTCGGCACCATAATTACATACAAGCAGTGGACTTCCACGGATCGGACAACCCTTATTAACATCGGTGAATCCCTTGAAAACTTCATTAAGTCTTTGGCAACTAGAATTTGTGCACTAACAAGACACACTTATGTGGCTGATGCACAAGCAAGTTTCCTAAAAAAACTGAAAGCTAATCTGATGGTCACTGAAGGTATTCTCCTAGGAGACTTCTCTGAAAACTACTCATTTATTGTACAAGATGCTGCACAAGGTTACCATTGGGAAAATAGTCAGGCAACAGTTCATCCATTTGTGTTCTACTATAAAGTAAATGAAAATGATGTTGAAATTAAAGTTAAAAGTTATTGTTTCATTTCTGATGACATGAAACATAGTACAAACCTTGTCTTTGCGTTCTTAAAGCAACTGATCCCCATGATAAAAGAAGAGAGCTCAGGCCTGCGGAAGATTCATTACTTTACTGATGGTTGCGGAGGGCAGTATAAGAATAAATATAACTTCACCAATTTGTGTCACCACAAAGAGGACTTTGGACTGGATGCTGAATGGCACTTTTTTGCAACTTCACATGGCAAAAGTGCTTGTGATGGAGTCGGAGGCACAGCAAAAAGAATGACGGCTCGTGCCAGTCTTCAACGTACATTTAAAGACCAAATTCTGACACCACTTGACATGATGAAATTTCTGGATGAGAAAGATACCAGCACAAAATTTGTATTCTTATCGAAACAAAATGTCCAGCAGACAACTGAATTCCTGGAAAATAGATATAAAAATTCTGTAACCATCCCAGGTACTCGTAGATTTCATAGATTTGTGCCTATTAGTCATACCCAGTTGGAGGTTGGTGAGATTTCCTCAGGTCCTACAAAAATTATGACAGTTGTGCATCCATCGTTTAAAGATAATTTACATGAGCAAAAGCACATTTCAACTGAAGATATACAAGTTGGGGTATATGTAGCTTGTAACTATGATAATAAAATTTGGTTTGGATTAGTGGTTGAAGTATCAGAAGAATTTAGTGATTATAAGGTCAATTTTATGTCTCCACATGGAAGACGTTCTAAACATAGTTTCCCTTCTCGTCCTGACTCATGTTGGATGTTATCATCTGATATTATCCAGACAATGACTGCTCCATCATTGACAGCAGGTTCAAGAATAATTCAGTATGCCTTTGATGATCATGAGATGCTAACAGCTGAGGGTAATCATGCAGACCTGTTTGCCACAGTTTCCTGTTCTTGAGTCGAAAGTGTACAGAGCTCTAGTTTAATATGTATCTATAGAATACAGGTCTACATAATATGATACTCCTTTTTTACTCCTATTTTATATGATACTCCTATATATATATGTTTGTATTAATGTATTATTAATAAAAGTAATTATAAAAAAAAGTAAAATATTTCTAAGGGTGGAAAGGTGTGGTTGTAGGGGTGGAGGAGACCACAATAAAATAGAGATCTATATCATAGTTATACCTATGGTACCTAGCTTATATCTAAGTGATTTTGTATCACGTTTCTAATAATATTTATTTTTGCTTAAGTAGTTTAAATAATGAATATCTCTAGATTTTAACAGTACATATATGCATATACGGTACATATGGCGATTTTGCCAGAAATTTGAAAAATAGCCAATTTGAAAAATTCTTTAAGACAGTATAGTTGGTGAATAAGATACATTTTTATTGTTTATATTAAAAGTGCAATGGTGGAACTTCATTTTGTGTAAAGGAATGTTTCCCCAAAATGTGTGAACTTCAAGGTCAAAAGGTCAATTCGTTCCTTGAAAAAGGGTGAACATTTTTATTTGTTATCCTATTGCTGATTTCGTTGCATTTTTGGATTCTACAGCTCATTCTGAGTCTAAAAACATATAGTTTCATATGGTTACGATAATTAGTGAATGTGTGAGGTGATCCAAAGATGCCGACCTTGAGCTATTTTGACCTTAACCTTGATTTTTCTGACCTTCATAACTCGTGAAGTAATGGTCGTAGAAAGCTGAAACTTTCACAGCTGGCTTTCTTGCACAAACTTACCTTATACATAAAAAATAAGCAAGATCTGAGATGGTCGGGTGTCAAAATGAAAATTTTTTGCTTCACCTGTGCTGGAACCCTCCGATACTGTACTTGCATTTTGGGTCAGATTTTGGTACTTGGTTTCTATGTACAAATAATTTTTCAGCTACATTAAGTAAAATTACTAATGCAATGAAATATTTCAGGATGAAGAGTTTGATGGTTTTGGAAGTCACTTGCTATCAAAAACTGTTAATAAACAGAAAAAGGTTAAAAAAGAAAATGTGTCCATCACCAAAAGTGCTGAAAATGTGAAGTGTGGTCTTGAAGTAAATTGTCATGATAAAAGCCAAAAAAAATTGCAGTGAGGATGGTGGATCATCTCCCACTGCTTTGGTTAATGGCTTGAATGATGAGGTGTCTGCTCAAGAGGCTGTGATATTGGAACAAAAAAAAGATTCTAAAGTTGAATGCGAGGAAAAGAATGATTCTCAATTGTCAAATGTTAGTATTGAAAAGTTAAAAAATTCTAAAAAGGTAGTTAAAGAAACTACAGAAAGAACATCTAAAAAGTTTGTTCTTCCAATGGTTAGTGCTAGATCTTCAAGAATTATTAAACCAAATAAGAGACTATTTTCGGATTTCACATCCCTTTGCTCTACCAATCAACAAATGGAAGAATCTAAATTTGATCCAGCTGAGAAAATACCTGAAACGGGGGTAGTAGAAGCCTCACAGAAAGTAGTGACCAAAGTTAAACACGTAGATCCAGAAGGAGACAATTTCAACCATAATGAAGAGGAGAGTGATGATCCAGTTTGCCGTTCTATTACGTTCTATACAGATTCTATCACAGAGGAATTTAAAGGGCAAGTTGGACGGCCTCCCAAGCGACCACTCAGAAGAAGTGAAACACAACCTAAAGAAGAGTTTACTGGTAGTTCATCTGTTAGTAGTAATTCATCTCCCTCAAAAGATCCAAAGGAGGACAAAGTAAAAGAAAAAATAGAAAAATTACTAAGATCACCTTGGGATGACAGGATCAAGCAAAACTCAAAGGTAATAATACTAAAGGAATTTCAGTTTTCCTTACAAGATTTTTATATTAGTATTCAGTACATTGTATTATTGATATTTTACTTTCTCATTTGACATAGCTAATACACTTTTAAATTTATCCTTGTCTTCTACAACAACTTTACCCTTTAAAGCCCTGAATTTTTTGTAGGGTTAAGTTATGAATGCGTGTATTTGAAATGTTAGCAATGTGTACCTTTTTAGTCCTTAAAGAGTTAATATAATTTCATCAGTTAAGCTTGGATAATGTTATATTGGAAGTCAACTTTCATCGATAATTAGTTACTGAGAATCAGTTAAGCTTGGATAATGTTTTATTGGAAGTCAACTTTCAGCGATAATTAGTTACTGAGAATTGCGAGAGTTTTCGCAATTTTTCTCTTACATAGATTTGTTGTTTCTTGAAATCTAGATGTATGTGGCCAGGTTGCAATACCATACTGCATTTTGTTTGAATAGTGGATCTGTTAAGTAGCTGGATGAGTGACCATGCTGCTCTGAATTTTGATGTGTTTACTTGTGGTCACATAAAGCCCTAGGTCCCCTCTGTTACATGACCTTTGCCTTTGCAAAGGAGTTTAAACAATGTCAAATTAATGTCTTGAGTTTAGGCCTCTTCTTAATTTGGTGTTCTTTGCTAGCTACTTTTAAATACAGTAAGTCTATATAGTATTGGATATTTGCAGGTATCTGGCAAGAAGGAGGATAAAACTTCTATTTCTCTTCCTTTTGGCAATGCTACTATTTCAAAATCGATCCTTAGGAAAGCTCGTCTTAACCTCAATAAACAAACATTACAAAAAATCAGAAGTCCCGCATCAGTACAACGCTTGGTACCATTATCTGAAGAAGGTATGTAGATATTACTTTTTCCTAATCATCTTGATTTCCAAACTTAATTAGCCCCTCAAATATTGCCTGAGAGAGGCATTCAATTTTCATTATAATTATATACATTATTAGGGAATATTATGATAGAACATAAAGTGATCAAAGGCATAGATGTAAAAAAAATTCTTTTTGAGGGAAAAGTGGAAGAATTTTAGGATAAATATATTCAATTGACCTATCAAATTAGCAGGAAGTTGAAACTTGATACACTTGTAAACTGAACCCTACTGATGAATATATTAAAAGTCCCAACAAATCCAAGTTGTGCTCCAGCCGTCATCTTGGAAAATGGCGGCCGAATTTAGGTTTTTTGGAAATAACTTCAGACCCGTAAAAGATACAAAAATTTACCAAGAGAGCAAAATCATTCTACATAAAAATGCAAACATTTTCTGTTCCCAACTTTGTTTTGTACGATGAAAAATAAAAAAGTTACGCAAAATACAAAATTCCTTTATTCTATGAATCAGTGTAGACATGACATTCAAACTTGGTTAATGGGTAGAAATTCGAATATTTTGTTGCAATTTATTATTTCAGAACCATGACAGTTTGTTTTTTATAGGTAGTTTGGTAAAAAAGTAAAGCACAACAGAAAGAGCTAGAGAAAAATACTGTAATGTAATTTTTTTGATGACGGGTAGGAGCTAAGTTATCGGTTTGGAGTAACATTATTTAAAACAGTTATTTTATTCCTTCATTAGACATCTAAGTATTGAAAATGGAAATAATTATGAATGCTATTCTCAATACATACATTACTAATATATTTTATGTAAAATATAACATGCATTTTTCCTTATCTTGTATACTGAAGAAAAATGTAACATAGGAAGAATTTTCATGTATTGATGATGACCATGATGTTCAGACAGGTTTTATGGATTGAACATAAAATAACATCTTATTGAATGGTCACAGTAATCTTTAGACACTTGGGAACATCACTATAGCTAACTATAATCGTCTGTTGTTACCTAAAATGAAAATGTAGTAATCTAAGTCTTGGAGTGCAACGCAGTAATACAGTATATAGCTTTAACACTAAGGCACTGTGTGACATCTCTAATGTTGAATAAAGTCATCTAACATGAGCTAGGAAATAAAATGTAATTGTGTCTCCCTGTTTTAAGTATAATTTTCTAATTACTACGCAAAAATAAGCTAGATTGTACATTTATTGCATTATGTGTAGTGTCATATTGCAACACACTCAGTCAGCAGAAATTATCGAATGGTTGATAAAAGTTCTCTTGCGATCTATACTTTCAGGTGTAGGTTGAGTTTTAGTTGAAATAAGAATCTCAGTGAAAGCTGTAAGTGTCGGGGGAACTAAAGTCTGACCCTCAGCCTTCATGTCATCAATGTCTGGGTACATGCTACAATCATACACTGTTTTACAAATGTCTTCTTTGATGATTTTTGCAGCTGTTTCAACAATACGTAATCGTTCACTAGTCTCATCTGTCTTCTTGTTTTCATACCATTGTTCTGTTAAAATCCTCCGTCCTGTGTGAGTGAAGCTAAATATGTTATGTCGGGAATGCAGATCTGTACAGATTATGCTTGACTTGTAGTGTGAAAGGAACTTACACTTAAGCCAGTGGTCACTGTAAAGGTCTTCTTTTTGTGCACCAGAAACTTCCATCATAATATCTTTCAGCTCACTCAAACTGTACTGACACTCATCATTACTTTCAATGTATTCCAAAAGTTTTTTGAAAGCAGACGAAGCTACTGATTCTTCTGGATGTCCTGCTGAATCTCTTTGTGGAATGCGCTTGAATGTGCTATAACATACAAAGTGATAACGACCTTCTTCTGCTACTAAATCAATGGAATTTGCAATATGTGAATATACTTCCTGCCCCCAACTATCACTGCGCTGTTCACAAATTGAAATAATTTTTTCTCGAAATTCAAGAGTAGCCACATTATATACAGTGAGGCGTCTATTTTTTGAATGTTTTGTGTCAGGTAAACTTGCTTTCTCTCCACAAAATATACAGTCACTTAGAAAGTTAAATGTCTTTATTTCTGAATGAAGAACTCTGTTGGCTTGTGAAGTTGATTGTTCTGAAGGTTCCTTATTGACAGCAGCTATACTGTGCTTTCTTGTGTAGTTTCTCCGACAGATTTTGTGTACTGGTACACTCTTCAGTTCCTGAAATGTCTTGTATTTATCATCTCCTCTATCTTTGCTTGCTTGAATCAGTCTTGATCCCTCTTTCCACAAATACCCCGCTTCCCACATCGATCTCTTCTGCACATATCAAGCACTTCATCTTGACTCATCAATAGCGTCCATTACCTGAAAAGAAAAGAAAAATATTAGTTTGTCTGTCATTCACTTTGAACTATTACTTCGGTATATTAACTCATAACCTCCGATTGAGTGAATAAATGTTACAGATGAATCTGTAGATATAATCATAATTAAGAGTATTTATTAGAAGTAGAATATAGGAAATTAGGGACAGAGTTGCCCATATCTGCTAGAAACAAGAAAATGTATTGGTATAAATATTTAGAAAACCAGGTACTGTCACAATTTATATTTCTACTAGCTTGTTCCTGTGAAATATTTTTTCACAAAATCACCCATACAAAGTAAGAGAGGTTTCTGAAAATAGGCAGTCATAACAAAACATTCGCTTTTTTTACCTACAAACCCAGTTTGAACGTCGTGTCCGCATTGATTCATAGAATGAAAAATCTTTGGTTTTGCATAACTTTATTATTTTTCATCGTACAAAACAAAGTTGGGAACAGAAAATGTTTGTTTTTATGTAGAATGATATTGCTCTCTTGGTAAATTTTTGTATCTTTTACGGTTCTAAAGTTATTTCCAAAAAACCGAAATTCGGCCGCCATTTTCCAAGATGGCAGCTGGAGCACAACTTGGATTTGTTGGGACTTTTAATATATTCATCAGTAGGGTTCAGTTTACAAGTGTACCAAGTTTCGACTTCCTGCTAATTTGCTAGGTCGATTTTCCTAAAATTCCTCTACTTAAAACCAAGCTCACTCATCTATTGTTAATTTCACAGCCATCCCCTACCTAAAAGAAAAAATATATTATAGTCAACACTGAAAATTTCTACGATGCGCGCCTTTTGCGCTACCCTGTAATATATACAGGGTGTTTCAGGAGGAAAGGTCAATACTTCGGGAGGTGATAGTATCGGTCATTGTGAGAAAAAAGTTCATATGAACATTAGGGTGTGACAGTTGCCCCAACTTTGTCCTACAATGCTGTTCAAAATTTTGGTGTTGCATATTGACATAAAAAATACCCACGTGCTATTTTTTGAAGATTCATGCATATTCGAGTGAGCACCAGCAATTTGAAAAATAGCGATTTTGCTTATACGGCATATGCGCCTATATATGAGATTACACAACCATCATAAGGGATATTAACACAAAAAATTTGCCTGTCTTAATTAAAAGCTGTTATCACTAACACAAAAAAGTTAATCATTCTTATTCTCTCATGGTACATTAAGGGGTTTTATCATATATTCACAAGGTATTATTTCTCTAGAGCAAGAAACCATGATTTCTGTTCGGAAACAGATGATCGTTTGCGCTGATTAGGAATGCGGAGTCTCATTTTCAACTACTTGAAGGACTTCTTGAAAGCGCTCCTCATCCCTGGCAACATTAAGAAAGTCATGGCAAAGTTTTACACCACGCTCTGCAGCCTCATTGACGACCTGAAGCTTGTCCACAACCCGTTTCATGTTCAGGTAGTCGTCATGATCCACCCATTCACTGGCTGGACTGGAGAAACTGATAGGGCATGCCTAAAATGGTGAAGAACTGGCTTGAGTCAGGCCCAATTAGGTCCACCAGGGCAGTGCCACTTTCTGGGACAGGGGGAAGATATGGCTTTCCATAGCCCCCATGATTGAGCCCCACTCTCTTCGTAACTTCAGTGCCTTCATGGCAAAGAAGGGCCTTCCTCATCTCCTCTTTTGTCCTTTCTTGTACTTGGGACGAGAACAAAGCCAGTGGGGCCAACTCCTCAGTTAGGTACCAAGTGTGTGTACCGAGTGCCACACGTGCTTTGTCAACTATTGTGGCGTCATATGGGGCAAATTCAGCCAAGGTTTCGACCAAATTCAAGTCATTCAGTGGCGCACTTGCTGGAACGGGGCAAACAATCCACCATGGGACATAAACAGCGACTGTGAACACAGCAAACCGTTCTAACTTGCTGATTTGACTTTGTCACAACCTCGGCTTTGGGAAACTGCTCTTTGATCTGGCCTGACAAAAGAACAATCTTGAGGGTATAGAGCAGTTTAGCCATCCTCCTTGCTTTGTGAAGTGTGCCGGGGTAGACCATTGTGAAGTTCACTGGCTCGGATCCTTTAGTTACAAGCAGCAGACAAAGCTCTACCAGCTCCTTGTAGTCGCCACGTGTAAATGGTTGGGCTAGAGATTCACGGAAGAAGTCAGCCATCTCCTGCTGGCGCTCCTCAAACACTCCAGGCATTGCGGGGTAGTAGTATTTCCTTTTTTCATTGTA
Source organism: Bathynomus jamesi (assembly GCA_023014485.1). NCBI lineage: Eukaryota > Metazoa > Arthropoda > Malacostraca > Isopoda > Cirolanidae > Bathynomus > Bathynomus jamesi. The sequence continues at coordinate 551,127 of JAJOZX010001983.1, read as the reverse complement.
CGCCAGTTGAGAGAAATGGTTCTTGAACCTAGAAATGCAATTATTGGGATTATTGTATTTCGTACTAATCTATAATATTGTTTTAGGGGTATTAAGATTGATGTGATCGATCATTTGCTTGGTGTTAGTATATCTTATAAGTCTAATAAAAGAAATTCCACTAAATTTGTTCATTAGATAATAATATTCCTTGTTATTTTGTAAAGCTTATGACTCACCTCTGGAAAACCATTATGTTTGGACTTGAAGAGCCCTCCACTTTCAAGCAATCCCAGCAAACACCTAGGATGACTTCGCCCACATGCCTGCGACAGGCACACCAGAATACGGCATGCTCTAATTCCTTTTGGAGGGAGATGCAAGCAGCTGTTTTTTGTCCTGAAAAAAAAATGTAATTGTAGTTTAAGGCCACCATTTCAGGCACGTGCTTTTTGCAGATTTCTGTTAAATCATTCACTGTATTTTGGTATTAATGTCGTGATAAATTCATGCTGATGTTCGAAATAGGTTTACCTGTATTGGATGAAGTTGTGTCAAAAACCATACCAACGACATTCTGTTCACACACCCAATCGACCAGAAGTTGTTTGGTTGCTGTTGATATCAAGTCTCCTTGAACCAGGCCAGCTTTTTGAGTCAAATGCGGAAGAGGTGGGACTCCAAGAAGCTTTGTGCCATTGACACAAGAATGGGCAGGCGGTCATCAGTGCCTTTGGAATCCAGCGTGTCCATAAGTTTACCATCCCAGTGCACCAGTACTTTGTCTGATGGTTGCCATTCATCCATGATTTTTAAACTTATTTCTGACACGATGGAAGCTCGGTATCGGTGGGCCGTCCTTGCATTTAGACTCAGCTTTGATGTATCTCCACCACATGCAGATACAAGGGAGTACACAATTGCACTCAGCTGGGTTGGTGAGATGTTGTTTCGAACACCGCATGAAACAAGTTCTGCCGACTTCAGAATATCATGGGGCACAAAAATTGAAACTCCCTCTTTCACTGTTCTCCGATGTTTTCTCTTTGGTTCAGCAGTGCTGGCCTCATCAATGTCATCGTCCTCATCAGAGCTAATAGGTGAATCAATATCAGCCTGTACATTCTCAGCATGATCACATTGCTCTCTCTTGTCGCTTCTCTTCTCGCATCTGCCTTTTCTGTGAGTACTTTGTTTACCCCAGAGTAGGTAGCTACTCTGTCACTTAGCATGCTTTTCATAAAGAGTATGTCAGTATCGATGGCATCTTGTTCGGCCTGAGTTTTCCCCTTTTTCGCAGCTGCCATGTCTTTCAACAGTGTTCTTATAAAATTTCATAGTCAGGCTCAATTCTGATTTAAACTTCATAATTCCAGGATCATCAGCCCGTCTTCTATCCTCATTCTTTTTCATAAGCATCATGTAGTCTTTGTCATAGTAAGTTTTAATCACTCGGCCAATATTGTTCCTGCCTGTAATGGTCGGGACATTCGCCTTCTGGTAATGCAAAAGCACATTGTCAATGGTGGCAGATAAAGCCTGGTCCCAATGCATAGCCCAAAGGTTTGCTAACAGACATAGTAAGACCTGCCTATTAGTTGGCAGTTTGCAGCCCTTTATTTCCTTTTCTTCTTCTCGGGGTACGGTGCCCAATAACATTCTGACATACTCATCATCTTGCTGTGTATCCATGATTAAATTCTCTATTTACAACATCAAATCACTGTCAAGGGAAAAGAAAAGAGCACCATTAAAATTAAATGCAATAAAATACGTGGAAAATTTGTGGGTCAGCGTTCCAGACCCGGAAATGAAAATCTGATAAAATGTGCTATTTTCACACTTATTTACGAAGTTCATAAGCTGAAATAGCAATACTTGCTGGCAGGGTTGTGGAGTCGGTCCAAAATTTTCCGACTCCGACTCCACACATTGTCAAAAATTCGACTCCGACTCCGACTCCACACATTGTAAAAAATCTAAAAATCCGACTCTGACTCCTCACATTTTAAATATACGACTCCGACTCCTCTAGTGTTTCACTTTATAATTATCATAATAATAAGACATTTCATCACCACCACACTAAGTGTGAAATTTTATATTTTATATTTTATATTTAAATAAATATTAATTGTATATTCTGAAAATGTAAAAAAAAAATATTAAAAAAACTTAATCTAGGGGCTGGGCTATCAATGAATAAGGTTTATTGACCAAAAAAACTAAATAACCTAAATGTTAGTATTTAGGATTTAGAAATTAAGGGTGACACAGGACACAGAAATTGGAGTTGGAGTTGGAGTCGGAAGTTTTTTACCGACTCCGACTCCGACTCCGCCCTGAAACGTGCGACTCCACGACTCCGACTCCACAACCCTGCTTGCTGGTACGACGGTGCTAGCTCAAACATGCACCGATCTCCAAGAAAATTTACAGGGGTGTTTCCTAGATAAATACACAACACTAAAACTTTGAACAGCATTGTAGGACCATTTTTTGATTTTTGGAGGGCAATGGTCACACCCTAATGAACATGTGTATAATTCTGAATGGTTACCGAGATAGAGCTGTTTGAATCTACAAATACAAAAGCATTGTTAATGGTAATCAAGAAAGAGAAACCAATTACTGTTTCTAACATTTAATGTTTAAACATTGGCATTTTGAATGGTATCAGATACAGAAATGACAAATTTGTTACCGTACTTTGCAACTCGTGTGCGAAGATCGCGTGTTGTTTGTCTGAGTTGATCTTGACGTTCCTTTATGTGGGCAGCAGCATCCAAAATGCGCGCGAGCAATTCGTCTCGTGTATTCACCTTTCTTTTGTAAACTTCACTTTATATCCACCCCAATAAACAATAATCTAACGGAGAGAAGTCTGGAGATCTTGGTAGCCATTGAATGGGACCACCGCGGCCGATCCATTGACCAGGGAAAGTTTGATTTAGGTGTTGCATCACCAGACAGGTAGAATGTGGAGGAGCTCCGTCATGCTGAAAGTACATACCAGTGCGTGTAGCCAAAGGAACAGCCTCCAGTAGTCCTGGCAATTCATTTTGCAGGAATTCTAGGTAACTTTGTCCTGTAAGACGATTCTCTAAACTTCTAAAGTAACAGGGCCAATCAGCTGATCATCGATGATACCGCACCACACATTGGTAGAGAAGCGATGTTGAAAATTTGTTTCCACAGGGGCATTTGGATTTTTGTCTGACCACCGATGAGAGTTACGAGTGTTGTTGATACCGTCACGGGTGAAAGTAGCTTCATCGGTGAACAGTATTAATCGAAGCAATCGACGATTAGCATTTACCCAATGACAAAATTCCAGTCGCATGGCAGCGTCTCCTGGTTGAAGGTGGTGTACACTCTGTACATGATATGGATGCAAGCCTTCCTCACGTAATGTTCGCCATACTCTCGTGTGTGGTACATCGAGACGTAGAAATTCTTCGTGAGCTAGTAGTAGGACTACGCTCTACCAACTGAAGAATGTTTTCCACTTCATCTACATCTTGTTGACCTTCACGTTCAGATGAAACATGACCCCTGGGAAGTGTACCAATCTCACGCAATGTGTTGAAAACCCTGGTAAACACACTTCGATCCGGAATTCTGCAGTTCCGAAACCGTCGATGGTATTCTGCAACAGCAGCTGTTGCACTTCCATCGCAAAAACCGTAGACATACACCATATCTGCATATTCGGCATGTGTGAAGGTGTGTGGCATTCTTAACACTGCTTATGTTACATGCTTACATTACAGCTTACATGGTTCAAGGTTATAGGGGAGGGAAGGGGGAGGAAGAGCCGCGCGCGCATCAGATTCAAACAGCTCTATCTCCGTAACCATTCAGAATTAGACACATGTTCATATGAACTTTTTTTCTCACAATGACCGATACTATCACCTCCCGAAGTATTGACCTTTCTTCCTGAAACACCCTGTATTAACTCTCATGATCAACTCATTGAGCAAGAATTTTAACTGAAATTACTTGTGTTCAATGTGTAGGGTGAGAATTTCTACTGAAGTTCTCACCTGCAATGCATTGTGAGACAAATTTAGTATCATCCTTACAAGCTTAGAAACAAAATTAACAATATTTTTCATAATTTAGCATGGGATATTTTCCAAAGCACATTAGCTAGAGACTTTGAGATATTATGAGCGAGAATGTTTCTTCTGAAAGATTTTCACAATTTGGAAAGAGACTTTTTTTGAAAAATGAGTACCACATGAGAATTTTGCAGATTGTGCAGTCTGGTTCTGGTGGCTCTGAGTTATCCTTATGTTCTGAATTTATGTATTAATATTATGCAGCCCTGCTAATGGCTGTGATTCAAAGTAATGCAGTGGACATAAAATGTATTTAAGAAACTTATTGTTTTATTCTGAATTTACTAAGTAGGCTAGTTAACCTATTAGGTAATTTATTAGCTATGTATACCTACCATATTCCAGATATAGTTCAGATATAAATTAAGTTTCTATAGCTTTTTCATGGCTATATATAATTGTGATGAATACCTTTCTGCATAATTACTGTACCTTAACCTAACATTTTGTTTCCTTTCTCAGAAACTGCTGACAACAAGTGTGGGTTGTGTCAGACTAGCAGCTGCAATACAATTTGTCGATATGGCGTATCTTGCTGTGAAACGTGTCATCTGTCAATCAGTTACTTCACTGAAGGTCTTTCATTCAATTTGGAGTGCCTCGGGGGCCAAGGGGAGTGCCAATTAGTTGGGCTTTCTATTGAGGAACGTTGCATGGCATGTTGGCTCAGCCGTATTCTCCTCACTTGCGCAATGCCAAGCTTGCTTCATGATAGACTACGTAAATATCTGCCTTCCCCTCTGAGGGAGAAAGTTCCAACCAGCCTTGGAAGGAGCTTTAATGTAAATGCTGTCATGCCAGAAGATGTAGCTGGTGAGGGAATGAAGGTATTCTCTGGAGATTGTGGCGCTGGAGGTTTTGGGTCCCTGGTAGATCTACCAGGTGGATGGAAGAGGAAAAACGGAAGTGAGATGGTTGTAATAAGTCCTTCTGGGGAGAAGTTTAGATCCATAACAAAACTTGAAGAGTATCTTAAAAGACAAGGCATTAATGCCCAAGCAAGTGTCCTCTTTGGAAACTTGAATTCCAAAAGTATTCCGAATTCAGATGCAAAACTGGGTTTGAAGCAACCTTCAAAGTCTCTCAACAAAGTAAATAATGTGGTTGTGACAACTCTTCCTGGTGGTTGGACAAGAAGAATCAAATGGAGAAATACAGGGGATAGGTTTGACACCTATGTGTGTAGTCCAGATGGAAGAACTTTTCGATCAAGTAGGGAGTTAAGTGCATATTTCCAACATATTGGAAAGGTAGATGACATTCATAAGTATTTTCCTGTGAGAAATTCAACTACTTCGTGTGCCAATTCTAGTGAAAACTCTGAGGCTTCAAGTACCGAGCCTGTTTCAAGTTCAGAAGCTTGCTCAGAGGGAAGTATGGATGAGAATTCTCCTCGTGAATCTGATTCAGAAGCTGGTGAAAATGTACCTGAAAGCAACGAAGATGAAATTCAAAAGTCTTTTGAAGCCAGTAAATATCCAGATGAGTATTTGGAAGAATCTTCATCAAAGCCTTTAGATAACAGATCTGTAGGTTATAACTCCATTGGTTCTCCTAAAGAATCGAATGGAGAAACCAAGACATCTGAGACTGTCATTATTTCAAACTTAAATAGTCAGCTTCATTCATCCAATGGAATTCTTCCTGAATCTTCAAATGAGACACCAATGTTATCTCCGCAGGATGAAGGAATAACTTCAATAGAACTTCCTAGTCTTTCTGAAAAAGAGGAGGTTTCCATGACCACTCTAAGTGACTCTGAGTCAAGAGAAGATGTGAGGGGTGTTAATTTAAATATGTTTAATAAGAAAAATCATAAGCATCATAAAAAATCTAAAAAAAGGGATTCCTGTGAATTAGACAAGAAAGAGGAAAACTTTAAGGCAGATAAGATTGTTTTGAAAATAAATAAAAAATCATTGAAACCTCCCTTAGTGGATGGTGTGAAGGAGTCTTCAGCGGCAGTAAAACACAAGAAAAAGAGAAAGAAGAAGAAAAAACGAAAACACGAAAGACATTCTGAAGAGGTTGATCATCGAAAAGAAAAATCATTACAAAAAGAGAGTAATTATCCCTTAGTCTGTGATGTAGATAAAATTTCCACTAACGTTACAGAACAAAATGGTGATTTGCAAAGTGATTCTGATGGTAGGTTGTCAGTTGTATCGGAAAACCCCAATAATATTAATCCAGCTTTCTTTGATGATGTGAATTTATCCAGTATCCCTTGCCATCCTAATGACACTTGGCAAACTTTGATAAGTCAAAGCATTCCTAATGCAGTCAATGAATCTAAAACCAAAGACATTTGTCAAAATGAAATTGTATTAGAAACTCCTTTAGAAAAACTACTTAACAATGAATTTAAAGAGCCACCTGCGGAATTAGCAATCACCACCCGAATGTAATCCTGGTATAAAGAAAGCTAAGAAAACTCAAAAACTGTCTGGATTTACCACTCAACATTTTGGCAATGGGTGGGGTAGAAAAATCAAATGGAATGAAAAAGGGCAAGGCAAAGTGTCCTTTCTCACGAGCCCTGATGGACAAAAAATAGTATCTTCTATAGAACTTTTGGCCTACTTCAAAAAAGCTGGCAAGACTATGCTCAACATGGATTACTATTTCCCCAAAAATCTTGTTCGAGAACTCCCTAAGGAAGAAGAGCCACCCGTAAATGAACCTTCGAATGAAGAAGCTCTGCAAAGACTTTCCCCAACTCCTACAGTTAAGGAAAAAATTGAAGAGAGAAAGAAAGAGAGGAAGGTACTGTATCGGCCACCGAAAAGTAAATTCGGTAAAAAAGCTTTCAAGCTACTTCAAACGCCCGTCAACAGGGTTAAAGTAAAATCCAAATCACCTAATGGAGGAACAGAGAGCAACGTCAGTTGTAATGAAGAAGTTGTTCTCTCGCCCAATGATGCCGAAACTCATCATGGGTCGGAAGCGGGACCGCGCGTAAAGCATGTGTGTCGCAGCCAAGCTCAAGTTCTGGGGATGCCGAGAGCGGTGTTTCCATCGCCTGGTAATGATAAGCCATCTCTTAAAAAGAAAGCAGTTTATCCTGGGAAGAAGTCAAAATTTTTGAGTGTTACGACTCCCAAAGGAAAAAGAGTAAGGATTTTACTAAATAATTTTATATGTATGCATTTAATTTAACTTTTTTTATTAAAACTATTTTCAGGATACAATTTTATATATTTTCAGGTTTTGAAGAAAACACTTTGGTGCAACAAATGTCCTGGTTGTACCACTCCTAATTGCAAAGTTTGCGTTAATTGTCTTGATATGAAGAAATATGGTGGTCCAGGGACTAAGAAAAAGCCTTGCATGTGAGTTTTTAAGTCGTTAAATCAGTATATAACTGAATTTGTTAGGCTTTGTTCTTTTTCCGATTTTTACGGACAATGGGAATGGATGAAATCAAGGTGGGGGTTGTCCTTGGGACTAAAATTATCAAAAATATTTCTTTTAAATAGAATGAGAAAATGTTACAACCCACTAAGAGCCATCAAAGATATGTCGGAAACAACAACAAATTATGTAGAAACAACAACAGCAGCAGTAGCAGCTGTTGATGAATGTGATGAAAAGAAAAATCAAGATCGTTTGCAAGCTGTTGAAAATTCTTCAGTGCAGGTGGTGAACACTTCAACGCCAGTAAATTCCCTCGACCGAGAATCTGATCTTGATTTGATGTCAGACTTAGCCGCAGATTCTGTTGAGGAGAGAGAAAATGATGATCCAGATGAAGAAGTTGTGAACAGTGCTGAAAAGTCCATTTTTGTTCCAAAGATGATGAAACCTTCGATAGAAGCAAAGGTTTGGTTTTTGAAGTATTTTAAAATTGCCTTAAATCAAAATACTTTATGCAAAAAGAAAAAATAAATAAATATGGAAGGATTAACAGTTACTGACCACAACTTTGGCATTTTTAGTGTGAAAAGTTTTTCTACTATTAGAATAAATACCTTTTGTATTTAATTAAGGCTAAAACTGTTAATTCATTTCAGGATAAAGGAGACATCCAGGCTGGCAAAGAATGCATTCCAGGGACTAGAGTTAACATTGATTATTGGCAAGCATATGATGCAGAAGAAATGCTCACCTCAGGGTTCCCAGTCATCACCTCTGTTCCATTGCAGATTGACTCATTCTGCTTCAGATGTGGTTCTGCTGGGATGGAACAGGTAACCTGCAAGGAGATAGTAATTTATTGTTTGTACTGTTTCTTGGTCTGTGTAAGTGATATTTATGTATATAGAGGTGTAGTTCGTTGGTGGTGGAAGGGGTTATTGTGTGAAGTAACACCTTCGGTACGTTAGAAATTTTATATAAAAACATTTTAGAACATTTTTAATATCGGATAAACATAGGCCTGATTAATCATTTGGTAAGTTAATTAATTAGGTCATTATTTAGTGACCTAACAGGAAACCCACTCTAAGTTGCATCTTGGCCGCTTATTTTACCCCATTCTCGGTTCAGTAGCAGTAAGGTTAGGTTGATTAGTATTTTAATATACAGAATTCCAAAACATCGGTAGTTTGCATATGTGTGCGTGTGAATTTTTTATTATTGCTTTTTCAGTTATTATACTGCATTTGGTGCTGTGAAGGTGTACATCCTTTTTGTCTGGAAGAAGGGGAGGGGCCTGACAATGATGAAGAAGAGGACCTTTGGGTTTGCAGGAAGTGTACCGTCTGCCACGTCTGTGGTGGCTCTGGGCATTATGATCTATTGCAGTGTAGTGGTTGTAAAAGGCACTATCACATGGAATGCCTTGGCCCCTCTTCCCACGTTTCGTGTCAGCCATCTCAAGAAGGCATTTGGGTGAGTGTTGCTCGCGAGTCTTGTTGTTGTAGTTCATTTTGCAAGCAGTCTGGCAGTTTGATTCTTTGAAGTATGAATTTGAGTAAAAAAGGAAGCTTTTATTGAGCTGTGGTCTCAAGAGTTGCGAGAAATTCGTAGTCTTTTTCATTTTACGAGCAGCTGCAAATAATCAATAACGGGCACGGCAACTGAAAATTCCCATTAGAAAACGGTAGCGGAAAATATTAGAATTTTCCACCCAAAGTAAAAGTATTCTGGTAGAATTGGGAAATTTCATTCCTGAGGTAAATGGAGTAACATAAATTCGAAAGTTGAACCACTACGAACATGGTCACAATGAGGGTAACTAATTTTATGCGGCAGATGTTATTTCCCTGTTATCGTTTTTTTTTAAATTGCTTTTGGTTTATATTTATTATTTAGCTTAATAGTTTCATTCTTTATATCCTTGAACGCTTATTCCTACCTGTTAAAACTAATTTACATAGAATAACCATGAGGGTAGTTTAGCGTGTCAGTCCGTAATAGCGGTCGTAATCCCAATTAGAGAGATCCGTCCCTGCGTAATAATAAAATCAAGATTGAATGACATCATGATATTTTATTAAAATTTTCTTTGCTCTTTGTTGGAGATGGAAAAAGATGTAGGCTTTTGTACTCCGAGTGTATCAAGAAGTGGAACAGTGTTTGATAATTTTTTGTCTTGGAAGATTTCTATTGTTGTTGGATGGGTTTTATAATTTCTATAAGAAAGAAATTAAATATATCAATAACATCTAAATAGTGTCACGCCGTTGATTAAGCTTAATTTCAGGAAAATTTATTGACTTTCACTACAAGAATGAAATTTCCCAGTTTTCTCAAATCTTGATAAATTTTATATCTGAGAAGTATTAGTATTTCTTAGGTGCTGCAAAATGAATTGAAATTTCTCTCTCTGGTTTATGAATTGTCAACCATATCCAAGTTTAAAACGATTTAATTACAATAATTTTTTAGTGTGATACTTGGTGTGTGTGAAAGAAGTCTGAGAAATAATAGATTTTTCCGCTCAGAAGCCCTTGAAATTTACTTAATTTACTGGTTATTGGGTTTTAAATGTTGTTAGCATGGTTGGTGCAGATGGTGTAGTAATTACAATGTAGCCCACCTGTCCTATGTGGTTATCCCAGTGCCATCTGTTTTGTGTCTTCCTTTCGACAACATGACACACCATGAAGGGTAACTCACATAGGACGGTGTGCCTGGTGTCTGCTGGCATAGGAAGCGAGATGGCACTAGGAGATCACATGAGACATGTGGGAGGGCCAGGTGTCATTTAGAGGCATAGGCAAGAGAGAGGCTTACTCTGTGTGGCAGTCTCATTATGTGTAGAGTGAATGAATTATTTTGTGACCCAAAAAATACATAGGCTACTGTTGCTGTATGAAGGGTGTCTTCACTTCTAAATAAGAAATTGAGTTCACCCAACAGTTGTCCTTTTATACATGTGGTCACCAAATAAAACTTCCACTCTGCCCTTATGAGCCTTTACACGCTGTGTAAGTATCCTCTTCGCACAGAGCCTCCTAATCGACACTGGACTCATCTCATTCTCTGTGACTTTCCAGGTGACCGAAACCCTGAGGTTGCTCTCCCTGTCCTGGCCAAAGCAGACACCGATCATTGATGTGAGCGAGTTCTCCATCAGTGACTCTCCCGAAGAGAGAGTGGTTCTTTTGGAAGAACTCGAGAACTTGCAACCATTTCACGAACTCCCCGATAATGATGGGAAAGTGAGAGAGTGGGAAACGTGCTTATTGCCATCTGCCATGACGCATCCCGAATGGCAGCTACCAGATTTGGTTCTGTGTTCGCCCGACAAAAAAAGAGAGGAAGAACTTGTCGAGTCTGTTCAAATTGAAGACACTTTTGCGGACTTGGAAGAAGAAGAACACATTTGTTTGGAGGATGCATTTGAAGGTTTAGAGGAAATTCCTTCTCCCAGTCCTCCAAAGGAAGAAGAAATTGTTCACTTTTTCAGAGATGCGGGTCTGTCCACAGTGAGTGCTTCCAAATTGGAAGAGAGAGAATTTGCTAGAATGGAAGATGATGAATATCTCTCCCTTAAATATAAAAAAATTCTCCCCTTTCGTGACTATCCCATTGAAACGTCTCTTCTACGGATTCTTCACATAATCAATTCCGAATTATTTGACTTCTTAGACTACGCAATATCGGCTCACTCGTGTGATGAAGGAATGGACAGTGAAAATAATTTCACGCAATCTACTCCAGATCCTAAAGCAGAAGTTATACAAAGGGTAAGTGTTTTCTTTTTAATTTCCATTAGAATACCATATTTCCCGGTCCATAGAGCGCTATGTATTTCTTAAAAAAATGTCCCTAAAAACACCCTGCGTCTTACCGGCCGAAGGTCAAGTTTACGGTTGGAAGTTCTAGTCCTAACACGAGCCCAGAGATGTCAAATACAGTCCCCACATGACCCAGAAATACTTATACTATGCTTATATAATGAGCGTCCTATGGGCCGGGAAATATGGTATTTCTACTACGAGACATGTTAATGGAGGTTAAAGTGAAAATTAAGTATTTTTTTATTAAGTGTAAAGCTGAATTAGAATCGATGTTAACCTATAAGAAATTTGTCATTTGGAAAATTCATATACTGTACAGGAATACATATTTTGGTTGTATATCCTAAATGAATAATTTGATTGGTTTGTTTTAGGAAAGTACAAAATCTCCGATCGACCTAGACTCTGTTGTTCAAATAAGACGAGCGGAAGTTCAGCAAGTAATGAGGGATATGGAAGAAATTAGAATTCAAGAAGAGAAAAGATTTAAAGAAATCGAAAGAGAGAAATCTAGGAAGAGAAGGATGGAGTCCTCCAAGGAAGGTAGTGAGAAAGAGAACTTAAAGGGCCGAAAGAAATTAAAACACAAAAGGAACACGCAGCAACCCTCGCCAAATTTCACCAAGGAAGCGATTGTAGACCAGATTTTCGTAGAATATGAGGATAGACTATTGATAACTGAAAATCCGAGTGGCATACATTGGCAGCCACAATCTTGGGAAGAATTTGATGCTCTATTTTCAAACCTCGCTACACCCACAACTCATTCTCACGCTTCAAATAATGGAAAGAAGAAACGAAAGGAAAAAAATTGCGTATTCGGTACTCTGAACAGAGAGATAGTAAAGCGCAAAAGGGGGCGACCATGCGAGAAGGATTCACTAGGACAAAGAAGGGCAAAACGCTTAAAAATGGCTCAGTGTTCAGTTAAAGTTACGAGATTAGAATTACGGAAGTGGAAAACTGGTAGAAAATCTCTCTCTCCGAGAAAACGGAGACAATCTCCCGCAAAAAGTTTGCTGCAGAAATCCCCCTTGAAGCAGTCTCCTCCGAAGAAAATATGTATCGAAGCTTCAAGCAGTTCTTCCGCGGACGTAGTTGTAATTGAAAGTCAAGAAGGAAATAAAAATATCGAAAAAGGAGATGCGGTTAACGCAGATCCCAAAATCGAAATAATTTTATCGCACTCACTCGATGAAATGGTTGAAACAGTTATTCATGAGTTTCCTTCAGGTACATTGAATGAAATAAAACCAACCGATGAATCAAGACAGTTATTAAAGGAAGAACAAGATGAAGAAGAGTCAGGCCAATCAAATCACAAAGAGGAGGAAGTGGAGGAGGGGTCGAGTCACTCAAATCATATCGAATTGAGTAAATTGCCCGAAGTGGAAAAGGGCTCTTATGGGACTGTGAAGGAAGAAAGATTAGGCACAAGGCCCAGAAGAACGTCGTATGGGAGAGCTTCCGAACTTGCAAGTTTAAGGAAAGCAATGTTAGATAACTGAATTACTTACTCGTTAGGTGAAAAATTCGCAAACTTTTTTTTTAATCATCTGTCATACTTCAAGTATCTCTGTATTGAATCTTGTATGTTAATTATTTTTGTTGATTCACAAAAGATGAGAGAGAGTATATAATAATTAAAATGGCCTTGATGACTTTCCTACCTAAACTTTTAAGTCTACGGTACAACTACATTGTGAATCATTGATTATCTAGTCCATTATATTATTATTAGTTATTAATAAAGTAAGGCTCAGTTCTATACACACAAACATGGCAAAATACATTATTGGAAGAACGCTGAAATGGTAATTTGAAAGTTTGAAAAAATGTTTATTTTTTTAATAATTTAAAAAGCGGTTTTTTTGGCACGTTAAGGTATACGATTTACTGGAATCAAATCTTAAAAAAAGACAACTTTGTTTAAAGTTTCAATATAAAAATTATTTTACGAGTGTTACATTAAAAATTTAGAGAGATTATTTTAAACTATGGGGTGGGGTGGAGTTTTCTTAACTTTTTTTTCGTTTGAATGAAAAGCTTTAGGGAATTAGCTCAGTAATTTTGGTGAAACCCCGAAACTTGAAAAGACTATTTGGATCGCGGGTAATGGGTATTGCTAGAAATGTTTGTAAAAGAATTAAGTTTTTTAATGTATCAGTATTTTCTTTTTCCCCTTTTTAGAGAAGGATTATTTTTGCATTTTTTCTTTTTAATAAGAAGCTTTGTTTGACCCGAACACAGGTTAATGTTAAAAATTCATTTTTAGGTTTGAAGTTCATTTGTGGTAATTCATTAATTAACCAATAATAATAATAATAATAATAATGCCACCACCACCACCAATACCACCACCACCACCACCACCAATACCATGGTCATGTTACCACAAAAGAAATGTCATCCACTAGTACTTCGAGTATGTACTGTTGAACCCCTTTCCATATATATATATATATATATATATATATATATATATATATATATATATATATATTATATATATTTCACACACGTACTTAAATAGGTGAAGTAAAAAAATTATGCACATCCACAAGGAAAAATGAAGAGATATTCCAAGGCTTTTGGTGTATTCAACAGTACACCTCATCAGGGAATGGAGAAGGCAAGAAGCCAAAAATATATATACTTGTACAACATTTTGCCAATTCTTCGGAACTATTTTGTTTAAGCTGTAAACACACACACACACACACACACACACACACACACACTTTTTTTGGCTTGTTTCCTCCATTCCCTGAGATGTACTGTTGAATACACAAAAGGCCTTGGAATCTCTCCATTTTTCCTTGTGGTTGTGCATAATCTATTTATTTCACCTGTTTGATTGTGAAATTAATCCCATTTTCTTACTCTGGTTTCGAACCACTATATATATATATATATATATATATTATATAATATATATATATATATATATATATATATATATATATATATATATATATATATATATATATTGATGATACGCTTATATGTACTTTTAAGATTCATTTAAATGTTCTAATAAATTTGAGTAGACACCATACAGTTTCAGGAGAAAGTTCTAGAAACAATTTTTAAAATGTCTGAAAAAATTACTAATTGGTTATATATATATATATATATATATATATATATATATATATATATATATATATATATATATATATATATATATATATATATATATATATATATATATATATATATATATATTGTTTTATTCTGACAAATAAAATTACCAAATCGTTACTGATCAGTGATGATTTCTGCTTTTTAGGAATTGTATATCTGTAGGGGAACTTTTTACCCCCGAAACTCTAGATCTAAATGTAATGTTGAGGTACTTTTAATTCGTATTTTCATAGAAAGATGTATTCATTATATTCCAAAGTTACCACAAATGGATAAATAAAAAAAAATATATATATTCGGGTGTTACTCCAACTTATCTTTTATTTATGACATTCCATCCTAAAATCCAAGAACCAAGTAACGTTAAATCGTAAAGGTAAAAGATTGTATTCAGTCATTTATGAAAAGGTAATTTTAATTATTTTTGTATTAACATTGTTTTCGCAGTGATTTTTATTAGTTAAATTTTGTGAGCTGAATATTTCTTAACGAGTTGCTCTGAGGAAATGGAGAGTAGGTAGGTCTGGATATATGAACTTTGGGTATCCATTGTTGTAAGTTTTGTTAAAATAGTTTAAAAATGAAATTCATTTATTGTCTTTATTATTATTATTATTATTATTATTACTACTTTAATATATTTATTGTTTTGTATAATTACTTGTAAATAGTTTGTGCATATGTAAATAAACTAGAATAAAATGATTGTTTTTCTATATCCAGTTTTATTATCCTCTGACGTCATCAAACGCGCCAATTGTGTTTGTTGTAAGTTTTTAGTGAGGTGTCCCTCCTTTTGAGTTAGTTCATTTTCTATACTGCCATCGTAAATTGTTTTAATTATATTTAGGTTAATTTTTGATTTTATAGCCATTGATTAATAAGTTGGGCTTTTTTTTTTTATATAATGAAAGTGGGGGTATTCTCGAAATGTATTTCTTAAATTCTCGTGTCTTTCTGCAAAGTACAGGATGGTTCAAAAAATGTATACAACTTTAATAACTTTGTCTTAATGAAACGACTTTTAACAAGAAGAAAATCTTGGCTAGTTTTAGTCTTTACTCGTTTTTGTCAACCTGCTTAAAGTGTAGTCCATGCTGATTCAAGGAATATTGCGGCCTTCTGGAAAAGTTTGCAATACTACTGGTATGGAGCTAATTACTACTACAATTCTTCGCTTTAATTCTGGTACGATTTTGTGACCTTGTTTGAAAGACCTTTTGCTTTCAAATAACCCCATAAATAAAAATCCGGGGACCTAGGTGGCCGGTTGATATCACCACCTCTGCTGATGAGTCTTTCGGAAAATTGCTGCAGGAGATAACCTATGCATAGTCCAGCTGTGAGAGCTGTCGCTCCGTCTTGCTGAAACCAAATTTGATTCCTGATATGACTTGTATGAGGAATAAAACTACTGAAACATCGTCTTGTAACGTTGAGTTTACTGTTGCACCCTCACCGTTATCATCATAGACATGGTTCAGTAATTTTATTCTCAGTTAATCCGCACCATACAACAGCCTTGGGAGCATGCAAAGGCTTTTCTTCAAAGACCATCCGGTTTCTGCAAACTCAAGTATCTGTAATTCTGTTTGTTGAAGCCATTCAAATAAATGTTGCATTAATCACTAAAGAAGTTTTATTCAAATACAGATCCTTCCTATTCACTATCTCGCTTATGGTTGTACAGAAGTCAGTGCGTACTCACTGGTCATTTTCTGTTAATTTTTGTAAACACAACTTTATAGGGAGACGCGTACGTCTTCCCGTAAAATACGATGGACAGTTGATCGTGAAATTAACAATTCTGCGCTAAGTTTCCTTTCTGAACCCCTTGCGGCTCTGTTACTGCTTCCATGCCCTTACTCGGCGACCAGTGTCTATGATTTTGGTTATGAACTATTCCATTATTACTGAACCACTTCACAATTAAACCTATTGTCTTCCTCGTTGGAGGACTTCTGTATAGGAACCGTCTTCGAACCACTTCCGTTGGAGATTGTTTTCCAATAGTGTCATAATAAAAGTATTTTGTGTTCATTGGTTAGCTGATACATTTTCACAATGTTGGAGTTTTTCGACACATTAAAAGTTTTCATTAAGATAACTTTAGTAAAAATGTTACGAGCTGTTAGTGTTTACATTTTTTGGAGCCATCCTGTATCATTCTGATTCCATACGCTAGATCAGGGGTTCTCAGTTTCACTCCCGAAGGGCCATTTCAAAGGGAGCAGCCTCGGGTATCGGGGGGGGGGGGGGGGCGCATACTGACGCTTAAATTTTGGCATTGCAATTCAGTCTAAAGTAAAAGTTTAAATTTTCAAAAACTTAAATTTTTTTTTTTTTTTTTATACAAATTAGACTGGATTTCACATTTCCTACAAATTAATCATCTTTGACCAATTCTTTAATTGTAAATAAGCTACGATTTTAATCTAATTTTGTGCAAGTTTTGTTTGCTCGCGGTAAATAAAGTAGCTATGAAGTTTGATGTTTTTTATTCGTATGCTGATTGAAATTAATGATGCACTTTTATTAAATTTTACATAAAAGGATGGAATGAAATCAGAGTTGATAGTAAATAGGCGAAAATAAGTTTTCAACCATCTTTCTTATTTTAATAGCTTTAATTAAAAAAATTGTTTTATATTCTCTTATCTTACTGGAGATTTGAACCCACTACGGACATTGATTTATCGTCATGACTTACTGCAACTTGTGATAATTTTGAACTTATTTATACTCTTATACCTTCCTTCCTGACCTACTTTTAACATTTGAAAGCTTGAACTAGCGTTTCCCATTTGTGAATGGTGTAACTGACGCGAGATTTCATGAAAATTGAAAAGTTACTGAATAGGTGGATAATTTAACTGAAAAAATATTAGCGATATATTACGTCCATTACGGAAACTACATAGGCCTAGTTGGAAGTTGCGGGGTTGGGTGGTGGGAGCGGACTGGATGTTGAACAGTGAGAGCCGAAAATCCTCCGTGCGGGGTGCTGTGAAAGAACAACAGATGGCAATGGGGTGCCTTGAGCCAGGAAAGGTTGGTAGCCACTTGTTTAAACTAATAATTCGTTGCTAGTCTCTCAAAATTTGACAAGTCTTTAACCCTTAACGTCTTTAGAATTTGAATTCAGTTGGCTCTGAAATCCGGATACAAATGATAATGTTGAATGTAAAATGAAGCAATCCAACATGGTTTAGAAAAACATTGCAGGTTGTTTTGCATTCCTGTGGTCATTTGAATCGAATAAACTTATCTGTCGTCTGTATTGGTAGATAATTGTGCAAGCTGGTTGCTTCAAGTAAAATAGATCTAAAAATGGGATATTTGAGTGAGATTTTATGTCGGGTAACGGTTCTCGTGGAGTTAAAGGTTACACTGCAGTTATACCATACGTGTGAAAAATGTAACAGCAGATTGCGTGAAATTGTTAGTTGAAAAAGGTTGAATGTCAGTTAACTAACGATTTAATTGCAGTGAATAACTTTATATGACTCAAATTATCAATCTTCTTCTAATGATCAAAAGATTTTTCTTCTGTAATGACGACAATTTTTATTTTAAACAATTTCAAACACATTTGAGAATTTTGTATTTTTTCTGTTTCAGTTGTGTGTGAGTTGCATCAAATGCCACGGGTGTGGAAGTCCCAATGTGACAGAGTGGACCACTGTGGAAAGCAAGGAAAGGAGCGGGGTTCGAATAACGCTGAGAGAGATACTTCCGAATTTAATACCATTTTGCGGACGTTGCTTGGAACTTCGAAATTCTAAAAACTTTTGCCCTATCTGTCAAGGATGTTATGAAGACGATGATTTCGATTCGAAGGTGAGCTTTTTTATTTCTGCACCTTTTAATCGTTATGTTAAGCAGTTTCTTTTAATTTTTTATATATCACTATTTCATTTTTACATCGGACTATCGGTTCAAAATAGTGTGCGATGTCATAATCGTTCTCTGTTATGCGTTTGTCACATAAAGTTATTTATAATGTAGGTCGTACATCAAACGGTAATTCGTAATTTGGATCTTTCTTTCTCAAGCTTATTTCTCTGGAATTACTATGATGGTCCTTTACTCGTAACAAGTAACTTTAAAGGTTTATTCTACTTTTGACATATTTAAGGACGTTGTTTGTACTAAAAGTGAATACGGTTTTGAATGGAAATTCCCACAGTAGGGCCTGTAATTTACGAAAGTTTTATTTTATGAATTATCCTAATTGTAATGTACTTAATTAGTAAACTGTTATTCTACCTTCCAATTTTAGATGATGGAATGTGGGAGATGTAAGGAATGGGTACATGCTCATTGCGAAGGTCTCACTGATGAATGGTATCAGATTCTCAGTTTTCTTCCAGACTCTGTCGAGTTTGTGTGCAAATTATGCGTAAAAGATGAAACGTCACTTTGGATGGAGGCCATTAAAAAAGAGTTGCAGGAGGGTATTCAGGCCATTATCAGTGTTTTGATTGGTAGCAAATGCGCTAAACATTTGATTCACATGGACAATAAATCTCCTTTAAACAAAAAACCAGATGATAACTGTTTAAGTTCCATTTGTAATCCTAAGAAACCCAAAGTAAAAGAAGTAGAAGCGGACAGTATGTTGAGCGAAGAGAAGAAGGATGCTGCTAAACTAGATAAAGATTGGCAATTTTCCGCTGAAACTGCTATTTCATACGAAGCTAAAACTAAAACTCCAGTTTACACTCCCGCATCTGGTTTAAATGATGCTGATTCCTCACCACTTACTGAGAACAGTAAAACTTGTTCCAGTGAAATAAAAGAAAATCCTCCCAAAATCATCACACCTTCAATAGTAAGTCCGTTATCCTCAAGTACACAAGCGTGTAAAGTAGAAAATAAAACTACCATGAAGCCGCTTCAGCTTCCTCTCCAAAATTTCGAACGTCCACAGACGAGGTCTTACAAAGCATCATCTCATGCTAAGGAGGAAGTCAAGGCTTCATCCATTGATAAAGAGGATATAAAAACTTCTCATGTTAAGGAAGATTCAAAATTTTCGTCTCATGCTGTGGAAGATATCAGTTTGAAGAAATGTACTGTACGACTTGAAGATATTTGTAAAATGACAAAAACTCTGAATGAAAACGGTCATTATTCTAATGTAATTTCCAGCACTTTATCGAATATTTCGCATTGTCCTCCATCTCTAAATTATGAAAACAACTCAAATTGTAACTTTGTCAGTGAAGGTTCCATTAAGAGTCTATGTGATAAAATCGCCACAAATTACATTGAATATGAAGGCTCAAAAAATAATTTAAGGTTTACGAAGGTGACGTCTGCGAACTTATCAGATGAGACGTATTTAACTCCTAGGAAATGTTTCAAGTCCGCTTATTTGAGTGACCTCGAAGAAGAAGAAGGTGAAATTATAAAGAAAGATAAAAATTCTCCTTACTCGATGGTGGCCAAAGTGTCTAAAGAAATCGACGACGATTGCTTGAGCTCTGAAGAAAGTTCATTTTGCAGTAGTGACACGGAAATTGAAAGTATTTTTGATGATCCTGAGGAGCCGAAAGATCTCCAAGATATTAAGAACAAGATCAATGAAGAGAAGTACAAATCTGTTCTTCAGTTTCACGTAGATGTTATGAGAGTTTTGGAAGCTGGGAGGAATTTGAACAAAGCTCAGACACGGAACACTAAGGCGACTTACACAAAGCATATGAAGGAAAGGTTTCCTTGGTTCAGTGTGCGTCAACCAAATATTTTCACTCTTATAGATTGTACACATCCTTTTCCTCAACCATACAGCGATCATAATTATTCTAATCTCAAATATAATGAAAGAACCACTAGTTCCCTTTCTTGGAAGCGATCCTTGCCTAGTAAATTACTGGTCTCGCCCTATAAAAGTCCAAGTTATTCCATGAAGAATCACTCTTCTCCATTAAAGTGGCAGAAATCTGATGTTAATCCCAGATTAGATCCGCGAAAGTGCCTTCTTTGTAACGTTAATAGCGATGCTGATCCAAACGGCGCAGGTCGGTTGCTTTATTTGGGGCAAGATGAATGGCTGCATGTGAATTGTGGCCTCTGGTCATCTGAAGTGTACGAAGAAGAAGATGGGGGACTTCAGAATGTGTATGTGGCTGTGTCAAGAGGAAGACAAATTAAATGCTCTTTGTGCCTGGAAAGGGGAGCCACCGTGGGATGCTGTCATAAATCTTGCCAAGCTACTTATCATTTTATGTGCGCTAAAAGTAGCGGTTGCTTTTTCGGAGAAGATAAAAGAATTTTCTGCAAGTCTCACACTTCATCTGACAACAATTTGAAACAAATTGAAGATTTAAGAGTGGGTAGATGCGTCTTTGTGAATATGGATTCTGAGAAAAGAAGATGGAGACAAGCAGTTACAAATAAAGTTAATGTTATCATTGGCTCCCTTTCCATTACCAGTCTCGGTAAAATGGTTCCGGATATTGATTTTGAAGATGCTTTGATTCCTGCTGAGTTTACTTGTACAAGAATGTATTGGAGTACAAAAGATCCCAAAAAGAGGGTTAAATATTTGTGTCGTACAAGAATAGTTAGGCCACTTGAGAGCGCTGTTGATGGATTATGCGATTCTGCATTCCACAAGACAATTGATCATACGATAGAAGCAGAATTAGTTGAGAAGGAAATGGCTGAAATAAAAGCTTGGCAAAAGGAGATGGAGAAGCAGCAGTGGGCCAGACAGTCCAGACAGACGAACATAATCCCGCCGCAGATGTGTCCACTTTACAGGGACATTCTGCTCGAAGAAAAGAAGAGACTTAAAATAAAAGCTTCGTCAAAGAAATTTTCTTTACCAACTCGGCGTCACTTGTTCTCGCCGCCGCCTCTTCCAAATGCGAATGACGATGAATACGATGAAGAAGTTCGATTGTGCGTTGAAGACCTTTTAGACCACATTTCTCATTCGGAGAAGGATAATGAGAGTCAGGAGACAGAACTCCCTTCTGTTCCTCCGTTAGATGAAAATGATATTAACTTACCATCCACAGATGAAAAGAACGACATCAGTTTGCCGTCTACGGATGAAAACAACGAAATAATGACAAGTATCGTGAATGCCGATGACAATGAGATAATTTCTATGATGCTTAAAGACCTCGCTGTATTTGAGTCTTCTGTCCTTCAGTCAACTCCTTCAACCTCCGGCAGACCGAGTCCTCTTGACTTAGATTTCCTTGCCGTTTGTGACCCAGGAATCAATCCTGATGAAAAACTAAATGACGACTGTTCATACGAAACGGATCGAAAGACTACTAATAAGAATGAAGAAGCTTTTGAAGAGAGTGCCAAATCTGTGCCATCCGACGTTGGAAAATCCTTTCTCGAAGATGACGATGGTTCTGAGGCTCAACTCATTTGTCAGAAGATTTTCGAGGCTTGTGACCCCCAAATGCAAAATCATATTTTAACTCTCGAACAAAATGAGTCCAGCTCTGCTTGCAACCCCACTGATCTTCATTCTGTCATCTCTTCAGATTCTATGAACCACTCATCAACTTACCTTCATAGTAATATTGAACCTGGGGTCCTTCCAACATTGAAACCTATTTATGATTCTGCTCCTCCAGAAGTTTCTCAGCCAGAGATGGTTTCTCAAGCATCAATTCCTGAACAGTGCTTTGAACCAGTTTCCCAGAACATTTGTGAACCCATTTTAAATGGAGTCTCAAATAACAACAATAATAATATTAATAATAATATAATAATAATAATAATAATAACAATAATAACAATAATAAACAGTTTATGCAGGAACTAAATAGGAATAATTCATTAATTTACCTTCAACAACCTGAAAAGAATGAAACCTCGCTACCTCACATGAATGAATGTCATCCTTCATCCGAAAAGGCTGATAGTTGTCATTCGGATGAATTCAAGGATTTTCTTTTGGAAGGTAATTTAAAAATTCCTGCAGTTAATCAAACTCATCCTAACATTCTTGAATCGTCTGAATTACTTAATAATAAATCAGTGCATGAATGCGAGTCGTCGAATCTTTGCCAAACTGCCTATCCTCATCCCGTCATGTCAGTTTCATCTGACGAAATAATTGAAGAAAAAGACAAAGCTACTTTCTCTCATGAAACTACTTTTCAAGAAGTCAAAAGGGATGAAACAGAAGTACAGCTTCAGGCTTTGTGTAAAGAACCTCCTCCTACTGCTGCTTCTTCCATTTCATTCGAACCACCTCCTCCACCTCCTCTTTCTTCTCTTTCTTCTCTTTTTCCTCACGGAACTTCATCCTCTGGAAGTTCATTAGGTTCCTCATCAAGGAAACAAGTATGTCGAGTGCTTCCGATGTTTTCCTCGAATGTCAGTAGTCGAAGAACGTCTTCGGCGAGCGATCAGAGCGACGCCGGAACGTTGCCATCAACGGAAGTTAATTCATCCGTTGAAGAACTGAGAACGGAAGAATCTTGCTCTACAACTGAAGTTACCGTGAATGAGGAAGTTGACCAGAAAAAGAGAAAAATCCATATGAAGAGGAATTACAGGACTGTAATTAAAAAATATCCTCTAAGGAGCGCATTTAGAAAAAACACACCTTACAAAACTGTCCAGATAGAGATAAATGAAACGATTGAAATCCCTTCAGACGATGAAACAGTTTGTAGACGAAGTCTTAAGAGGAAATGGAGCAGCGAGGTCATTGATGCAAAATCGGACAAAACTGGTAACAAAGGATGCGTTAAAAGCTCCTCCAAAAGAGGGAAGAGAAAAGTATTCCACACTTCTGAGGCTGGAACTAGCGGGAAAGATGAAGAACAATCACCCGATAGGAGGGAGCTCAACAATGAAGCTCAGAATGATGATAACATCCAGTTACCAAGACCAAGCACGACCAGATCCCACCAAGTGTTAAAATTTTCTGACGATCATAATGCAATAACAGTGAGCATAGTCAATAATAACAATTTATGCGACTTTGCTAAGAGGAAAAGAAGACATCGCTACAGACGAAAGACTGTGTTACAACTAGATGGAGCTGTGGACGAATCCAGTTCGGAAGGAAGCAATGGCTCCGATGACAATGATCAGGCCACCAGTCAAAACGCTAATCCGATTCATTCAAATTTAGCTCTTCATATTAAGCAGCAAAGTCTAGCACGAAGTTCCCCGGGAGAAGAGGGACCTTATAAGTGCTCAAAATGCAAAAGACTTTACAGGTACTCTTATTTTTAGGTCTTTTTATTTGAAATTACTGACAAAAATGTGAATATTAGTTTAAAATTTTTATTCCGACATTGAATTATTATTATTATTATATTATTATTATTATTATTATTATTATTATTATTATTATTATTTATTATTATTTATTATTATTTATTATTATTTATATTATTATTATTTATTATTATTATTTATTATTATTAAATAATTGGCACTATAGGATTGTAGATTAGTTTTTCTCTTTAAACTTTCAGAACTAAAGACAGCTATAACAGACATATCGAAACTTGTACATTTGAAATTGACAGTTCAACATCGTCAGAAGAAGAACTGGAGAGAGCTGCAGAAGCTGAAGAAAACCTTGCCCTTGAACACAAACAAGCTAACCCTGAGAGTAATGTTCAGTGTGAGAAACCTCTAACTACAAGTGACGCAAAACGGATGCAGGCTGAAGTTTCTTGTAGTTCAACTTCAAACATTCACTATGATAACTCAAAATTAATAATGGGAGATAAATTCAATACAGCCATTAACTTACCACTCAATGAAACTGAAATGAAATCTGATTCTACGAACCTTGAAAAGCTTGAGGAATTGTGTTCGTCTCCTGCAATATTGGATGGACCTCCGCTCTGTACTGAGAAGATTCTTAAAAAGGAACCGAAGAGTGAACAAGATGTTGAGAGGACACCAGGCATCCATCGTCAAGTGAGAATTGCGATGAGGAGATCAAGTGATACAAAACAGACCTCTGATGAACCTCCTCAAACCCCTTCTGTCATTTCTACTCAGACATCTATTAGTGGCTCAGAAGTGTTTGTGCCTCCAACTCTCTCCCCTGTAAAATTCAATCCTACTGTCAAAAAAAGTGCCAGTCCTCGTAGGTATACAAACGTCCGACTTTTCAAAGGAAGGCAAGGCTATCAGTACAGAAGAGCTCCTCCACAACTGCTGCAACAAGGCTGCACAAGGCTGCTGCAACAGCAGCAGCAGCAGCAGCCTTCAACACAACCTCCTCCACAAATTCAACAATTTCAACCGAACCAACAGCAGTCTCCTTTGCCAATAGCGATTCAATCCTTGGTGGATCAAGGGTCCTACAGAGTTCAGACTTCTCCCTACCCTTCCACCTCCTCACAGTACCAAAGCCCACTGAATCATTCCCTTCCTCAGATCAACAGAGATTTAGGAACTGGCGTTGCTCCCATCGCTCAAGTCATGACTGTTGTTTCAGGACCTTCCGTTGCTGTGCCTCAAGGATACACGCTTCAGTATGTGGGTAGCTTCAGAGAAGGAGATATTGGAGCTCCGACCACTAACTTACTTACCTATCAAGCCCCCCAACCTGTGGTCGTACCTCCTCCTTTAGTAGTTACCCCTCAACCAACGCCTGTCGTTATGCCACAAGTAGTAAATACCAACATCACCTACACTATCGCCACACCAGAAACTTTGGTCATTAACCAACCAACCGCAGTTGTCCCGGGCGTTCAGTATGTAACTCAGCAACAACAGCAATCTTTTCAGCAGTCAGTGATTCAACCTCTTGGCACTATGATGCCATTTAACCAACCTCAAGTGCCGTCCATGCAGCATATTAGTTCTCTTACAACACATCCTCTCCCCGTTAATTCAATGGCAGTGCAACAGATACCCAATCAAGATAAACCTCAAACGGAATTGGCACCGTCCTTTGGGCAAAATTCCATTTCCTACCCAACCTCACTGAGTTCTCCTTCCATGCAGACCTGTCCGCCCTCGCCACGAAATCGTCCTCAGGCGTTCATTGCGCCTATCTCTTCAGACGCTTCAAAAGAACCTCGTTGCCTTAAAATAGAGGCATCTTCCACCTCATCTTCTCGTCCTCTCTTCTCACAAACTCCACCTGTTACTCGTTCAATAGCTACAGTTGCACCAGCTGTTTTTACAACTCCTTCCCCCGTCGTTAGCAAAACATCTCTCATCAATAGTACAACTCACGTTGCCTCGAGCAGTACTTCCGCAATTAAAGACGCATTTGACTTCGTTAATAGTTTAGCAGAATGTCAGTCGCGAGTAGCGGCTATTCGCCCAAGACCAACGTATAGTTACAGAGACGCTATGAAAGGTGCACAACCGGAAAGAAAACGTTCAAGACAAGATGCCTCAACGGAGGAAGACATTCAGCCACCCCCTCTGAAAAAGAAAGATATAAAAGCAACAGATGATGAAGACTCAGACTCTGGAAAAGAGGAACATAAAGAAATAGTTAATGAACAGAAAGTGGAAAACAAAGAAGTACAATCGTACAAGCTTGTTCTTAGAAAAGATGGTCAGTCAGGATCAAGGTTCAATGTCCTTCCTCTTTCAGGACCAAATGTTCCACTGCCCTCGCCTGAAGTGAAAGAACTGAGAATTAAAGCCAAAGTTTCTGTTGGACCTAAACGAAAGAAGCAAAGTGGAACCACACCCAGTCATCATTGGGGACAGACGGGGAAGGAATTTATTTTTGCCAATAAGGACATCACAAACGATCTCTTAGTGAATGAACAAATTCCGAATTTATCGCTGAACTTCAGTCCATCTCACTCTTCTGTTGACGACCCTTCGTTGATCGACAAGCCCAAAACATCTTCAGCTGAGCCTTACATTATCTTCGAATTGACATCAGATGATGGATTCAAAGTGGAGTCTCGTCACGTATCTGAAGTGTGGCAGAAGGTATTTGATGCTGTTTCCGAGGCCAGAGATAATCTGCGGTTAGGGATAAAGGGTGAAAATGGCGGATCGGGATTGGTTGGAGCTCCAGAAGCCAAAGGGAAGAGTTTGTCGGGTCTTCACATGCTTGGTCTCACGCACAATGCTGTGCAGTACCTACTTGAGCAGCTTCCAGGAGCCAAGGATTGCCACAAATATTCCTTTCAGGTAATGTACTGGTATATTGTAATTAGTTTACTTTTGAAATACATAATTAAAGTTTAGAATAACAATTGGCAAATTCTCTTGAGTTCCTTCTTTGAAACTAATTTGTCTAAGAAGTAGTATATTTTGTTGGCTTAACGAGTGACCATTTAAACCATTTCAGTTTCATCGTCGTCCTTCCGAAGACGATCCTTTAGAAAGTGCTTCTGGTTGCGCCCGATCCGAAGCCTTCAAGACACGCTCCCCATACGATGTTTTCAGTTGGTTGGCATCGAAGCATCGTCGGCTACCGTTGAAGAGTCGAGTTCAGCAAGAGGAGATTCAGTTATCAACGAGGTTAGTAATTCCTAATTTTTTTTCCAAAAGCCTTCCTATTTTCGCTTCGATAACTTTTTAGATTATTTTTGTTATTAAGAATTAATACTTTTTAACGTTGATAAGTTTATGATAAATAATGAAATAACCCAACTAGAATTTTCTAACCTCGAAACTTTCTAAAACGTCAGACGAACAAAGAAACAAAACTCGTTTCTTCGTTCATTATTACATCATACTTACAAACAAAGGAAAAATCGCGTAACTAAAACTTAGTGAGTGTATTTTTGTAATGCAAGGAGTAATTTAAAAAGTTGTACATTTTCATACGCGTTTTGCACTGAAACTGCAGTTTAATTACCTTATGCATGGTTATTTTTAACATTGTTTGATCGCCTTAAACTTACGAGCAGCAATATAATTCGTGAAAATTCACTAGACAGAGGCTACTTTCATCATTGGTCAGTTTATAAGTTGGGAAATAAAATAATGATCGATATTTGAAAGCATTTGAAGTAATCAATCGGGCAGGAGTTAAAAGTACGCCAATTGTGCAAGAGCTTTCAAAATAGGCCAGTAGGATTTTTGTCAAAAGTGCTTTTACTGTTCATGAGTGTATGCGTGCTGTATTTAGTTACTAATTCGTAAGAGTGTAATCACTGTAATGTATTCAAAGCCATCGTTCTTTATTATTTAACTCCAGACGTGCGACCAGTTTGGAACTCCCTATGGCTATGCGATATAGACACCTCTGCGAGACAGCGAGGGAAGCTGTGGGAGTATTCCGTTCCAACATCCATGGCAGGGGTCTCTTTTGTAAGAGGGAAATCGACGCGGGAGAGATGGTCATCGAATACGCTGGGCAAGTAAGTTAAAATTACTTTGCGTATTTCGAATTTCTTTGCTGGATATATTTTTTGAATAGTTTCTTAAAAAGGTTGATGATGTATTTTGGTCGTGATCAGGTAATTCGATCCAGTCTTTGCGACATGAGAGAAAAGTACTACGAGTCGAAAGGAATCGGATGTTACATGTTCCGAATCGACGAAGACACAGTTATAGATGCTACGATGCATGGCAACGCCGCCCGATTCATCAACCATTCTTGTGATGTGAGTTGAAGATAAAGGTGTAATTTTGTTAATTATTTTACAATTATTAGTCCAGAAAGTTCTGTCGTGAAGCGCCAGGTTTCTTATCGAGTATTTTTGGAACCGAGTTTACCACGTAACTCATTATGTCTCCGACCAAGAAATTTGGAGGGGCCACACTGGATTGCATTTGTCTGTCCGTTACACTTTCGTATCCGGGCTGTAATTTTTTAACCACTCGACAGAAATGAATGAATTTAACACACACGAGTGATCACAAGATGATGTGTTATGAGTAATAAACAGATACTGCATGAAAGGTCAAATGGAGATCCACTCCGTAACTTTCGAACTACACAACGTAAAGTAATAAAATTAACACGCGTATGGATCATCACAAGACTATATATCGCAAGCGAGAATTAGGTCGTTGCACCAAAGGTGAAGGTCACAAGTGGAGTTGAAAGGTCAAATAGAGGTCCATGCCGTAACTTTTTAGCCACTCAACATAAATTGATGAAACCACGCATATATTGATTATTACAAGACGATGTGTTTTGAGCAAGATTCATGGCCTTGCACTAAAGTTCAAGGTCAAATGGAGGTCCACTCAATATAAATTGATAAAACTTTACATACATATAAATGATCATAAGGCGATATGTTTTTAGCAAGACTGAGGTCCCTGTATCAGAGGTCACGGTCACAAATAGAGGTCCATGCCATAACTTCTTGACCGCCCTACATAAATCATGAAACCACACACACACACACACACACACACACACACACACACATCATCATCATCATCGCAAGAGTCAGGTTCTTGCACCAAAGGTCATGGTCATAAGTAGAGGGGACAGTGATGTCTTTCTGACAAGAGTTCTTGTTTAAATTATCTTAATTCGGTTTGTGTTGGTTAGACCTATGTGTAAACCCACGTGAAGTGAATATACTATGTATCTATGATAATAAAAACCCACTCTAATAGACAGAGTTTATTTCCACAACAGTTTCGATGCCCACTGGCATCCTCTTCGGGTGGATACAGATGGGGCATCGAAACTGTTGTGGAAATAAACTCTGTCTATTAGAGTGGGTTTTTATTATCATATTTTGACCTTCACGTAGAAAAAAGGTGAAGTTTTTTGCATTTATAATGTGTATCGTTTTAGCTCGAATTTAATGATGGTTTATGTTGTATACTTATCTGATTTCAAAGTTTTCTTTAAAATGAAATGTTGATGAATCATTACCATATATTATTTGTTTGTTAAATTGTACTTCAGGACCATTTTTGGGGACAGTTTATTTGATAGGCTTGAACATTGGTGCAGTGGAAGTAGAAGAAATTATTTTCAGCGGCATTACTATGATTTTTTTTCTAACGCCAAAAACAAAACCTTCGCTATAAATACATGGTTTAACTCGCAGTATCAAATCTGATATTACGTTTATACTAGTGTATATAAATACACTACGATTAGAAATGTTTCACTCGTATATTTAATCATTTGCACGTATACGTTGAATTTAATAACCCGCATGAATTATAGTTTTGAAAGTTTGTGCAGTAAATTTTTCTTCCTTTAGCCAAATTGCTACTCACGCGTGGTGGACATTTTGGGTAAGAAGCACATCATAATATTCGCCCTGAGGCGCATCCAGAGAGGTGAGGAACTCACGTACGATTATAAATTCCCCATCGAAGATGATAAGATTCCTTGTAGTTGCGGGGCAAAACGATGCAGGAAATATCTTAATTAAGTGAAGGATCCTTTTTTAACTAGTTTGAATCTGTGTAACTGTTCTTGGTTCAACATGGTACATAGATCTTTTAGTTGTCAGCGAGACTTTCAAGGTTACATTTCGTGGCTGATTCTCGAATAATAATATAATAATAATGTAGATATTTCCAACGTGTGGCATTATACATTAACAGAGTATACAACCTGTTTATATTTGTATTTTCGTATAATTCTCTTCGCATGTTAATTACTTTTAAGTGTATTAGATGCAACTGTAATAACAGTTCCTTAGCTATAGTCAGGACAGCTAGTTAAGGTTCATTTAATTTTTAGCATTTTATATATATATATAAACCTTAATTTTTAACATTTATTTCTATGGAAATAAAATACTTACTTCTAGAATTATTTTAACATATCTTCTTCATCTTCACACGTTTTTTAATCGTAAGACTAAAAGAAATAAATTAAAATAAAAGCTTATATTAAGGGAAATATCATTGTTAATAATACAATGCCTTAGTAAACTATTACTTAAATAGTGTTGAAAACACTTTGTAAATAATTATTATTATTATTATTATTATATCATTGAAAGTATTGAATATTAATAGGTGTTAAATTTATTGAATTTTTGCCTTTTAATCTAATGTCACCAAAAGAGATTATTATTGAAGTTGTACTTTTGTATTTGATAAAGAAAATTTTCTAGCAGTTTGTTGTATAATATCTTGGTATGGTAAAGTGGATAATACAGACAAATTCTAAATTGGTGCTGTGATAAGGAAAAAACTTGTTTTTTAGTATTCTTAATTGTAGCTATTATAACTTCATAGTATTTTCATTGTGTCTTATAGACAGTACGTAGATTAAAATCGATGTTTCAATGATGATTTGATAGAATTAATAAAAGAAAAAGACAAATTTATTATATATTAATTATTGAAAGAATTTTCATTATTTTTTAATAAGAAGTAAGGTTTGTAAATAGGTATTTTTTGTCAATTTTTATCGTAAAATTTACTTAAAAATTAAATTTTTCTTTTTTTTTAAGTAAATAATTATCAGAAGGTTTTAAGGACTTTGAGAGAGTAAGGCTATATTGGGGGTCCCTTTCCTCGTATTAGTGATTATAATAATCATTTATGTCTTAGAGCAGTTAGACATTTTTTAAAAGTATTGCACTTGTCTTAAGATTCGTTTACTTCTCAAGCCCTCGATAGACTACATTCACGGTTATGAGAGAACGTGTATAACTAGTTCATTATTGAAGGGACAGACTTGGTCTTTCACAAAATACCAAAAGGTCTTAAGTACTACCTTGTAGTCTTCATTGTGTTTCGTAATTCGTGGACGAGTCTTTTTGCTTATTGGTAAAAGCATCGTGTGTGTGTATATATATATATATATATATATATATATATATATATATATATATATATATATTCTAACGAAATAATTTTGGATTTAAGGTATAAAACTATTCTCCTTCCTTTGATTGGTCAACCTTTGGAAGAAGTGATACATGGTCCCTGATTGGACAATTTCTAATCTCTAACCCAACACGATCTGAATGCACGTTAAGGAGAGATGTACAGACCCCGCATACGTAGGCAAATATGTGAAAGTGACAAACATTTTCAGATTCTATTCCGTTACTATTCCTTAAAGATATATAGACGATGGTAAAAGGAAGGAACGGAAACCTCTTTAAAACTTAGTTGTATTTTGTAGAACTAAATTGGTACAATTGCCGAAGTATATTTACAATTGGTGCTTCTATATCGGAAAAGATTTAATTTATTATGTTCGACAATACCTAAATTCACCTTGCATAATATGCTAGCAATAAAAGAAACCCCTTCTCTCATTACTTAGCCTGATTGCAGATAATGATAGACTATTTTATTCGGCTGAAAGAATGGGTTAATTAGGAATGTCGTTCCTGCGTATCTTGTGCCTCATTCGAGTTTAAAAACTAGGATTAATTAGTGATAAATAACATCACGTAACCTTTTATCATCATCATCATTATTATTGTTATTATTATTATAATAATAATAAGTCTTGATGTGGCTCAATCAATGATTTGGACTGTACATATATACAAAAAATTATATTCAGAATTGAAAAATAATAGTAACTGTATATTACGATATTAGGAAATTTTAAAAGTTAATTTTTGTCTTCTATTCTACTTGTTATTTTTTATAATAAAGCATTTCGTAGATAATACGTAGTGATATAGGTTTCCCCATGATACACACACATTTACCCATAATGAAATAGTGCCGGCACAGTTAAAATAATTATAACACTAAACTCAACCCGAAATAGTAGCACAACTGGTCTAATAAATTGTTAGTTATAAGAAGGAAAATTTCATTATTCAGGTATTTTTTTTAAAATTGCAAATAATTATTATTATTATAATTAATAAAGACACCATACGTGATTTGATGGTGCCATTATAAAAAAGAAAAGTACAAATCTTAGCATTTATAAAAAAAAGGTACACTTCTTATATTTAATATGTTCAGTCGAGTGTCTTTGTGTTGTTTAAGAAAAAATTTTTTTTTGAAGTCATTATTGTTGCTTAATTGAGTTTCAGTATCTCTCTCTCTCTCTCTCTTCTCTCTCCTCCTCTCTCTTCTCTCCTCTCTCTCTCTCTCTCTCTCTCTCTCTCCCTCCTTTTGGAGCTTTGAATTTTTTTTTTTTTTTTTTTTTTTTGTTCAAGTTTTTTTTACTTTCTTCATTTTATAAACCCTTTTGTGTTGAAAAAAAAATTATTTGAAAGTGAGGACTTCAAAACATTTTTGTTTTTATAATACCTAGTCAGATATTGAGGTGAGTGGCAGTAAACAATCACTTAGAAGTTAGTCAAGTTTCAATCATAAATATTTTGAATATCTGTTAAGATTCAAAAACAGTTGCAAATGTTGTGCTCAAAATACCTTTATGTAGCCGGTGAAGACCAAAGATTTTATATTCTGATGTCATAAAAAATGGGTAATAGTATGACATCTTTGTATAGTTACAAAATTTAAATTTCTTAAATTAAGAGTTTTGAACTAAATCAGTTTTTTTCCAGTTAAAAACATTTTTGATGATTATTTCTGGGCAAGGTTTTAAATCCATAAGAATTTGATAGTTTTCGATGTTCATGGGGAATTTGGTACGAAAATTAAGACCATTTTTAACAGCTATTTTAATGTAATGTTAGACCTTGTGGATTTAATATGCCTAACCCCAAAACAGTATCTGGACTATTCACTAACATTGTACATATACCTATTTTAACACAACTTAGGTTTCAGGCGAGTTGTTTTTACCATTAGATTCCATCATGGCCAATTCCGTGTAACCAGTTTCGAATTAACATGAAAATATTTCGGTGAAACGAATTTTACTGCGTCAAAAGTTTTTTTTTTTTTTTTTTTTTTGAAAAAGCTTAGTTTTACTGATAAAATAAAACCCGATCATTATAATTTTTACACATTGTGGCACGAATCTATTATTTCATTAAGGTGTTAAAAGAACTCGGTTTCTGAAAACTGCCCTTCACAATATCTATCTAGTAAAGCTTTTTGTGTTAACAGAAATAAAGTCTAATTCTATCGTCTGTTTTTAACCTTTTATATTTTTCATTATTAGAATTGATAAGCGACTCGTGTAGTACTGATCTAACCTTTAATCCAAATACTGGCGTTTCGAAAATCGCGAAGAGACGCTTCAGGAAAGGAAAACAATGACTACCTCCCTGTCCCACCTCTGAATCGGAGCCGCCTTGACGTGGTGTGGTGGCTTGCACGTCTTAAAGATATGAAGAGCTTTTGTCCTGAGGCAGGATCACCCAAGCTGGGGAGGTCGACATGGAGATCAGACCAAGTGGATCTTCCGCATATTTCCCACGTGTGGGCGACCGGCGTCTCTGGTGAGGGGAGTTCTGGGGTCTGAGCATAATAAGGCCTTTTGGTCCCAGAATAAGTAGTCGGACGGGCTGATTGGGCCCAGTCAGATCACTCAGCTGGTCCTGTGAGGCTTGGGCTCGAGAGTAACCCTGTATACTCGTGAGATACGCCTGCGGTCTCCTGACCTCTTGTTCATGGTGATACTACTACTACTATTACTACTACATTTTAACCTACTCTATCACCAGAAATGGAATGGATATGGCTCAGGTTATCACTTTCACGGAGGCACTAACCTGTTCTTCGAATAGTGACGAGATAAGTTCGGGGTCCTGGTCAGCCTCTGCTCAAGTGACGTTCCTCAGCCCAGGACTGGTAAAGTTCACCCGGCCAAAGTTATCACTTCATCAGTAGAAACTGTAGAACCTTATTCCCCACTTTGGAAACGAAAACGTCGGTCAGCTTCCGGCTCTGCTTTTCCCTGCAACATTTATTGTCACGACAACAACAACAACCTAGAGCCTTTCACACGGTTCATAATTATTCGACCTACAGGCGATTCATCCTTCTCGATCACCTGCAAAGATCCTAATTAGGGCGTGCGATGAGCCTCACAAAATCCACTTTCAGAAGGGCTCTCTTCTTTTTGAAACCATAGGCAGAGAGTGAAAAGCTCTTGCAAGTTTCTGCTTTAGTAGGTCATGGTGTTACCTCCACCCGGCACTCCAGTATGGATCAGTAAGGGGATGAGTCATAGTCCCGCCCGTCGGGACAATGTTCAAGTGATCCCTCGTATGTCAGTTGAGGTGGTTCACACTACGCCACATCGCCTGGTTACCATCGCTATCTCTTAGAAAAAGAGGTCCTTACCCTCAATGCATCCGGGCGTCTATCCTTCGAAGCAGCTAAGACTAAAAGCTCTTACACTTTGTAAACCCGGTGTTTACTTTTGCTTCGGTTCTCAAAAGACCACCGATGAATCTAGATACAGTGATTGGTATCGACGAAAAGTCGCATGAAAAGTTGCTCCCGAAAATCTCTGCTCAGTCAGAGGCCCTGGCACCACTTATATCGAATCCTTCGAAGCGCTCAGGTATGCTACCCTCCTTTAAACTTATCTATTTATCCTGTTGTGAAACTGACTGCTGATGGCTCCCTTCATGGAAACACCAATGATTGTTTGAAGCCTTAAAGTTCTTCATTCCACTACCGCCTTAAAAGTATAAAGCCGCATTAGGGAAATTTCAGGGAAATTTACCCTTTCTCGCGAGATCCTTTCGCTCTCGTCGGGGAGGGAAGTACGAGAAAAGGTAAATTTCACCGACATTTTCCTAATGCGGTTTTATACTTGCTGCAGAGGTGTGTAAGCGTTTATGGGCGAGAGAAATGAGATCCGTGAAGATCTGAGCTATTTCAATGGTGCTTCGATCGTTAGCTCGAGCCGTTCGAAAATCTATGGGGTTGGACAAGGTTGGGTTTTGGTGATATTGTCTGTTACAAGAAATAACTTCTGGTAAACTACATGCTCACAATTCTTTCCTCTGCGAAGAGGGAGGAGGCATATACAGCCAGAGTTGGCAAAAAAAAAAAAAACGGTTTTATTGAAAAAAAAACCACCAACCTGGGTTTTGGGTTTTTTGAATTTTCTATAGCTAATATAAGAAAAGTGCATAATAAAATTAAAAACTGGGCTTTAAAATTGTGTGTGCTTATAACAGTATTTATTCATTGTTCTTGATAATGATTGTTGCTATTTTGTTAGATACATATAGATGAATTTTTTAAAATATAACAGACATAATAGCTAAAGCTTAGTATTACCAGTATCTATACCGAATTATTTTTATTTAACACTAAGAATTTAAGAAACCATGCCATTTGTTGCTGGAAGTGGTAGGAAATCTTCTCATGAGTGGGCCGATGTCATACGAGTTGAAGGAAGCTCAAAAGTGAAATGGGTCATTCTCTGTCAGATCAAACAAAAAAAATTGAAATTAACACCCTCATCTCTCATATTTTGCTGAAATTTGGTTTATAGGGAGTTTGTGAGCCCTGAATCCATTTCTGAA
Source organism: Bathynomus jamesi (assembly GCA_023014485.1). Classification (NCBI taxonomy): domain Eukaryota; kingdom Metazoa; phylum Arthropoda; class Malacostraca; order Isopoda; family Cirolanidae; genus Bathynomus; species Bathynomus jamesi. The sequence goes on along the minus strand of JAJOZX010001983.1, from coordinate 515,430 downwards.
ATTATAAGGTCAATCCGACCAATGGTTCAAGAGATATGACCTCGGGCAATTTGAGGTCACTCGCGAAGTTACTAACATTTGGCGAGCCATAACTTGGGTAATAATTGTCATAATTATATAAAAGTATATATATTTAGAATCAGAAAACGACAAGGAATCCAAATATGCAAGTTTTAGAACTCTAGGTTGAAAAAAAAAAAGTTACACTGTAACCAAAATTTGAGGTCACGATTTGACCTCTGGGGTATCAAATGAGAATTTTTTTTTTAAATGTAAAAAATGAAGGCATAGGCATTGGCTATTAGAATCAGCAAAAAAAAGTTTGTTTATGTTAGTATTTTTCATGTAACTAACATATAAGTGAACACCATATTCATAAGTTGTGCGTCAATTCTACCTATTTTTTCACACTTAAGCTCATAATTTGACCTATAGAAATTAAAATTACATTTTTTATAGATATAAAAAACAAAGTCAGAGTTCTTGACTAATAGAAACAATCATAAAAAGTTTGTTTATGTTGGTACTTTTCATGTAACTAACTTATAAGTGAACACCATATTTATAAATTGCTTGTCATTTCAAGGAATTTTTATATCTTAGCTATCAATTTGACCTCAAGCTCCAAAAATTTAATAAAAATTGTATTTCACTGCTAATCTACACTGGCAATAATAGTTATAATAGTGAAAGGGGAAGACTAAGCTCACATGTAGCCTAAACAAACCTGTTGAAACATGTTGCTACTTGTCTAAGTGCAGAATCAACACAGATAGTTGCAAAATTCCTTGTCTACAGGTTAGTACAGTTCCAGCCAGCACTGTGGGTGGCTGGTGGGTATGGTGTTTTAATGAGCCTCAGAGACTATCAAGGCCTAAAATATTAAGTGTGTATAGCTATATATTTTCTAAAAATATATATTACCTAATTGTAAATCCTATATCTTTACAGATCAAAATACAATGGTTCGGCACTTGAAATACTGCCAGGACCCTATTCAAAAACACAAGAAACGCATAACAATCAATCTTAGAAAAGTGACTGATGTACTTGTTGAAAAATGTGCTGGAAGAGTGAAAAAAGACTCATTGTTGTGTGTGAACTGCTGGACACTGATAATGAAAAACCCCACTATACTTAGTACCACTGAAAACAACGAGTCTGAACAGGATTCAAATGAATCATCTACTATCAGTGGCTTGAGTAACATCTCTTCAATTCAAGATCTGGACAATGACAGTGATTGCTTGATAAAGGAAAATCCTTCAACTTCAGTTGAACCAGTTCTAGCATTTCTGGACCAAACACCAGTTAAAAAAAGTAAGTAATAAATTAATATAATAACTTATACTTTACTACAAGGTCTGTTTGATCTACTATATAGCCAATTATATAGCATTTAAGGTACTATAATTAATATTTAATTACTAATATTCAGGTGTGTGAAACCTTTTTTTCTGTTCTTTTCAGAAGGGCTGTCATTAAGCCAGAAAAAGCGCAAGGCTCGTGGTAAGCTATCATCTGCTCAGAAACACCTGAAGGAAAGGCTAGAACTCAGTTATGGTGTTCAAATTACTGAGGAGGTAAGTGATACTTCAAAACCTGAAACTAAATCTGAAAAACATCTAGACAAATTAATGAATGAATTGAAACAGTCATTCCTGGAGAGCAAATGTCACCATCACAAACTACAAATATTGACACTCTCACCATACACAATTGAAAAAACAGCTAGTTTCTTTCAAACTACAACATACATGGTGAAAAGAAGCCGTTCACTTAAATCAGAACATGGAATCCTTCCGAAGATTCCACTAATGAGCAAAGGAAAAGTGATATCTGAAGAACACAAAGATATAGTTAGAAGATTCTATGAGTCAGAAGAGGTTAGTCGTATGTGTCCTGGCCAAAAGGATTGCGTGAAAGTTATCAGTGCTGAAGGTGCAATGAAGGTGCAAAAACGATTGGTCCTCGGGAATTTAAGAGAGATGTTTGAACTATATAAAAATGATGAAAAGAATCCCAAAATAGGATTTTCCACATTTGCAAAATTACGGCCATCATATTGTGTGCTTGCCGGTAGTGGTGGGACTCATTCTGTCTGTGTCTGCACATACCATCAAAATCCAAAATTGCAGCTGGCTGCATTGGGAGAAAGAGGTCTTTCATACAAGGATCTTATGGATTACAGTGTCTGCAGTACAGAAAGAGAGACTTGCATGATGCAACTTTGCAATGAGTGCCCAAGAGAAGAGGGTGTCCTGGATTTTCTTGAGTTACTTGACAGTGTGAAATCAGCTCCAAATGAAATATCTTACAAGCAATGGGTGACTGTTGACCGTTGTACAATGGTTGATAAGGTGGAGCCACTTCATGAATACTTATCATCTAAGCATGAAAATATCCCGCATGGTTCGTCATCACTTTGTTGCTCAGCAACAATCACAGTACTTCAAGCAGTTGAAAGAAACACTACCACCTCAGAGCGAGGTAGTTATATTAGGTGATTTCTCTGAGAATTATTCTTTCATTGTCCAGGATGCTGCCCAAGGGTTTCACTGGGACAATTCACAGTGTACAGTTCACCCTTTTGTCATCTATTATAGATCATCTGCAGACCAGGAACTTAGCCATTTTAGTGTCTGTTTCTTATCTGCATCACTAAAACACAACACTATAATGGTTTACTCATTCATATTGAAGCTTATGACATATGTTAAATTCAGATGCCCACAATTGAAGAAGGTGCACTATTTCTCAGATGGATGTGCTGGCCAATATAAGAACAGATACAACTTCACAAATCTCTGTTACCATGAAGAGGATTTTGGTCTGTCTTGTGAATGGCACTTCTTTGCTACATCCCATGGCAAAAATGCATGTGATGGGATTGGAGGAACAGTGAAAAGAGCTACTGCTCGTGCCAGTTTGCAGAGAACTACAGAGAGGCAAATTCTTACACCAGAACACATGTTTCAGTTTTGTGAAGAAAACTTGAGCAAGAAGATAAATTTTTTCTTTGTAACTACAGCTGATTTGAAAGATGCAGAAGAACGGTTGGAACATCGATTCAAGGATAGTAGGGCTATTCCTGGAACTCAGAAATATCATAGATTTGTTCCCCTAAACAAGGAAGAACTGATGGTGTATCCCATTTCAAGTGGCATTGGAGAAAAGAAAAGAATAAGGAAAAGTCATTTTACTAATGAACCTGCAATGCTTGGTAACCTAAAATGTGTCAAACCAGGAGAGTATGTTGGCTGCATTTATGACATGCAAGTTTGGTATGGAATTGTGGAGGAATATTGTGAAGAGTTTGATGATTTCACTGTGAACTTTCTACATCCCTCTGGGTCATCAGGATCAAGTGCATATTATTATCCATCAAACAAGGATTCATGTGCAGTGCCAGGACATCATATATTAACTGTAATGAGTTGTCCTACCCTAAGAGGAGGCAGCAGAATTCAATACATTTTTCCACAAAAAGAAATTGATGAGAGCATCGAGCATGCAAAAATTGTATTAGGCTAGCACATGAATCCTCTAAGTAGGTCTTCCCCTTTCACTATTATAACTATTATTGCCAGTGTAGATTAGCAGTGAAATACAATTTTACATTTTTGCCTTTGTTTTTATATCTATAAAAAAATGTAATTTTAATTTCTATAGGTCAAATTATGAGCTTAAGTGTGAAAAAATAGGTAGAATTGACGCACAACTTATGAATATGGTGTTCACTTATATGTTAGTTACATGAAAAATACTAACATAAACACACTTTTTTTTGCTGATTCTAATAGCCAATGCCTATGCCTTCATTTTTTACATTTAAAAAAAAAATTCTCATTTGATACCCCAGAGGTCAAATCGTGACCTCAAATTTTGGTTACAGTGTAACTTTTTTATTTTTCAACCTAGAGTTCTAAAACTTGCATATTTGGATTCCTTGTCGTTTTCTGATTCTAAATATATATACTTTTATATAATTGTGACCATTATTACCCAAGTTATGGGTCACCAAATGTTAGTGACCTCGCAAGTGACCTCAAATTTCCCGAGGTCATATCTCTTGAACCGTTGGTCGGATTGACCTTATAATTTCAGAAATGGATTCAGGGCCCACAAACTCCCTATAAACCAAATTTCAGCAAAATCTGAGAGATGAGGGTGTTAGGCACTGGTTGATCTGACAGAATGACCCAAATGCAAACATTGTGGAATGGAATTAAGTTCTAAAATTGAGAGAATCAAAACACATTTACAAAAATGTATAAGAGAAATGAAAATCCTCCAACTCATGATCAAGTTGCGTTAAATATTTCATCCGAATCATCAGTTTCTGAACTATCATTTGATTAATTTCTATCACCACCTTCATCAGCTTCTGGTGTCTGTCAACAGACCTGACAGTTTTTCTACTTCTCAACCTCCAAAGAAGAAACCTAAATCTTTGTATTTACCCCCATCAAGCAGTATTTGTAGTATTCCATTAAAGTCAAGATTGACCCAACCTCAGATGACCGATTTTGTCAAAAACAACAGAAAAACCAAAAGAAACGGCTTGATCTACAAGTTACCAAGTTTTTCTACAGCAATGCAATAGCTTCTAATGCTGCTAGCAGCAAAGAATATAAACAAATGATGAATCTGTTAAGACTGGTTATTGCGCACCAACAAGACCTAGCAGATCATCATCTTACTGAAGTACATGATGAAATAGAACAGAATCTGAGTAATGACTTAAATGCTACAAGATGGATGGTCATCAGTGCGGAATGATCCCATCATTGCCACCTCAATCCACACTGGCCACTCAACATTCCTGCTATCAACGACTGATTGTGGACCAGAGAAGAAAACATCAGAATATTGTTGTGAACTTGCTATAGCTGCAATAAATGAGGTCCAACAGAAATACAACAAAGATGCGAGTAATTAGAGTTCATTAAAATTTGAGATATATTATTAATTAAAATAGCTCAAGTAAATAAAGTAACTATAAAAGCCTTACAATACTACGTATAAAATCTTTACAATACTATGATTATTTCTCTCTCATATTTTCAAGGTACTTGCAATCTGTACTAATAATGAGAGCAAAATGAAGTGCATGAAAGAACTACTTCAGGAGAAATGTCCTAACATTCTAACCTATGGGTGTTCATCTTACCTTAATCTCCTGGAGAAAGAAGTTACACCTAATAGTGTATTAAATACCGAACGATACTCGGTGGAACTCGCAGGAAGCTTGTGTAGACACATTTATAAAAAATGTTCATAAATACATGGAAATCAACACTGACCAAGTAATTGATGGAAAAATTGCCACTGCCCTGAACAATGCAGGCTTGTACAGAGGCCCTTCACCTTCAGAAGCAGCTAAAGGAAGTTGCTATTGTGCTTGATAAGGTATACTTAGCTACCTATGAAAATTTGGTTACATTTTTGAGTATGGTACATCTGCAACTTTATTTTAATACCTACTCTAGTTTTATTTTAATTAATTAATGCTTTGAGTAAAAATTTTATTTATATTTTATTCTGAGATTTATTATTATATCAGTGTAATCAAATTTTTGCAGCTTCAAAGTGATTCAGCAACTTTGTCAACTGCTGTTGAAACGTGGATACAGCTCTTGCAAAGTGAAGACCTCAAATTAAAAAACGAATGAGATGCTGTGGAACCATTCTTTTATAAATGTAGCATACTTCATGGACCCTCAATACAGGGATAATCAATATTTATAATCTATTTATAAAATAATAAAAATAAATAAATAAATATATATATATGATGAATAAAACCACGAAGGGAAGAGAAACACAGAGTGGTGCTCAAGCGCTTTCGTCTAATGACATTCTCAGGATATATATATTTTTTTTTTATTAACAGGAGCAGAACTTGAAGAGCAAGCAATGGCAGCAGAACAGTGGATAATCAGCAACAAGCCTCAATATCTAGCATATTTTCTGGCTTTCAAAATAAAATAAAAACTTTCTCAGTATTAATGTTTAATAATCAAGTCATTCAACTGTATAGAAAGTCTTCCTCTACTTGGTGGCAATTGATGAAAGTACAAACTGCAAAAAGAAATGCTATTGGTATGGAAGATTTCTGCAACTTTTGTGAACATCTACTGAGTTGTACCCCAAGTTCAGCTGCCATCGAGTGTGTTTTCTCAACATTTGGACACATCTGGTCCAAGTTACGCAACAAGCTTGGGACAGAAAAAGCGGGAAAGCTTGTCAAAATATACAAATATTTGCGTAATGGAAGTGAACTGAATGAAGATGAAGTTTGATTACTTTGAGATGTGCCAGTGCTTAATAAATAAATACTTAACTATGATTACTATCTGAATTTAATTAGTTTATTACTTTTACAGGGCACTTCATTTAATAACATTAAATATTTTGGAGTTCAGTTTTAATTAAAAATAAAGTTGAAGTTGAGTTGAGCTTTGTTTTATTAAATAAATAACAAAAGCACAAAGTCCTACATGACTGTTATATTATTTTTATTAGCTTATTACAGTAAGTTTGTTTTAAAATATCTGAAAAAACCCGCAACAATAATTCCTTCGCGGAGTTGACTGCCGCCCTTTCGGTTTGTAGTAACTCTTCGTTAGGGGAGGATGACGTACACTATACTAGACTGCGCCGCCTCTCGGACACAGCCCTTCAGTATCTCCTCGATATGTATGAAAGAATATGGCATGAACATGCTAGTTTTAAAGTATTATCATCCCTTTCCCCAAGCCGGGGAAAGATCATCTCTTCCATTTACGGACCTATAGCATCAACCAAATCTCTCTGTAAATTGACAGAGAAAAATGATTATTGCACAGTTGATAAATTTAATCACCTTGCACCTATCCAATTTGGTTTCCCGAAATACAGGTCGACCTTCGACCCGGTAACTACTGTTGAAAGATACGTCAAAAATGTTTTGGTACCAAAATTTCTTATCAGACAACACTTTCCAAGGTCGGGAGGTTAGGAGCAGTTATTCCCTATCTCATCCTCAACGGGAGGGAGTCCCTTAGAGGTGTAACCTTAGCTGCACTTTATTTGTCAGTAGTTATAAAAGATCTAAATGAGACCGCTTCTCGTCTCTTACCGGAAATGAATAGAAATTTATATGTAGATGACTTCGCAATATTCTCCGGAACTCGGATGTCCGCAATTATCCCAGAAACGAGATCCCTAGGACTTGTTCTCGATAGGCTTCTTACATGGGTCCCTCACTTTCGATCCTCGTGTCTGTCAAGCACAAAAGCCCCCCCAAATCCTACAAGTTATCTGCACCACTACGTATGGCACAAATCAAATGACACTCTTAACGTCTATATTGAGTGTTCCAAGCTTGACTACGGAAGTCAGATATATTCCTTCGCAACTAACAACTATCTGCAAATGCTTGACCTCGTCCACAATCAGGCCCTACGGTTATGTACTCTAGGTTTCTGGTTTACACCGATCCCGTCCCTCGATCTTGATGGAGACGACAGAGTCTCCGATAAGACTCAGGAGGGAGGAACGCTCCTTTCAATATTATTGTTACCCGGAGTATGCTCCTAACATTAATACGTCAAAACTATCCTGGAGTGCGGAGGTCTAATTTTGTACGAGAGGCGTCCTCTTTGCTTCGCCCGTTTGGACTCCGAATATGAAATCCTTTGGATGAATCCAGCCTTCCGGTGGACCAGCTATATTCCCCACTTTCACTTTCACACTCTGTCGCTACGTCGCTATTTTTCCGTTGAAAGAGCTTTCTTCGGAACAAGAACTTCGTACAGGTATCCCTGGTAAGTTAACGAGAAAACGTTCGAAAACACCTCAGTAACTCTCGAAAACGTTAACTTAATTTCTTAATGGGAAAAATTGAGTTACGTTCGACATCGACCAAAATCGACCCTAATTTTAGCTCAAAACCCATTTTTTTTTCGATATTCTGTTTTAAATATACTTTCTTTTATGCGCTTATTAATTATTTATTACAAAAAGTAACAATACAATGGCAAAACATAGAAAGTTAAGCTTACTCACTGAAACATGACGTCATCTGGTTTCAGGAGAAAGCGTGAGAGCGATGAGTGGGCCCCGCCATCTATCGGCGTGCGGGAAATTGGAATGAACGCTCACGAAAAAATGGGATAAATTAAAATCTCTTATACTTACGATTCTCTTACTAACGTGGGATACCTGTACCAAATATTGTGAACATCGTCATGAACACGCCGGTTACACACTGATTTACACCGATGATCCGAAGTCGGATTCGCTGCGGTATTCACCGACGTCATTCGTACAGGCTCCCTGCCCGTATTTACGACTGAAGTTTACACCATCCTAAATAGCCTTCTCGACAATCTTCCGATTTCCTTTTCCATTAGTAGTTGACCGTCACAGAGGATTCATTAAGCTCCCTCTTCGGAATTGACAGATCTTATTCCACATATGCTATCGTTCAAGAAATCCATTAAGTGGATCCACATCCTCGACAGAAGAGATCGCACTGTTCGGTTCTGCTGTGTTGCCACCTATTTTGGCGTCCTTGAAAACGAGCGAGCAGATGCCGCATACCTCTTAATAATTTTTACATTGTCATTAATAAACTATGAAACTTGCTTTTAAGTACTTCTGGGACATCTCAACCACTAAACTTCATGCAGTTAAACTCACCACCACTCCTTGGGCCCCTAATATCCACCCCCGTCATTCGGATACGGTGGTTACTCGACTCCGGCTGGGACACTGGCGCCTAACGCATGGCCACTTCATGAAAGGCGACATAACCCCCATACTGCGACACGAGTATTTTACCCCTTACAGTGGAACACATGTTGGACTGTCCAGAATTTTCGGACATCAGATAAAAATTCTTCCCCATCCCACCACGGAGAGACGTGGTTTCTCTCCAAGATGTCGTAAATGACGAAACCTCCAAACTCGAAGGATGCCTCTTTCAGTTCCTTCAAGACTTGGCAGTGCTGTTTGAAATTTACTTTCCGCTTTCCATGGGCAACCACTATAGGGTCCCCTCATTGGATCCCACAACTACTCCGACTTTCGGCATGAAATATTCTAGAAGTTAGGAAACAGAAAAAATGAATCATTAACCCACATGACGATGTAGCATAAAAATAAAAAAAAATAAAAAGCAGAAAATTTGTTTCTTTGGGGTTCAGCAATTCTACTGTGGATTTCTAATGAAAGTATATCTTTGATTAATACGATTTCACAAAGATATACATGTCATTCTTTCATTTAGGAAATTTGATAAACGCAAGTATGGAGAGTGGAAAACAGTGTATTAATAAATTTTTTCAATCATGAACGTAAATATTAGATTTAAAGTGCATTAAGTTTTTATAATGAGCAGGCAGCATGAAGCTTTTGTCCTTCTTCATTTTATACTGGAATAAACAGTTGATTATATGATAATGCACCAAAATTTAGTTGTGTTGAAAAGTTTGTACATAAAATCTACCGCCAGATGCCACAATCACAAATAGACACCTGATCCCTTTGGTTCTTTCATAATACAGGATTGTTGGGGACCAGATTTTTGTACACGACTACATAATTCCTGATTTGTAGTAAAATATGATCTACGGCAAATCGGCAACATACGGACGGTCTGCGAAAACATTTCATCCGGCCGTTTTGGGGACCACTTACATCCGTGAACAGACCTTCTGAAAGAAAAAATTTATAAGAAGTTCAGGTCAAGACTGACTGACATGATCATTTCCATCAGGCTATAAGAATAACTAACATGAATGGTGACGTTAACACGGTTGCAAACAAACTCGCGAACAATAAGCTGCTTAAAATGCTTAGTATTGTATCTAAGTGTATTTAGTATTTTTCTGAAATGTCACTAACTTTAAGCCTTTATGCGCACAGAAAATAAAATAATAAGTGTGTATCAATGTTTTGTGGTTATATTTGCAATTAAAAACAAATTTTATGCACCCATCTCCGCCTAAGATCAGCATTTCATTCATGTGTCATGCAACCAAGTGTTAACCCTTGAAGACCGGAATTGTTTGTAGGGCTAACTCATGAATGCGTGTATTTGAAACGCTACCAATTTGTACCGGTCGTCCTGAAAGGGTTGATCGGGCCCACTATTAGAGAAAGGTTGCTGACCACTGATCTTGGGTACTCCAATAGACCATGTTAGACCATGCGAGTAATACCATTTCTTTAAAATATACTTAAATTACTGAAACCAAATATCAGAACAAACGAGTTAGATTAGGTCAATGTGGTCCTTTTTTTTTTTTTTTTCCCCGCCTTTTCGAGGAAATGACTAGTTCCATAGTTCCAAATAATGGGTTTGTTAAAAAAAAAAAAAAAAAAAAAAAAAAAATTCCGTGACCTAACCAACCAACAGTCATTAAGACCAAACTAGCATTAAGACCAAACTAGTTTCGAACACTGGAAACTCGACCACAAAGAAATAAAAAGTAAAAAATGGGAAGTGAAACCACATCTGATTTGAACATTTATTTGGCTTTAAGAATGGCAATTGATAAAACAAGAGTATATATAATAAAATGATCTTTAGCAAAAATACTTAATATTTGTATTCATAAAACATCCTCTGAACGAATCAAAACATTAATTTTTGCACAATTAAAAACTTCATACATTACACTTCACCTATTTTCAAGCCTTGGAGTACTCCTTACACATTGATACAACTAATATTCAGATATAATATACATCTAGTATTCAGATACATTAATATTAATAGTATTAAAGCTTCAAACCCAACAAAAAGTAAAACTTATTATAAGAGGCAAGTAGGATGATTACTGGCATGCTGTTAAGTTAATTTAGCAAGGCCATCTAAAACTTTAGGACATTTTCAAGCGGAGAGTTTTAGTGAATTAACTTAACAGGAATAAATATAAAACCATCACTTCTAAGGTAAAAGAACGGTAAAAAGTATTTTCTACTTTCATAGCACCAAAAAGTTGTTTTTTATGAAAAGTTGTAAGAACTTTGCCCTATTTTGAAGAGTACAAATTATGGATGTATCGTTATCTAAATTACTTTTTTTTTTTTTTTTTTTTAAACTAATTATTACGATTGGATTCTGTATTAATCCTTTCACAGCTATCGAAATTTGGACAAAAGTTACATAAATTGATATTTTTATTACAGATTGAATTATTATTAAAACTAACTTCTCCAACTAGTTTACGTGAAATAGAAAAAAACTTCCTGATAACTGTAGTCCCTCGCTTTATGAAAACTCAATTTATGGAATTTCGCTTTAACGGAAATGATTAAGGTAACAAAATTCAGTACAACAGAAGCAAGATTCGTTATAACGGAAATTTGAGTCTAAAAAAATCAGTAACTCGCACTAAAATATCTACTCTACTCTACTCTAATTTTACACAGGCAGTGGCTCGTACTAGCGGCTCGTCCTCCCTCCAACCGCGTCACACGTCTCCATTAGTAGTCAGACACTCTCTTCTTACTTTTTCTCACTTTAACAACACACTGTACTACTTCTTAGGCGTTTCGCGTCAAAACTTTATCCTTCTGACGCGAAACGCGTCAAGTTGATCTGGACAAGAGTAAATGCAAAATTTCTGAGAGTACTGTCTTGACGCATGTAGTGTGTCAGCTGTGACGAGGCAGAGTCTCTGGGAGCCTACCACGCCAATACAAATATATATAATATACAGAGTATTTTAATAAAGTTTGTCGCGTATGCGTATGCGTTACATCGTACAGTTAAGATTTTGTTCCGTAGGAACGCATCTCCAAATATATAATGGGAGTCTAGGGGAAAATAGGATTCGACATATAGAAATCAGCTTTACGGAAGGATTTTTCGGAACGTAACCCTTCCGTAAAGCGAGGGATTACTGTACCATTAAAAACTGGTACCAGTCTTCAAGGCAACAGCGAAAGGCACATATGTTCCGATATAAACTTGGAAGTTTTATAAGTTACGCAAGGGACTAAAACTCGCGTAGCTACTGTTACTGACGGCGGCTGCTACTGCTGCTAAATACTAAGTAATACTAAGTCCTGCTACTGCTAAATACTAAGTAATACCAAGTCTTTTCTTTATTGGTCCCAAATGTTTTAAAGTTTAAACTATAGAAATAAATTCTGTAATAATCTAGGTGTATAAATATACAATAAATAATTTTGCAGTGAATCACAAAAGCCAATAGACAATGGAAAGTAATACAAATATTTAACTTCAGAGTTATTGCCAATTTGTTCATAAATGAGGGCATTTAAAATTAAATTATTTTACATACACTAATCACACTTAAGTCGCTTCAGTGCAAACCATTTCAAACATGCTTAAACAAGAAATTATCTCATTACGCAACTAAATTATCAATTAAAAAAATATTTTGAGTTACATAATCGTTGTCTAACTTTTCTTTTAGCAGCTTTGGTACTATCACAGAAGAGGCCGAGTAAGAAATGCTTTTCCCACATTATTATAACTTCAGAAAGCAAAGGCCACCAAAATACATAACATTATTTGAAGATAAACTTTATCAGCAAGTTGTATTTAAGCTTGTCCTGCTGCAGTCCTAACGGATTTCCTAGCTATTCCTTTAATTTTTTGTTTTAATTTATTACTTATTTTGGTCCCACCTCGAACCATTATACTCAATAGGAACTAGCTAAATTTTAATAATGTCTAACACTTTCTATTAACACAGTGTTAACTACTATAGAAAGGGAAATATTAACTTGGATGGTGGCTTCGCACGCTAAGTAAAAAAAAAAAACGAAGAAAAAGAATCCGATTAGTGACCACAGCCCATCAGTTGAATACAACGACTTATGACATGAAAGCCAGTCGTTACTGATGCTTTATTGTTGGTTAGAAGTGTGGCATGGTCAAGATATTATTTCCCACTATCAGCGATCCATGTTCTATTGCATCCAGCTGAATCCCATTCTCAGCAGCGAATGAGATTAATAATAATAATAATAAATAATAATAATAATAATAATAATAATAATAATAATAATGCCGACTTAGACTATTTTTTCCCCAAATAATAACAGCAATCTTAGGGAAAGAAGTTTAAAAATTAAAATTCCGTTCTGAACTACTTTGCCTCTACCCAAATGAAAGCAAATATTACTATCAATTCGAATGAACAAAGTTTTGACAGAGTAAGTCTTAATAAAATTTATTACATTAAAATAGGGAACACGGATTAAGTCGGAATTCGCCTTAAACTTCAAAATAAAAATTTTCTTCGCAGTTGAATGGTCAACTTTAAAAGAGGAAGAAAGCGGAAGAGAGAGAAAGAAAAATCCTTAAGTGTTCATTAAGTTTTTGTGGACTGCGATATAGTTCGTCTTCACACTTTGTCAATGAGGAAAAATTTATGATTCTGAAGAAAGCAAAACTGTAATTTGGCAAGACACGTAGGAATCATCTGCAGCTTTTCACGCGATTCTGTTCTTGAACCTACCCGGTACACAATTTATGGCTTTCAGTCAAAACATTTCGGAGGCTGGTTCCATGATGGAGGAATCGCATCCTGGCCATTCACGTTCTGCACCGAAGAAAATGTCAAGACTGTTCAAAATGTTTTTTTGACACGCACTCTTATTTGATTTAAGTCGTTCAGAAACTGAAATAGGAAAATAATGATACCAAAATAAAAGTGTGCGAGTGTCTCTTGCATCACTGCTTGACAAGGTTTAGTTTTGGGCCACCTAACCCGACATAACTGCAGAATCTGTGGAAAGGAGAATACTTCTGAAGTCGGAAGCGTGTATAGTGTTGGAATCTATTGGAATCTAGACCCGTTCATTTTTAAGGGATGCGATGAGAACTAAAAATGTTAATGACGATTACCTCTGCGCGTTTCAGGCTTTCTTCCTGCTAAGAATGAACATTGAACGATGCCAATGTTGGAGATGTAATTTTTCAGCAAGATGGTGTTCCTCTACATTACTCTAAGTCCCTTAAGTTCCTCAACATCAAGTTCCCCGCAGTAATGAATCGGGTGACAGAATCCTCCAATGTGGGCTTTCCTCCGACTCAGGACCCCAAGCATGGGGAGTAAATGTTAATTAAAAATATATCCATGTCATGTCCGATTATATAAACAAACCTGGTGCGAGAAGTGTAAACAACCCATAGAAAAAAAAAAAAAAAACAAGGATCGCCAATCAATACTCGATTGTTTTCCGAATGACAAAGCACCTCAATAATATTCTGGGTCTGGCTCATTTCATGAAGAAACTTGAAAACTTCTAAAAAAAAACAGCTAGCAACTGAAAATAAAGTTTCTGGGAAGTCTTCGCTAACTCCAGTCCCAGAAGAATGTTAACAAGGTGCTCAAATCTGTTGAAAACAGAGACGAAAACCAACGAACTGTCAGATGGACAAGACCATAACATCGACACTAAAATCTAATCTAACCTAACCTAGCGTAACCTAACGATGCTAACTTAACCTAACTCACAACATGCTTGTCGATAGAATGTCAAGTCGATCAATATCTTAATCCCTAAAAAACCTGCTATCACTGTTGATAATGATTTAGCCTGTACTGTACGTACAAAATTATTTGATTTGTTGTTAGCAATCTTGCCAGATTTAATTCGCAGTTTCCATGATTTAACAGATTATGATAGATTGAAAGTGTAAAGGGAATTCCGACTCACCTTACAAAAAAAAAAAACTTATAGCTACTCATATTTTCAATAATTTTAATTTACCCTGTTATTTAATAATTAAAAACTTGGTGGGATTCTGCTCTAAAAAATGTTCACAGTTTTGAGCTTGTCTTCTAGTACTTCAAATCGTTCCACGAGCGGATCGTAAACCTGAAGAATCAATGAGAAACAATTCGATTTAATTTTTTTTTTTTTAATATTAATGAAGTTTAAAAACAAATATATTTAAGTTTAATTTTAACCTTTTAGTTACGATCAATGGTGGATGACATTCATTCGTACTAAGATCAATCACACACAACATCTTTTTCGGCCATTATTTCATTAAGATCAATTCATTTTTCTTTCTCAAATTATTGATTATTCTCACCCTATGATCGTGTTACTTCATTTATGTCCCTTTTATTCTGCTTACGGACTATTTCCACGAATCTCCCTCAAACTGATTACTCACCTTCGCTGCATCGGCATTTGGCGAACAAGCCAATGAGAACTCGGCTCCTTCGATCACTTTTTCAAAAGGCTTCGATGAAATTCCGTGTTTGGCTCGGTATGCAGCCCCCAAACAAGCAGAGTTTGGCATATCCTTTCAAAGGAGTGAAATCAGTATTACTTAAGTTATCAAAAGCTAGTTTATTCTCAATAGAGTGAGAAAACTCCGAAATCTATTCCTACTTAATCATCATATACAAAATTATTTCACGAGTGAAAATGTAATAGTTAGCTTCAACATTTTTTATTCCGAATATTCAATTTACATAAATCGTTAAAGAAAAGAAAAGTATTAAGGAGCCAATACCAATTAAATGAAGTTACAATAATAAAGATCAATATGAACTTTCTCACGGTAGCTTCAATGCGTTAAAATTAAGAGCTTTCTAACGTATAAACAAAAAGGGAGATTAAATATTTCCATTACATTTGGAAAACGCGAAGCCACTCGGGCCAATCGAGGTTTGCCGTTAAAAATTCATTAACATTTTTCAACTTTAAAAAGACCATCATGACTCGAATAGATAAAAAGAAAACTTGGAACTCGCGTAAATCATATTGGAACTTTGAAAGTTAATAAAAATGGCAAATGGGAAAAAACTGACCATAGTGTAGACGGGAGTATTGAAAACATCGGATAGCACTTGCAAAAGGGCGATGTTGGCAGAAGCACCACCCGTTGCCAACACTCTTTTAATGTCCTCTGGGGAAATCATAAGTAGCATTAAGAAGTTCGAATTTAAGATTGTTTAAATCGGATAATGTTGTCATGAAAAATTTCGTTAAGTACAAAATATGGTTTCACAATCGGAAAATGAATCATTTTATTATTATTTAAAAGAATGGCACCCGAATTTAAAGTAAAATGTCCGATTGAAATGAACTCAAAAATATCAAAACTTCACTTACTGATGCTCAGCCCCAATTTCTGCGCGTGCATTCTTTTAGCCAAAAACTGTCCCTCGACAACGGCCCTCACTTCCACCTCACTGCTCGTGAACCGCTCCACCGGATCGCCGGATTTGTTGAACCGAAACACTCCTTCCAATGCGGGAGTTATCTCACGGGTGTAGTAGTACATCCCTTAAGGAAGAAGGAAAAGAATAGAATTCTGGATCAGATTTTATGAAGCAACATCAATTAATTAAACAAGAATATGTCGTTCCGACATATTCCTGTCCCCTCCTATATTCGTAGCCTTGACCTTTGGTGCAAAAATCTAATTCTTGCTCAAGACTGTCTCATGATCATCCATGCATGGGTGAAGTTTTATCCAATTATGTCGAGTAGTTCAAAAGTCATGGCCAGGACCTCCACTTCACCTTTGATGCAGGAACCTATTTCTTACTCATGACTAGTGTTGCAAAAAAAACTTTTTTTTTATGTTTTTTATGGTTTTTTTTTTTTTTTTTTTTTATAAAATTGGTATATAGATATTATCCCTTCTTTATTTTGAAACAAAAGTACACGTATGTTGTTCTCATTGTAACATTGATTTAAAGGAGTAACGAAAACAAAAAAGGTTTAAATCCATTTTTCATTATTTTTCCTTTTAATAAAGGTTGACACTGCCCCTAAAAAGACTCCAGACACAAGCCCAATTATAAAATCCATTGTAAATTTATATTAATTAACTAAAAAAAATACACTTTCAACATTTTTTTCATCATCATTCATCATTTGAGGAGTCATAGAGAGTCATTCATCATACATTGAGTTTTCAGACTCTGAATAGAACATTTCATTCCCTTCATGATCATACTCTCTGCTTGATGATGGCCGTTCTTGTGCTTGGAGAGTTGTCTGGGACATGTTTTGCTTCTGCTAAGCACCTGCTTCAGATTCATGGTCTTGTGGTTCATTGTGATCACCCAAAGCATGGTTATGAGCGATGAAAAGTAGCTTAGATGCTCTATCAGTTGTCAGTCGGTTCCGTTTGACTGAGTGAATCCATGAGTGGCGACTGAAAGAGCGTTCCACAGCTGCACTAGTTGGGGGCAGGTTGAGAATATTTGCTGCAACCTTGGAGAGCTGGGTCGAACCACAAATTCCATTCCACCAGCTTGTTGGATTCGCCTGTGCAGCTGCCTTCCAGACAAAAGGCTTTGCAAAGATATTCTCTTTTGATCGGTAGTCAGCTAACTCTCCCAATGTCTTGCTATCATCCACGGATGGAACAGCTACAGATATCTCTTGTATGACTTCCATGGCATCCACCTGAAATACAATTTGTAACACATTAAATATAAAATAATATCAAATAATAGATAATGAATGTCTGCAAAATAAGAACATAAATCAATATTAGGTGCTAGTTGTAAAATCAACAACTTACTATTTCTTCTCCAGAGATGTGGCATCCTTTGTAGCGAGGATCAAGATGATTTGCTGCCAGGTGGATACTTCTAAGAAGAAACTTTCTCCGTTTAGGAATAATTCCCTTAAAACAATCTTCTTCGCTCTTCAGAATTGGGCTCGAGGAGAGATTCTTCTCGAAGGATTGTTGAAGGTCATTAAATATCTTTGGTACAATAGAGAGGTATTTGTTGTCCCCTTCTACTGCAGTGATAGCATCAGAAACCGGCTTCAACAGCTTCAAAGATCCATCCAGTTTATCCCAGAAGACCAGTATATATACACTAGTATATATACACAACAGAATTAGCTAATATAAAAAAAACAAAAAAAAAACGTTGTTTTTTTTTGTTGGTGTTTTTTTTTAAAAAAACCTCCTTGTTTTTTTTTTGGGTTGCAACACTACTCATGACATCATCTAGTGATCATCCACACGTGTGGTTCAAAAGTTATAGCCTGGATACGAAAGTGTGACAGACAGACAAAGTGCAATTCAGTATGGGCCTCAATTTTTTAGTTGGGTACATACATACATACATACATACATACAAATGCGCCTCGGTGACGTAGTGGTTAGCGTCGCTGACTACGAATCCACCGGCCCCGGGATCGAGACCGGTGACGGCAGCCGGCGCGCAGCAAAACCCAGCTGTTCATCCTTCCACACAATAAAAGAAAATGGTTGGTAGATAAATGGGTACCCTGGTGGCCTAGTGGTTAAGACGCTGGGCTGCTGGTGGGGCGTGGTTCGGATTCCACGTTAAACTGTAGGTCTAAGGTGGAGTGAAAAGCTTGACCTTCGTCAGAATGAACAATTCGGGCGGAAGCTAACCAAAGGTTACCATTCTCCCTTCGGTGCTCGACCAGGAAGTGTTGTACAATCATGCGAACAATACAGTCATTACAGTTGAATTACAGTAGAGCCAAAGGATCCTCTCCATTAAATACCCGTGGATAAGGCGGGCGTGATCAATTCGAAGGCAGGCAAAGACAGACACCTGTGTGTGTGTGTGTGTGTGTGTGTGTGTGTGTGTGTGTGTGTGTGTGTGTGTAGGGGGGGGGGGCGGATCAGGCCACAACCTTTCGTCTTTCTGGGGCCAATAATTGCATCTCAACAACGCTACCAAACTGTGTAAACAGCAACCTGGATCCTCGAAAGTCCCTATAAGGAAGAGGGCAGCCGGCCGCAAAGGGAATGGTTGAAACTGTGCTAACTTCTAAATAGTTTAATCATTCCCATTATTGTATAGCAAAAATTATTAAATACCAATATTCTCTCGCGATTTCTCGTAAAAATAAACTTATTTAAAAGTTTTAATTCGCTTCGACCTAAACCATTATTTAATTCATTCTTAAAAAATGCTAATATTTCACTTGAACTATCAGAATTTTTAGTTGTGGGTAGACCTGAGGGCATTTCAGTCTTACTGGGAGGTACAGAGGGGCTCACTAATTCTATCTTACCAGTGAAAACTCTGGGAACAAACCCTAAATCAGTGGTTCCCAACCTGGGGTCCACGGCAGGATTTTCAGGGGATTCAGGGCGGGATATGAAAAGTTGGAAAATTTAAGAAAATCTGGGAAATCAAATAAAATAAGGTTTTATTACACTGCCCAACACCAATTTTGCTGATTTAATTCTAACACCTGTTTTTAGGTAACTTTGGTGTGCTGATTTCAAAAATCACCTTAGTTTTTGCCTATCACGTCAGGTTTTCGAGCAATCAAATACGGATATTTTGGAGATATCGCATTTTGGCAGGGTTATGCCCAATTTTTTTCTTTTCAAAAAAATAAGTTTACATACTCAGAATCAGCATGGAAAAGTAAACAATTGTGCAGGGAGTGAACTTTAATATACAATGGTAATATTGACACACAGTGATTAAAAGTGTTTAAATAAGCAAAAAATGAATCCATATTAAAGGAAGCACAGGACCAGTTTTCTTAACATTGTCTTTTTCTTGTTTTCTTACTTTTCAGTGCTGATAAATTTTCTCTTAGAGGACTTCCTAGAATGAGAGATGTCAAGACAATCTCTTTGCAGGCTCCAGCAGTAGTCAGCCATCATATGGGTATCCCATCTTCCTTGGTATCGTTCTTACATCACTTTGATATCTTGGTGGAACCTTTCACCTTGCTCTTCACTAACATCAAGATTTTCTGGAAATTTATCCAGATGACTGTTGAGATAGTGAACTTTAATGCTCATGTTGCAACCCAACTGCTGAAAGTTTACAAGTAAATCCTTTACAAGATCTTTATAATTTTCAGACTTTTTGTTTCCTAGGAAGTTCTTAACTACTGCCACAAAAGCATTCCAAGCTCTTGCCTCCGTTTCGATCATTGAGTTACTGAACTGCGGATCTTTCATCAGTTTTCTTATCTGGGGACCATCGAATATACCAGCTTTAAGCTTCTCATCACTAAGACCTGGAAAGGCTGCACAATGCACATATGTAATTAAAGCAATCAAAGCTTTTACAAACTGCTTCATAAGCCCAAGTTTGATGTGGAGTGGTGGAAAAATGATCTTTTCTCGATCCACCAATGGCTCGTTTACAATATTTTTATCTCCTACATTTAAATTTTGCCTTAGTGGCCACTTTTCCTTCATGGATCACCCAAAATAGGCATATTGCATTGCACGAAAACCTGATGTGATGGACAAAATCTAAGGTGATTTTTTAAATCAGCACATCAATATTATCCAGAAACAGGTCTTAGAATTAAATCAGCAGCAAAAATTTTTTTTTTGTTGGGCAGTGTTATTTATTCAGACTTGGCAGGCTATACGTAATGTCTACATAACCATTACCACCTGATAATTCCCGTGGTAATGCAGTGGTTATGCTAATGTTATACTTATAGATTGTTATGCTCTTTGGGGGAAAAATGAAGGGGGTCCAAGGGAATTTTTAAGGTTCCTCAAGGGAGAAATGGAATGAAAAATGTTGGGAACCACTGCCCTAAACTGTCGTGCAGTCTATTTAACTTAATAGCAATCATTCCTGAGGCCAAATTAATGCAGTCACGTCAAACAAACAGTACCTTAAAAAAAAGAATGCGCTAAATCCAAAATCCATAACTCGTATCCAAAACTACTCACCAATGTTACCGAAGTTCCCCCTGGGAGTCATCTCGAGCAACTGGCTGAAGATCTCCCATAAACCATCCGCGCATTCGTTTCGAATCCTCTCTCTCGTCAGTGACCCATTCTTGAAACTGAAAAGTTTTTTATAAATTTAAGGAGGACCTCTCATTTGATTGAAGTTTACAAAAAGTGAATATCCATTACGTTTGTGTATAATGAAATAAATTAATGTCTAAACTTTAATGTACGGGCATATAGAGTTCCAGTTCCTAATCCCAATTAAGTAATGAATCCTTTTCATCCTTCATATGAAACTAGTCTAAAACAACACATACATTTTACTCTTCCCAAATGTTTAATAAAGGAAACTGAATTTCACCAACTTTTTACCATAAGAGCGCCATGTAGGCCTTATCCGACACCGGATTAATGCTAATATGTGCTTCGAGGCTGAATTGGGGCTCATCCAACCAAAGGAAGAAAGTGTCACTAGTTCCTAAACTAACCACAACATCACCCTTTCGTAATCTCATTCCTAGAGGAAGAAGAAGGACTGGTTTTTACGTAATAAATATAACAAGAACTATTAGCCACATATAAAATAAAAGGTCTACAGCGAAAAATTCTTACATATCAACAACCAAGAAGCATTTTTAAAACTGCAATTACTGTACATGAAGTTTAAAGTCATTTCATTATCACATGTTGGACTTCCTGCTATCCAACTTCAACTGAAAACGCGTGATGGAAACCTGTGAGGGAGGAAGGATTATCCCCAGTAAAAGCGACAATACTGCATTCTGTATCGAAGTCATACCGCTCCACAAAATACCGGGATATGGTCCCCACTTTGGTATTGGAAGGGACGGGATCTCCGAGAAGCTCTCTTAACGCGGGGCCACACGCCTATAAAGATAGTTATAAAACTTAGCTCGCAACCACCGCATTCAGAAGTAAATGTAATGCTTATCAAATTCCTTGAATGCATTAATGACTTAAATCGTTACATCGTAATCTGAAGTTCATTTCATAAATTATTTTCCACTTTCGCAAATAAAATTACGAGCAAATATCATAAGGAACCCCTATTTCCTCACTCGGAGGAAGGGTGGGCGTGAACTCCAAAACTCAATCGAATCCGAGCCATCAAAGAATAGGTGGCCAGCCCAACTGCTGCTGCGGTGAGAATCGAATCCGAGCTCTCACAGCCTGGGTCCAATCTCGAACCAATGAAGCTACGAAAGCTGGAGGTAATTTTATAAATTACTAGAAGAGAACCCGCCCTTTGTGCGGGTAGCAAAAATATTCCGGCCTACGGGCGGAATATTTTTGGTAGTTCCTGCGGAAGGCTATTACCCGAAGGGTAATACACATTTACTGTAGTCAAAACTAATAATATATTCATCTTTATTTATAACGAAAATATCACGACTTAACCTAACCAATCGTCAAGGGCGTACAGTTGACCTAACCGGGCATTCAATTAACCGAGTATTCAATAATTTTCCCGTGGGTTTTGATTAATTTTAAGCAACTTTTACCTAATAATTTTTTCTCTCAAGGAACCATTTCCGTGTTTTAGGATAGAAAAGATACAGACAGTATACTCGTATACAGGGTGTCCGAGAATTATCTGTACAAGTTTTGGCTGTTATTAAAAAGTCAACCATGAAGTGTAGAAATTCCAGTGTTGTTCCATTTTACAGAGAATCCCTTAAGTTTTTTCTGATACCAAGTTTTGACAAGTTTTTTAGAAATTCCAGTGTGTCCGAAAATTATCTGTACAATTTCATCTTTTAATAAAATTCTTGATAACACACGTAGAATTCTTAAACAAGATTTAGAATCTGTATTTTCAAGTGTTTCTTTTATTAAAGTAACGTTGTTACAAACATTCGATATGTGCACCATCAGTGATTCGCAAAACATCCAATCGATAATCCAAATGTTGCCATGTACGCTGCAGCATATCCACATCAATTCGCTCAATAGCAGCTGTGATTCTTGCTTTTAAATCATCAATGTCTGTCACCCGCGTATTGTAAAGAAAAAACTTGTCAAAACTTGTTATCAGAAAAAACTTAATGAGTTTCTCTGTAAAATGGGACAACACTGGAATTTCTACACTTCATGGTTGACTTTTAATAACAGCCAAAAATTGTACAGATAATTCTCGGACACCCGGTATATAAATTTTTGTCTAATTAAAAAAATTATAATTTTGTTTGCTGAATCGTAAATGAATAGAGTGAAAAGCACGCGCTAGAGCTCCGCCCATTTTTTGACGTATAATGTCACTATCTTTCAACCAATCCGGAATACGGATGGCCAGGACTCCCTTTTTATAGTATAGACCAGTGGTTCCCAACCTTGGCTGGAATTATTGATACTTTTTTAATACGCTGTATTTTAATTGCATACTCACTTATATGTCCTTTATTTGATAGTGGAAAACGAGTTAATTATTAGTTAATAAAAAGTTTGTTTGGTAGACGGAATCTTTCAAAAACATGGGGTCCGTGGGAAAAAAATAAAAGGGGTCCTTTGTGGTGAAAAGGTTGGGAACCACTGGTATAGACGATAATTTCTTTTTACACCTCTGACGTTATATTAGAAGGTAGTCTCTTTTCAATCTTTTTATACTGCAGACCTTCAAAATGTTACGTTTTTCGACGGTTTATAGCTCATAACGAATGGAAACAATACGTTAAATGCACCACCACCACGAGTAAAATTATTATAAATTCCGCTAAACATATAGTGATGGAGCCACCTATTTTTTGTTAACGCCCATGACCCCTGGTAATCCAAAAGTTGGCGACGCGAGAAATTGCTAACCAATCCTGTACTACCACCTAACTTAGCATCGCCTAGGTTTGGTGGTAGAGTGGTAGTGAGAGTTAACCTGGCTGGTACACGTATGAAATGGACATGGATTTCAACCTAAAATTATACGAAAATAAAAACCCACTCTAATAGACAGAGTTTATTTCCACAACAGTTTCGACGCCCACTGGCATCCTCCTCAGGTGGATACAGAAAAACGAATGAACCAAAACAAGAGGGAAAAACAGTCCAGGGACCGACCGTTAAGAAATTCGCACCTAGGTTAGATCCCATTCTCCCGACACCGGAAGAGCATTTTCATTAAGTACATTCGCACAAATTTTAAATTATCTTCCTGTTATAAACATACAGATTCTATTATTTTATTTTTTACATAATTATTACATTTATTATTAAATTTATTACATTTAATATTGCATAATTATTTATTACATAAATTATAAATTTATTATTACATTGGTTATTACATTGTTGTTTATTATACAGAACTTATAAACCGAAAAACGAATGAAAAAGGCGATTACGAAACAATCCAGAGACCATTGAGAAATTCGCACCTAGGTTAGATACCGTTCTCCCGACACCGGAAGGGCATTTTATTACAGGGTCCGCTTATAAGTACATTCCCACAAATTAAAACTATCTTCTTGTTCTATACATACAGATTCTAATATTTTGACATAATTACTGCATTTATTATTGCATTTACATTTTTTAACATTTATTATTATTACCGTTACCCTAATTATTAAATTTATAATATTACCTTTACTATTACATCTGTTGCATTTATATTTATTTCCACATTTATTACTTCCATTATTACATTTACTAAAAGCGAGTAAGGAAACAATCCCGAGACCTTTAAGAAATTCACATTTAGGTTCGAACACGTTCCCACGACTCCGTAAGGGATTTTTTGACCAAGAATCTCATTAAAGGGTCTAACTTATAAGTACCTTCGCACAAATTAAAATTATCTACTTTTTCTATACACACAGATTTTATTATTTTTCTTTTGACATAATTATTACATTTATAAAGTACCTTACTTGATTCCCAATCTATAGCATGATTATTTTGGCTGGCGTGATTAAAAATGGCATTATTAGTATTACAACTTCTGAAGGCATATTTGTGTTCTTTAATACGGGTTTCAATATTTCTTCCAGTTTCTCCCACGTATACTAAATCAACTTTTACAGGGAATGCTGTAGACACAGGCTTGTTCCTCTTTTGCAACGTTATTCCTAACCAATTTACTTTTCACGGTAGACGAATATTTGAAAGCCAAAGCAAACTTAAAATCTTTCGTCAACGGTTTTACTCTTTTTAAGCCGGCAATGTAAGGCAAACTCACATTGTTTTTGGTTAACTGAAGGTTCCCGAGGGGCATAAAAAGATTTTCTGGCTTTAAAATACGCCTTTCTGATAAACCACTCGGGATATTTTAAATCCTTAAAAATGTTCCAAATCTTTGAATTTTCCGGGTCCAGCAAATGTGGGCTACAAATCCTGAGTGCTCTTAGAAACATGGAAGAAATAATTGAGCTTTTAACCCCTTCATCATGATATGAAAAATAATGAATGTACGAATTACAATGAGTAGGTTTTCTATAGACCGTGAAATTGGGCTTTCCGCTTTCGTTAATGACGAAAACATCTAGAAAAAGTAATTGTTTGTCGTTCTCCCATTCATATTTAAATTTAATAGAGGGAACAAGATTATTTAATGACTGAAAGAAAGTGTCAAAGTTGTTCAGTGGTCAGGCCAAAATGAGAAAATATCATCTACATAACGAAACCAAATTAGATTCCTGGGACATATTGTTTGCAACAATTCCGACTCATAATATTCCATGTATAATCTACTCAGTATTGGGGATAAAGGGGACCCCATTCCCATACCAAAACGTTGCAAATAAAATTCTTCACCGAAGGAGAAAGCATTATTGGTGAGACAGAGTTTTATCAGTTTTAAAAATACAGATGTGGGCATGCCTAGTTCTACGTTACATGTTGGCAATTTCCTATCTAAAAAACTAAGTACATCATCAATGGGAACTTTCGTAAACAAGGACTCAACGTCAAAACTGATCATTCTTCCCCGTTTTAAATCGAAGCACAACTTTGTTAATAAAGTCACAGGAATTAGTGATGTGCGAGCCTGAAAATTTACCAACTAATGGGGATAATTTATCTGCAAGAAATTTAGATAACCTGTAACTAAAGGAACCACTGTGTGAAATAATGGGACGGAGTGGTATATTAATCTTATGGGTTTTGGGTAGGCCGTAAATGTGGGGGAGTTTGGGGTTAATCTGTAGAAATCTTTTAGGATCAATCGCTGGGACATCTTTTAATAAGTTCCTGATGGTTTTGTTGAATTCGGCAGAAAGACGCTTTAGGGGGGACGATCTCACTTTGGTGTAGGTGAATTCATCACTAAGTAACGCTTCCATTTTTTGTTTATAATCACACTTGTCCAAAATAACCAGTGTTACTTTTGTCCGCTTTAGTGACAAATATTGCTTCGTTCTTCCTGAGCTTGTCTAAAGCTAACCGGAATCTTTTGGGAATAGAGTCCATTGAGTTGAAATGTTCCAGAAACTTGCTCAGAATCAAACCATTTAAACACGGAATATCCACCCTGGAATTAACAACGGAAGAGACAAAATCTAAAACAATGTTTTTATCGGGTTTAAGGGCAAACGACAGCCCTAAATTAAGAACTTCCTTTTCGGATAAGACATATGTCGATAAATTTAAAACGGAACCTTCCACCGCACACTTTGACCAAGCACTTTCATCACATAAATAGGATAGCTTTCTGTTAAGTCGTTGTTCAGTGCATCTAGTCCTGCAAGTGTGTTTAGTGGAGCAAGTGTGCCCGAAGTCCTTGATACCGTTTACCTTCAGGAAGGACCATACACCGTTTCCGAATTTTGCCAGGGAAACTTTGAAGGAACGTATTCCGTGTGTTAAAAGAGAAATTGACCATATGTATTTCAAACTAAGAAATTGTCTACGCGTCCTTAAATCGCATGTGTCGTGTGAACTACTTGTGGCGCTGTTTGAAACTGCAGATTATAAATGCGACGTGGAGACTAGACGCACTGAACAACGACTTAACAGAAAGCTATCCTATTTATGTGATGAAAGTGCTTGGTCAAAGTGTGCGGTGGAAGGTTCCGTTTTAAATTTATCGACATATGCCTTATCCAAATCCGAAAAGGAAGTTCTTAATTTAGGGCTGTCGTTTGCCCTTAAACCCGATAAAAACATTGTTTTAGATTTTCTCTCTTCCATTGTTAATTCCAGGGTGGATATTCAGTGTTTAAATGGTTTGATTCTGAGCAAGTTTCTGGAACATTTCAACTCAATGGACTCTATTCCCAAAAGATTCCGGTTAGCTTTAGACAAGCTCAGGAAGAACGAAGCAATATTTGTCACTAAAGCGGACAAAAGTAACACTGGTTATTTTGGACAAGTGTGATTATAAACAAAAAATGGAAGCGTTACTTAGTGATGAATTCACCTACACCAAAGTGAGATCGTCCCCCCTAAAGCGTCTTTCTGCCGAATTCAACAAAACTATCAGGAACTTATTAAAAGATGTCCCGGTGATTGATCCTAAAAGATTTCTACAGATTAACCCCAAACTCCCCCACATTTACGGCCTACCCAAAACCCATAAGATTAATATACCACTCCGTCCCATTATTTCACACAGGGGTTCCTTTAGTTACAGGTTATCTAAATTTCTTGCAGATACATTATCCCCATTAGTTGGTAAATTTTCAGGCTCGCACATCACTAATTCCTGAGACTTTATTAACAAAGTTATGTCCTTAGATTTAAAAAGGGGGGAGAATGATCAGTTTTGACGTTGAGTCCTTGTTTACGAAAGTTCCCATTGATGATGTACTTAGTTTTTTAGATAGAAAATTGCCAACATGTAACGTAGAACTAGGCATGCCCACATCTGTATTTTTAGAACTGATAAAACTGTCACCAATAATGCCTTCTCCTTCGGTGAAGAATTTTATTTGCAACGTTTTGGTATGGGAATGGGGTCCCCTTTATCCCCAATACTGAGTAGATTATACATGGAATATTATGAGTCGGAATTGTTGCAAACAATATGTCCCAGGAATCTAATTTGGTTTCGTTATGTAGATATTTTCTCATTTTGGCCTGACCACTGAACAACTTTGACACTTTCTTTCAGTCATTAAATAATCTTGTTCCCTCTATTAAATTTAAATATGAATGGGAGAACGACAAACAATTACCTTTTCTAGATGTTTTCGTCATTAACGAAAGCGGAAAGCCCAATTTCACGGTCTATAGAAAACCTACTCATTGTAATTCGTACATTCATTATTTTTCATATCATGATGAAGGGGTTAAAAGCTCAATTATTTCTTCCATGTTTCTAAGAGCACTCAGGATTTGTAGCCCACATTTGCTGGACCCGGAAAATTCAAAGATTTAGAACATTTTTAAGGATTTAAAATATCTCGAGTGGTTTATCAGAAAGGCGTATTTTAAAGCCAGAAAATCTTTTTATGCCCCTCGGGAACCTTCAATTAACCAAAAACAATATGCCAGTTTGCCTTACATTGCCGGCTTAGAAAGAGTAAAACCGTTGACGAAAGATTTTAAGTTTGCTTTGGCTTTCAAATATTCGTCTACCGTGAAAAGTAAATTGGTTAGGAATAACGTTGCAAAAGAGGAACAAGCCTGTGTCTACAGCATTCCCTGTAAAAGTTGTGATTTAGTATACGTGGGAGAAACTGGAAGAAATATTGAAACCCGTATTAAAGAACACAAATATGCCTTCAGAAGTTAATACTAATAATGCCATTTTTTATCACGCCAGCCAAAATAATCATGCTATAGATTGGGAATCAAGTAAGGTACTTTATAAATGTAATAATTATGTCAAAAGAAAAATAATAGAATGTGTGTATAGAAAAAGTAGATAATTTTAATTTGTGCGAAGGTACTTATAAGTTAGACCCTTTAATGAGATTCTTGGTCAAAAAATCCCTTACTGAGTCGTGGGAACGTGTTCGAACCTAAGTGTGAATTTCTTAAAGGTCTCGGGATTGTTTCCTTACTCGCTTTTAGTAAATGTAATAATGGAAGTAATAAATGTGGAAATAAATATAAATGCAACAGATGTAATAGTAAAGGTAATATTATAAATTTAATAATTAGGGTAAAGGTAATAATAATAAATGTTAAAAAATGTAAATGCAATAATAAATGCAGTAATTATGTCAAAATATTAGAATCTGTATGTATAGAACAAGAAGATAGTTTTAATTTGTGGAATGTACTTATAAGCGGACCCTGTAATAAAATGCCCTTCCGGTGTCGGAGAACGGTATCTAACCTAGGTGCGAATTTCTCAATGGTCTCTGGATTGTTTCGTAATCGCCTTTTTCATTCGTTTTTCGGTTTATAAGTTCTGTATAATAAACAACAATGTAATAACCAATGTAATAATAAATTTATAATTTCTGTAATAAATAATTATGCAATATTAAATGTAATAAATTTAATAATAAATGTAATAATTATGTAAAAAATAAAATAATAGAATCTGTATGTTTAGAAGAGGAAGATAGTTTTAAATTTGTGCGAATGTACTTAATGAAAATGCCCTTCCGGTGTCGGGAGAATGGGATCTAACCTAGGTGCGAATTTCTTAACGGTCGGTCCCTGGACTGTTTTTCCCTCTTGTTTTGGTTCATTCATTTTTCTGTATCCACCTGAGGAGGATGCCAGTGGGCGTCGAAACTGTTGTGGAAATAAATTCTGTCTATTAGAGTGGGTTTTTATTTTCATATTTTGACCTTCACGTAGAAAAAAGTTTTTTTTGCACTAAAACTATACATATTAGCCTAAATCTCTAAATCTAGAGAGAAAACTCAAAATGGAGTAATCACGACCCGAACACAGTTTGTGCTTCTGAACCTTATCTAAGTGTTATCTAACAGTGTTAAGGTTTAAGATGCAGACAATACAAACACAGTTCTGCAGCAAAATACACAAAAAATGGTTAGTTATAAAAATAAAAGAGGAAACAACTCTTAAAAACCTCGCAGAATAACAATGAAAAATCCTTTGTTCGCTTTCAAATTAGAGAATTAACTTTCTGAACTTAACTACATTTAAATAACACTCAAACTATAGATTATATTCAGAACGTAAGAACTGTTTTTACTGCGGGTTAATATGGGCCTATACAAACCATACCAATACATATGTAAATACACATGTACATATACTGTATTGAAAATAAAAAAGAAAAGCAGTTCCCCAACAATCTAAAATACACACAATGACATGTGCCGTAGTAGTAGTAGTACTTTCAAAACTGCAAATTGATAATTTAATTTTAAAATTTTAACTTCATAGTTTGTGTTAATATAATGTGAAAGAACAAATTTTAGCATAGAATAATTTACAAACCCGAGATTATTTTTTTTCAGTTGAAACCTAAGTGTGGCAACACGCATGAAATACCTAAGCAAAACACAATTACGTAAGAAAATTCAGAGAATTATGTAGAAAATTTAATATAAACAAATGAATTTCACTAACGTTACAGTTTCATACTTAACTAGGTAATAATTACTAGTATAGAGTTAGAAAATTCAGTTCAATAATTACCTCTATGCTACGATGGGCGGCTCCTATAAACGAATATGCAGAGATGAGAACTATGTAAAGGGGTTTAAGTACGCCCTATAACAATCTGTAATTCATGAATATTCTACAGCTATCTTAAAGAACCATATTTGGACTTAGCTGTTATGATAGTTCGGCTTAAAACTTATTATTCTACGAGGTCTGCATCACTTTTAAATCCAAAGAAACCATCAGCGAAATTAAATACTTGCATCAAGACAGTTTTGGTCCCATTTCTTGGTACGAATGTTAAGGAGGTTCATTCCAGACCCATCGGCGTAATCAATGGGGGCATAATCACCCAAGAAAAGAGAACAGGCAAAACTGCTTACCAGGGATATTCTCTGTAAGGATACAAAAAGTCGCGCATTTCATTTTATGCCTGTATCTGTGCTTATTTTGTCTTACCCAATAGGTATTCCAAACAAAATGGAAAATAAAATGCCATATCTTGCACCTAACTCTACAGTGTACCATCTGATGATATTGTTGAAGATATGAAGCTGCAAATTGCAATGACAAAAATTTAATTCAGTTCAAAAAATTTTACTGGTGAATATCCGGCCAAGAGGTACTTTTAATAATTAGCCGCTTAACTTGTTAGTTTCCGTTTCTCAACTAAAATACATTTATTTTAATATAAAAAAAAAAAAAAAAGTCCTTAAGCGAATAAACTGCGCATTTGCTTCAACGGACCACTTACCTCCGTATTTTTATAGGAATCTTTTTTTTCTATGAACAATTTTGCAATTTGGTTTCCAGTAAAACGTTCATAGGCTCTTGATCCCGTTAATTCAGCTAGTTTCTACATAAAAGAATACAGACCGGGTTAATACAATGTAAAAGCCGTTAAAGAACACTTAATATTTCATTCCTCCACAGAAAACGCGAACGCGCTTAAGGGTCAAATTGCCGTAAAAACAAATGAAATAGTACTTGATTTGTTGTATATTCCATGTCAACAAGAATTATGTCAGAACAACATCACTAACATTTGTGACCTTGACCTTTAATGCGAGAAACAGAGCCTTGCTCGCGACACGAACAACAATCGGCAGTGGACCGGATCTGTTCCGCGGCCCGCCAGTTGTCGACCACATTATTATTAGATATGATATTCTTTAGCTTTGATAATTTGCTCGATAGACCATAGCTTATATCACTTACGAGGGCATTTTGTTTTTTAAAAAGTTCTCTACATATGTGAATATATCAGGTCATCCCATAAGTAATGTCGTTTTTTAGATCGGAATTTGAAGGACAAAAAAAACTCAACTGAAACTTTTTAATCTAGTATATATTTTCCATCGGAATCAATGACACTCTGCCAACGTCCTCCAAGCTTTTCAATGCCATGTTTATAAAATTCAGGCGGTTTTGAGGCAAAAAACGTAGAGAGACTGGTGTGCAGGTCATCTAAAGAAGTATACTGTTTTTCGTCAAGATAGTTTTGCAGACTCCTGAAGAGATGATAATCTGAAGGCCCAAGGTCTGGAGAATATGGAGGATGTGGAAGATTTTCCCACCCAAGCTCCTCAATTTTTGCAGAAGTGATCCGAGCGGTATGAGGACATGCGTTGTCGTGGTGGAACACGATTCCTTTCCGATTAACCAAAGGTCTCTTTTCTTTTAGTGCAATGTTCAATCGATCCAGTTGTTAACAGCAGACTTGAGCGGTGATTGTTTGGTTGTGTGGTTGTGTGGTAAGGTTTCAAAGTTTATTACACCACCTTTATCCCACCAAACACTAAGCAACACCTTCCGAGGGTGAAGATTTGGTTTTGGTTGTGGTGTCGCTGGTTCTCCGGCACAAACGCACTGTCGACGGCGCTTAGCATTCTGGTACAGTATCCACTTTTCATCACCAGTCACTAAATGGTGCAAAAACGGATCTTGGAGTTCACGGGAATGAAGAGCTGTGCTAATGTTTACCCGCACCCTCAGATTGTCGACCGACAATTCATGTGGCACCCATTTTCCTAACTTAGGCACTTTCCCGAGTTGTTGCAAATGTGGATGGATGGTGGATGGGGATGAAGAGTTTCTGGGCCAATTCTTCGACAGTTGTTGAACAGTCTTCTTCAAGTGCGGCTAACAGCAGGTCATTATCAAACTCAGCAGGGCGTCCAGAGCGTCTGCATCTGTCAAACAGCAGTCACCATTCCTAAACTTTTGAAACCATCTTTGAGATTTCCTCACATGCAGAATATCGTTGCCATAAACGTCCTGAATGTTTCGCGTTGCTTCAGTAGCACTATTCCCTTTTTTGAACTCGTAAAGCATTATATGCCTGATATGCTCTTCTGATACCGCCATGTTTATGAGGGGTTCACATAAAGCAAAATATGTCTTCACTGGTCAAGGTCTGTAAAGTATGTAGCGAAACACGATAGATCATCTCTTAGATATAACCTTCGGAAAATTTATGCTTAAACCGAGTAGGACTAGTTTAAACTTAATCTATCGTAAAAAAACGACATTACTTATGGGATGACCTGATATTTGTTAATCCTTTAGTGTGTCTGCAAATTGTACCAAATGATAAAAGATGAGAACCTTTTGTATTGTACTCAAATCCACAGGTCTTCAACAATTTCGTATTTCTCTGTTCTGAGCTCAATGATATATGACAAAGTAATTTCTTTATGGGATTTTTTTTCCTGCCAATAAAGGTTATTATTATAATATAATACAAACTACGCTTCATCGTCCATGGAACATAACTATATTAATATTCACGGACGTGGCCCTTCACATTCTTAATCAATACAGTACTTTTCCATCAAAAAATGACAAAATGGCAGCTTTCGAAAGTGTTTTATTAAATATATTCCAATAAAAATTCTGTGATGGAAAATCATATGAAGCAGAAATAATTTAGAAAACTACTTTTCCCTATGCTTTTAAAAGGCTCAAAAATACACCTTTATGAAAGTTCTTTACAGCATTTACACTCAAACACTTCCTTCCTATCAAGGCTTTTATGGCGCTCATGACTTGTTCGCCGTGTTTGATTGCTTTCAATTTCCAGTATACTCGTAGTTCTTGTTTCAATCAAACACTCCAAATATTTAGAACCTTTCACAAATGAGGTTTATTTACACTCATTGTCAATGATATTTTTCCACATAGCCTACATCAACAAGACTTGTCACTGTTGTCATTAATATTTCTCTGACTCATCCAAACGCAACACATCAGCAGCATACAGGGTGGGCCGTAAGTTTCCATACATAGGAAAAATTAAACGTTTGTTTTTATGTTTCAGATACCCTAAGAATATGCGTTTGACGAAAGAGCAACGAATTGAAATCATACTGATGGCTGGGTCGGGAAGCAGTCGCATGGTTGCAATAAACTTTAACAGACAACATGGAACGAACATCACACACGACACTGTGGCAAAACTTATTAACAAGTTTCAGAAAACTGGAAATGTTGCAGATCAACGCCATTACAAGCATAACGTCAACTGTGCTAATGCGTGTTCATCAACAGTGGGGAACACGTATTGAAATGTGTTTTCAAAACAATGGCAACCATGTAGAGCATATTATATAAATAAAAATGGTTGTCCATAAAAAAATGTTTATTTTTCCTATGTATGGAAACTTACGGCCCACCCTGTAGTTAGTTAGTTACATCAGATGTAGCCCCCTCCCCGCGGGCGGTCTTTCTGGGGTGGATCGCCCGCGGGCTCCTGCCTCCTTGTGGCGAGGGGGGTCAGCCGTGGCTGGGGGCCCTGCCGGGTCCCCCGCCCGGTTGCGAAGTGGACTTTTAGCATACCCTGCTATCCTACAGCCCCCTCTTTCCTGTCTTCCCCTCTTTACCCTCTTCCTTGCCCCCTCTGTTTTTTCTGCTTTCTCTGTTCACTTCGCGCGCCCCGTGGGCTGCCGGGGTTGGTCGCTGGGGGTCTCGCTCCCATGGCTGGGGCCGGACTAAGTTGGCTGGTAGGGTGCCCAGGCCTGGGACCCTGGGGGGCCTTGGTCTTTGCTGCCGGCGGGGGGGAACTTTCGACGCTGCAAGGGCCCCTTTTGAAACGGGGGTACCTACATGGGGCGAGGCACCCATCCCCAGCCGGCGTGCGCTTGGTCCCCTTGGGCCCCGGGTAATCGGTTCCCCGCGGCCCGGGGCGCGAAACAATAAATTTTTTTTTTATGGAAACACTTACAAATCTAATGGACCTCGTTGACGACCTGGCTTGTGCATCTGACCTCCCTCTGACTACCTCTTTGGACCTTGGGTCTGGTAAGGGCAGTCGGCAGCCCTCGCCCACCCCGTCTGCTCTTCTTGCCGACACCTCCTCTCCCTCTCTTCCCCAGGCTAGTGGCGCCGCTGCCCGACCCCCGCCAGTGGCGGATGGACCTGCAGTGGACCCCCCGACCCCTGGATCCCCCCATATTCCACGTCCCGATAGGGACCCACGTGCTTTTTCGCCCTCAGGTGGGAAGCCCGCGGCCCCGGTCGCCTCCCACTCCGGTCGGGCCTCATCGCCCCCGGCCCCCCTCGGCCCCTGGGGGACGTGGGACCCGACGTCGCCGTCCGCCTTTCTCGTCTCCCCGTCCCCTCGAAGTACCGGTGGTGTTTGGCCCGACGTCTTCGCTCGGCCTTAGGACGGTGGACAAGTTCCTCGTCCTCCGCCCCTCCTCCTCCAAGCCCCTCCCCACTAACCATGAACGCCTCTTTCGAGCGATCCATGGGGTGACGGGGACGGCTCGTTTTGACCTTCGGCCTCAGAGGGATGGCTCCATTCTGATAAGGTCGCGTTCCTCTGTCGAAACCACCTCTCTGCTCGCTATCCCCAATGTCCTGGGCTGCGGGATTACGGTGTCCCCCCACCCCCGCCTCAATCAGTGCCAGGGCACAATTTACGCTGCTCGTCTTCTACCCATCCCGGTGGAAGACCTCCAGATTGACCTCGCCTCCCAGGGTGTTGTGAGGGTGTACCGCTTTCCTGACAGATCGCGATCCCCAACCGCCCCTTCTCCTCGCCTGCTCCTCACTTTCGACTCACTGGTGCCCCCCGTTTCGGTATTCTGGGGCTTTGGTGAGAGACGAGCGTGCGAATTCTCAGTACGACCATACGTGCCAGATCCTACGCGCTGTTTTCAGTGCAATAGGTTTGGCCACGTGAGCAGCTCCTGCCGTCAGCCGGCCCGGTTGTGTGTCCGTTGCGGCGGCCCTCCCCACCCCTTGCCCTGTACTGCTCCGCCTTCCTGCACCAACTGCCGTGGACCACACCCTGCTTCATCCCGCTCTTGCCCGTCCTTCCTCTTTGAAAGGGAGGTTCGGGCCCTCTGTTCATCAGAGTTTCTCAGCGCTCGGGAGACGCGGGACCGGTTGCGTGGCTGCGAGGCCCGGCGTGGTGCCTCGTACGCCGAGGTTCTCCGTTCCCGGACCCCGTCCTCACCGGCGGTTCCCAACGCGCCTCCACCCACCGTGTCCGCTACTCCCAGTCCATCCTCTGCCGCCCAGCGGACTCCTACCGCGGCTCCCCGTACTACCAGCGCGTCCCCACGTGCTCCCCCCGCGAACGCCGATGCTTCGTCGGCAACCCCCCCTGCCCCTTCTACGCCCTCTCCACCGGCGCCTTCGGCCGTCCCCATTCCGGATCGTGACCCGCCGTCACCCATGCGGGGCGCACGACGGAGGGGTAGGGGCCGCAAGCGCCGCGCCAGTGGTGACCCCGAAAGGTTCGAAGCCATAAGCCTCGCATCACCTTCCTCTCCCAAACACAAACGTCCCCTTCGCCCTACCGCCCCGGTGTCCTCACCATCCCCACTGCGCAACCGTAATGCACGCTCCCCCCTGGGGTCCCCGACGGCCCTCGTGGTGGGGGCTGAGATACACCCCTCTCCGGCCCGGTCGATGGACCCACTGGAGGGGGAACTCGCCCGCCTGGTCGGGGTGGGTGGGACGTGCACGCCCCCGCGCTTGACCCGCCCCATCTCTCTCCTCGACCTGCCAATGCTTCTGGGTGAGGTATTATTTTCCACTCCCCCTCGTAGTCCTGCCTCCCCCGCACCTCCGGTGAAGGGAGGGGCATTCTGGATACCTCTCACTCCCCTTCTCTGCATCGCTCTCCCCCGGACGTCCGGGAGACTCCTCTTCTGGAGGACTTGCCGGCGTCTGGTTCCACATCGCCCCCTCGTCGGGGTGACCCTCGCCTTCGCCCTCGTTCGGCGTCCCTCGCTGAACTCCGGGGCTTTCCGATTCCCTCTTTAATCTCGGGCCGCCCGATCGGCCCACCCACCCCATAACCATCCTTTACGCTGACTTTCCTACCCCTCCCTATACCTCGCTCCTGCAGTGGAACATCCGCGGGCTCATGGTAGGCCTTGAGAGTCTCTCCTCTCTCCTGGCCTCCAGGTGTCCGGCGTGTTTCTGCCTTCAGGAGACGATTCTGGGATCCCGTTCCCTGCCTCGAGTGTCCGGTTACTGCGGGCTCCCTTCCCCGCCTCTCGATGGGGCGGGGAGGGGGGGCGCCGCGGTCTTCGTGCACCGCTCCGTCCCTTTCCGCCCCCTCCCGCTCCGTACAGTCCTGCAAGCTGTGGCCGTGCGCCTTTCCTTGGGGCGCCAGCTCACGGTCTGCTCTCTTTACCTCTCCCCTAACGTACGCCCTCCACCCGATTCTCTCCGTGACCTAATTCTTCAGCTTCCCCGCCCTTTCCTGATTCTCGGGGACTTCAACAGTCGGGACCCGGCCTGGGGGGACGTTTGCTCCACCTTTCTCTCCGGGACCCTTCTCTCCCTTATGGACGAGCTCGAGTTCACCTTTCTGAACGATGGCTCCCCAACCTGCCTTCACTCGGCCCACGACAGTTTCACCTGTATCGACCTTTCCCTGGTTTCCCTCGAAATCGTGACGGAGTTCACCTGGGAGGTCCTGCCGGATTCTTCCGGCAGTGACCATTTCCAAGTGTGTCTTACCCCGACCCGTCTCCTCCCCCCCACCTCTGTCCGCCCGAGCAGACTGGGCCTCATACGCGAGGGGCACGGCGATCTCGCCATCAATTCCTGCCTTTCCCTCCGTCAGTGAGGCCCTCGCCTTCCTCGAGAGTAAGATCCTCTCGGCTGCCGCCAGTTGCATCCCCCGTACCTCTGGCTCCCCCAGGCCGCGAAGCGTCCCATGGTGGACCCCAGAGTGCTCCCATGCCGTTCAGGAGCGGCGCCGTGCCGGCCGCCGCTTCTACCGGACCCGCCAGCTGGAGCACAAGATCGAGTTTCAGCGCCTGAAGGCAGTGGCCCGTCGGGTCCTGAAACTGGCCCGGCGTACCTCCTGGCAGAGTTACGTGTCCGGGATCTCCTCCACGACTGCCCCCTCGACTGTTTGGCGCAAGGTGCGTAGCTTTGAGGGGACCCGTGTCCCCCCTCGACCCCCGGTGCTTCGGGTCGGGGACGACGAGTTCGTCTCCGATCCGGAGGCCGTCGCGAACGCACTCGCGGCGCACTTCGCAGCCATCTCCAGTTCCGATTCCCCCCATTCCCCACCGGATTTTCCACCTCATAGGGATGACCCCTATAATCACCTCTTCCGCATGACGGAGCTTCGGGAGGCCCTCCGCCCCCGACGCTCCTCCGCACCCGGCCCCGATAATATCCCCTATGACTTGTTACGGCACCTCCACCCCTCTGCTCTCAGCTTTCTACTGGACCTCTATAACCGGATTTGGTTGGAGGGTTCATTCCCGGACCGGTGGCGTGAGTCCATCGTCGTCCCCATCCCGAAGCCCGATAAAGACCCCTCACTCCCGTCGAACTATCGCCCCATTTCCCTGACATGCTGCGCCTGCAAGGTTATGGAGGCGATGGTCGCCTCGCGGCTGTCTCTTACTCTGGAGGCGAGTGACCAATACCCTGCTACCCAGGCTGGTTTCCGGCGCTTCCGGTCTACCACCGACCCCCTCCTCCTCCTTAGCCACGACGTGCAGGAGGCTTTCTCCCGGCGTCACTTTGCACTCGCCGTCTTTTTCGACCTCCAGAAGGCCTACGATACTACTCGGCGGAGCGCGGTCTTTGACTGCTTACGCTCCCTGGGTTTCGTAGGCTTTCTCCCCTCCTTTATTTATAACTTCTTGTCCTCCCGTTCTTTCCGCGTCCGCATCGGTTCTACCCTCTCTGACCGCTTTCCGTTGGAGGAGGGTGTCCCTCAGGGTAGTGTCCTTAGCGTCCTGTGTTTCTCACTAGTGATGAACACAGTCGCTACGGTCCTGCCTACTTCCGTTCGTAGCTCCCTCTATGCCGATGACCTGGCTATCTATTGCTCTGGCCGCCTCCCGTCTTTGGCTGAACGTCGACTCCAGCTAGCCATCAACGCGGTGGTTCGCTGGGCGTCCTCGGTTGGCTATGCTTTCTCACCCTCTAAGTCTTCCAGTATGCTTTTCCGTCCTCGGCGCCTCCGTCTGTCGCATACCTTCGCCCTTACCCTTGCCGGCACTCCTCTTCCCCTCGTCCCATCCGTTCGATTCCTGGGTATGACCCTCGACGAATTTTTCGGTTGGGTTCCACACCTTAGGCGGTTGCGGCAATCATCTCGCCGCACCCTCTCCCTTTTGAGTCACCTGTCCCACATGACCTGGGGGGCGGACAGGCGTACTCTGCTGCGCCTGTACACCTCCCTGGTGCAATCCCGCATCGACTACGGCTGTGTGGTCTACAGCTCCGCCTCCTCTCCGGCACTCCGTATGCTGGATCCTCTTCTCCACCGTGGCCTTCGCCTGGCGTCGGGTGCCTTCCGCTCGTCCCCTGTCGCTAGTCTTCAGGTGGACTGCGGACACCCCCCCCTGCCCCTTCGCCGGGGCCTTCTCATGGCGAAGTGTTACCTTCGCATCTGCCGCCTCCCGAGGTCCCTACTCTTCTCCGCGATCTCCCAGGCGCTACCCCGGCCTGACACGTGGCATTTCGCTGCCTCCCTGGCCGACGTCTTTTCGTCCCTGGGGATCCCCCCACCCTCTATTCTGCCGTTCTCCTTCGACCTGTCGCCCCCCTGGCTGACCACCCCTATCTGCCGCTGCCAGGCGCTCCGTGGCCTGCGTAAGGAGTCTCCTCCTACCGTCCTCCGGTCTTCTTTTCTGGCCCATCTTCCCGTACACTCGGACGATGTTCTTGTCTACACCGACGGCTCGCGCTCCCCTGCAGGTGTCGCGGCCGCCGTCTTCTCTCAGTCGCTGTCACCTACCTCCCGGGGTATCCCCCTGCCGGTTCAGGCCTCCATCTTTTCCGCGGAGCTCTTTGCCCTTCTGGAAGCCCTCCGTCTGGTATCGGGTTTTTCGCGGTCTTCCTGTACCATCTTTTCGGACTCGCTGAGCGCTCTTCAAGCGCTCGAGCGCTATAATTCCCCGGACCCCCTCGTACGCATTATTCAACAGGAGTACCATGTCCTGCACACCGTTCACCGGATCCGGGTCACCTTCTGCTGGGTTCCTGCCCATGTCGGTGTTTCCGGTAATGAGGCGGCTGACCGCACAGCCCGGTCCGCCGCCTCGATGCCTCCCCTCCCCTGACTATGTGCAGGTCTTTCGGTCCCTCTACGACCGCATATGGCAGCAGTCCGGGGACGATGCCACCGGAAATAAACTCTGGTCCATCCGCCCCCGCCTGTCATATTGGGCGTCCTCTTTCCACCGCTCCCGACACAAAGAGGTCGTCCTTGCGCGGCTTCGCATCGGCCATACGCGCCTCACGCACGGCTATCTTATGTCCCGGCAGGAGGCTCCTTGTTGCGCCTCCTGCCAGTCGCCCCTCACCGTCTTTCACATCCTTGTGGAATGCCCCACCCTGTCGTCAGTACGTCGTCGCGCCTTCCCGTTCCTCTCTGATTTCCCCCTCCCCGATCGTTTACGTCTTATGCTCGCTGAGAGCCCTCTCTTCTCGCTTGACCGTCTTTTCCTTTTCCTCTCCCAATCTCGCCTCCTCTCTGAGCTTTAGGTGACTTCTCACCCGTCGTCCGCGGTCCTCCCACTTCTAGTGCCTTTCCCCCGTCTCCGTTTCTCTTTCTCATATTCTGCTTCGCCATGATATCCGCTAGCGTATAGCGGGAAATGGCGGTAAACGCCCCAATACAAAAAAAAAAAAAAAAAAAACATCAGATGTAGATGGAGGTCCGGTACTATTGTCTCGGAGAAAAACTGATACAATGAGAAACTAAACGATGTGGCAGCTACCTCGTATTTATTTTCCAAATTCAAATTTACTCTTCCAGCATTCTTGCTTTCACGTCATGCATTTTCCCATTCATAGGCTTATACACATTATGCAGTCATAGCAAAATTACTCGGCCCTCTCATACTCGAGCATCAATACTAACTGGTTGACT
Source organism: Bathynomus jamesi (assembly GCA_023014485.1). NCBI lineage: Eukaryota > Metazoa > Arthropoda > Malacostraca > Isopoda > Cirolanidae > Bathynomus > Bathynomus jamesi. The sequence goes on along the minus strand of JAJOZX010001983.1, from coordinate 474,916 downwards.
GATGGTCCAACCTCCGCTTCAACTGGATAATGTCATATCACAGTGATAGCAGTCAAACAGATGAAACCCATCATTCCAACCTCAACCAGAAATGACTATCGAATCCATACCACAGCTGAGGGAATCCCCCCCCAATCGATTCCAATGTACACTGGTCAAATTCATCGACTACAAAGTCATTCTTACGAGCCTCGGTTAAGTACTCCATGAGGAAATGCCACACCCTCAACCGAACAAAACACTCATTGCATACGAGAGGTAGCTGCAACCTCAAAAGATATTAATGAATAAGGCGGGTATGCCCATTTCTTAGCCGACATATCACCTCCCACTTCCTACATTTATTAGAAGAAAATAGCCATGATGATACTGTCAGCTTAATGAAATGAAATTATTTGTTCTGCAGAAGATGCCAAATGAGTGGCATGCATCCCACAAACGCGACCGAACCATCGACAAAAATCGTCGACAGGCAAAGTACAGGTCACTGTATGCTCATCATCTGCAGCAGACTTCGCTCCTGCGTCCGCCCGTTCATTCCCATCGATGCCAGCATGTGAAAGCAGTCAGCAGATCGTAACCCCCTTACAGTGCGAGTGTATCAGCGTATCCTCAAAGAAATAGGATGAGACTGAGTAAACTGATTGAGGGTTGTGATCCCAGTCCAAGAGTGAGCAGATAAAATGCCGACCCGGCATAGCGCAAATTCTCTGAAGGGTCTTCTGAATGGCCATCAACTGCACTGAATATATTTAGGCCACTGGGAGGGGGGAAACGTATATAGTATCATCCGGCATTATAACCCCATTACCAATCCTGTAGATCATTTAGAACCGTTTGTATATATAACATGATATCGCTTCACCATGGAACGTAAACTCCCGTTAAGCATTTCTCGCTTAACCCTTTCGCTCCGGGTGTGGCATATAAACTACGTGTCCAATTTGCGCTCAGATCCGGGTGTGGTAAATAAACCAACTACTCTTTTCTGAACTCCGGATGTAGTTTATAAATAAAGTGCATATTCCTCTCTTCCCACCCTTTGGGGTTGAAAATTGGGGGATATATGCATTATAATTCGCTTCAAAGCTATGCCCGTAGTGAAAGGGTTAAAGTCGGACAACATGCAACACTGAGAGGTCTCCACAGAGGCACTCTGGGAATTTTCAAAGGAGCAATCCCGTCCACTGGAAGCCGAGGCGAGTCGACCGCCGGAATGCAACGTTTTGCATATGAGAGATGCCAGGGATATTTCTGAGCCGAGTATATTGTCCTCGTGGACTGAAAGATGCATCCACGCAGAGCTATAGAGTCAGGTACCCGCTGCAGTCTAACAAGAATCGAAAGACGAGTTCTCTCTCAATGCGAAGTGCATAAAGGTTGGGAATGTCCGATACGCAGCGGTACTCAAACGTAGATCTGCATAATGTATTATGTTTAAAATCTTTAATGCTGTCGGAGCAGCACAAGACGCTACCTCACTCCCGTGTAGTAGGACTGGCAGAATAATAATAGTTTTATGATAATAAAAACCCACTCTAATAGAGAGAGTTTATTTCCACAACAGTTTCGATGCCCACTGGCATCCTCTTCGGTGGGCATCGAAACTGTTGTGAAAATAAACAGTCTATTAGAGTGGGTTTTTATTATCATATTGTGACTTTCATGTAGAAAAAAGTTTTTTTGCATTTAATAGTAGTTTTATATAAACGCAACAGTATATCTCTATCAAAGCCCCACATCTTATGGGATATCCAGTTTTCTGATACATTTGGCTCTAGCTCTCTTAAAACGCGGTATTCAGGACAGTTTAGGAAAACACAACATCAATACTGTACCAGTCTCTTAGTTCACCCTTAACTCTTGCACGAGTAATATTACCTACAAAACTTCACTGCATTTAACAACTTACTGTACAAACACGCTATACACAGCTTTAGCATTTGCCACAAGGCAAATTTATTCCTTTGCCAACTTCAGTTCTTTTATACAAAATAAAAATCACCTGCCTTCGGTCCTCCAGTTTTTTCTTCCAATCTGCGGCAGTATGCAGAAGTAGAAGAGTCCATCCAGATGGGAGAATCCGAAACAGAGAAGGAAGAACATAACTGTTCATGAAGAAATCGATCTGGCTGAAGACTGGACAACGCATTCAATGCCCCTTTGCGCCAAAACACGCTTCCATGTTGCTAATGAATGTATTTTAGATACTTTGTAAACTTCTTAAAATATTATGTTATGGATACCGTATACATAAACATTTTAAATTTTATGATATATAATTCTTTAGTACATAAGGTCTGACATTTATTTTTTATATAGGCCTAATACAAATCTAAGCTAAAATTATGCTAGCAATGTTGTTTAGCATTTTTTAATGAGTATGATTGGAATAAGGATAAATTGGATAAATTATAATCAGTTATGATACCATACTTATTCAATTAAAAATTCTTATCAAGCTGAATTGAGGGAGTAATATGAAGATTTTTTTTTTCATTAATGTTTCCTTACCTGGCCTGAGCCAGAGACAGCAACAATAGTAGAGAAGTCAGTTCCTGCAACTCTCAGTTTATCCATGAGCATATCAAGAGCCTTCACCCACATAATAGTTGGGGCTGTGACAGTAAGTCCATCCTCTTGCATATTAACACCTCCATGTGTTCTGAAAATAATTTTTTAGTATATACATGTATATCCTAAACTAGGCCATATCTGAAACTACTAATTGAACAGCTGAATGTCCTAGTTTGGGTCATTGCTTACCATTCTATCACTGTGGGCCTTATGCTTTTGGCTATGATACTAAGAATGGAATAAATTGATACTCTATTACTGTCTTCTTTCATTTAGAGAAGTCGGAAACCTGTTAGAATACCAGGTACAGTATATTACAATTTAACATTTATCACAAATATATACGGTAGTCCCTAAGTGGATGAGGAACTTAAAAGTTAATCTTTTTCATATGGTATTTATCATTAGCTTATAACATTTTAAGTTTCATACAAAATTATTTCCCTAATGAAGATATAGTCTTTTAAACTTCTCTATTCAACATATAATGGTAACTAGAAGTTTCAGGAACACCTGTATTTTGGACCCATGAATAGCTGAAAGTTTATGTAGGAAATAACCAACCAACCTAAAATAACCTAACTTAGTGTAACTAACCCAGATGTAAGTCACCCTAATTGGCTTGAAGTACAAAATGGGTGGATCACCAAAATCTGATGTCAACTTAAACTTAATGTTTGCCTTTTTCAAATAGATTTTGATCATAATTTTACCTAAATGAGGAATATTTGAGCATTGTAATAATTAATTTTAAATACACAAAACACTTACCTCCTAATTGTCTCAGATACCACTGAGCTTTTAATATAGCTTAGGATAGGCCTATATTATATGTGAAAAATATAATTTGGTTACAGTAATTATTATAAATTTTGTTTACTGAAAATGGCTATATTCAAAATACAATAACAAAAAATTATGGAATTTAATTGGTTGATACAAATTATGGTAGTATGATACCTGTATTCTGGAAGGTCATTGTCAAATTGGACAGCAGCTTCTTGCAGGACTTTAAGATCATCATTAACAACAATAGCTTTTACCTAAAATTTTAAAAAATGAACACACATTAGTAATAAACCTAATTCCACAGTACATCATGAATACTCATGAAATTATACATTAACAATAAAATGGAATGGTGCCTTATTACTGGGCATGCACATAGATTGCCTGGTCCAAGAGTGACACAGAAACCAAAAACAATATACAAGACCCATATTACTACCATTAAATCAATATTAAATTCAGAACTGAAGGTAGTGTTTTTGGTGACGGGGGTAAACCAGTATTGGCAAAAACCCAACTACCCAGCAAAAAACAATTTGGGTTTTTGCCAACCCTGGGGGAAACCCTATTCATACACTTTCTACCAAAAATTTTTATTAATACTGTAATTAGTAGCTAATAGCTAAGGCAATTGTCAATATGATCTAGACCAGGGTGGTCCAACTAGGGGCATGTGAGCCACATGTGGCTCATGGGACAATTTCTATGGCTCACAAAGGGTTCATAGATCCTTATAAAAACTAACAAATTTATACTTATATAATATATTAATATTATATTAATATAAGTAGCTATATAGCTACTTATATTAATATATTTATACAGTATATGGGGTATAATATTATCATTAAATTTGCATGTGTGGCACACAACCAGATCTGATCTAGACAGCAGAATCTACAAACAAAAAACAAAAAAACATCTTTATTGTGGATCATTCACAATCCATAGCCACTTAACCTAACATACAAGTACAATCTTACGATGCAGTATGAAAAATTCTCATGCATATTTCAAAATCTTGTGCTAATGTGCTTTAGAAAGAAAATTTTCATGTTAATTTCAGTCAAAACTTTAATTTTAGTTTAAACTTTTGTCCTACATGGTGAGCTTGAGTAATTTCAGTTAAAACTCTCACCCAATGCTTCTCGAATGAAAGTGTTGTGGAAAAATCCTTGCATGATGCCATCAGAAAATTTGAGCAGATTCTGAAGTTTGGAATACCTTAAATCTAAAAAATATTAGGTTAGGTTAGAGGCAGGGCCACCAGCTTGACCTCCATGTGAAGAGAGACCAACGCAAGAAACATAAGGTTAGATTTTATGGCCTGTCTCTGAACCATGTCTGGCATCTAGAATTTTACCACATTTACATAATTATACATTACCTATGTATCTAATTAAAAAATCCATTACCATATACCTATCATTAACCATAAATCATAGTCTAACTCCTTATACAATCTAACTAGCAATTTATTACATGGGTAAAACTTTACAATCTAGATAGCACTTGCCAAAGCTTGTAAGTTACACCCACATTTTCAGATCAGTAAATGTCACGATATCATAATCCATCAAGATATTACATCAATAACATCTGTTCTGAAAATGTGCATGACTTACAGGCTGTCTCAGATCTGTGCCTGGATTAAAATTTTACTGAAACTATTTCTTAGATTACACACACACACAATTATATACTGTATATAAGCCAGGACAAAGCAAGAGTGTTTTGGTCAAATTTAAGAATCCAGACAGACCATAATTAATAACCTAACCAAACTAAACCTACTTAACCATTAAACTAAGCTATTATGACCTAATTTTACCAACTGTTCTTGCCTTCTATGGATTGAGTGTTGCACACGAGTTACCCCTTCTAAAAATGATTTGAACTTATATATAATTATATATATACTTAGGCCAATCAATGTAGGCAGAGATATCCAAGTAGTCAAAAGTCTACCTAGGCCTACAAGCTAGTTTCTGTGTTGTGTGTAGTGCTTTCCATTATTATTATTATTATTAATTTTGCCTAGTTCTTAAGAAACTTAAAAGTATTTTAATATTTAATACATTAATTATTAAGGCCTAAATAATCCTGTAGGCCTTTGATGAACTGGGTACCTAGGCCTACATTATACTAGGTTGTCCTAATTTATAGACCTACAAAACTCACACCAAACAGATAAAAAACCATTTTTTACCATTATGTATTTTACACTTACTTCAACACTTCCCATAATTTAAATCACTCTTCACTTCTTAAATTGTAAATACACCACGAGCAGTTCATAGACTTTATACAAATCACTTAATGTTGAGACAAACATCTTGACACAAACACATTCAAATTACATGTCTAAAATTATGTAATATAGGAATAGCCCAGCTATATGTAATTGAATGATATATGTGCACAGCTATGTAGCTAATTAGAAGAAATATCCATGACATCATTACATCAGCTACATCATGAATGTAGGCAGAGCATTATAGACTGACTCCCGTGTGGAGAGAGTTTTCCCCATTACATGATGCATACAGCCTACAAGTAAAAGTACCTTAGATTATGGTGCAATAATTAAATATGTATACATAATTCAATGCAGGGTTAATATTCATTTTAACACATAAGCAGCATCTGTATTTATTAAAAATTATATAGGCTTAATCTACAACAAAAACCAAGACCAACAAAATGCTATTTTTTTTTGTGCAAATGCATAGTTACGGGGATATAGAGAAATATAAGAAATATTCTGTGCACACACAAAATATAGACTTGCCTTGGAGAGACATTAAAGCAGGGTTGTGGAGTCGGAGAGTCGCACGTTTCAGGGCGGAGTCGGAGTTGGAGTCAGTAAAAAACTTCCAACTCCGACTCCAATTTCTGTCCTGTGTCACCCTTAATTTCTAAATCCTAAATACTAACATTTAGGTTATTTAGTTTTTTTGGTCAATAAACCTTTCATTGATAGCCCCTAGATTAAGTTTTTTAATATTTTTTTTTACATTTTCAGAATATACAATTAATATTTATTTAAATATAAAATATAAAATTTCACACTTAGTTCATCAATTTTAATTCATGTAATTTTCCGCGATAAAGGCTATCCATTCATTCATTAATTATAAATAATCAACCCCAATATGGCTCATAAAATAAATTCATCAGTGTTTGAACATTTTTCTATTGGTGATGATGGAAAATATTTTGCTTGTCAATGTACAGTTAAGGATAAAAATGATAAGGAAACAATTTGTGGTGAAAGAATAAGTACGTTTACTGGTGGGAAATCTCATTCTCCTACATGAGCTTCTAATCTGAAACATCATCTACAGAGACGACATCCAGAGATACTAAAGAATGTTAAAAAAAAAGATGAAGAATGCAAGCCTAAAGAAATTAAAAGAGAGTAGCATCAACATCAAAGCAAAGACTTGTTACTTCATTTCTTGTTAGTGACAAGGTAACTGTAACCATGACTGCAGCAAATTTAAAAAAATACATTATTGAAATGGTTGTAAAAAACTCTGTTCCTCTTAGATTATTTTCAACACCAGCTTTTGTAGGACTTAATGGCGAAATGGCGCGTAAGCTGGGGTTTCCTTGGAAAGAAAGTGTAAGATCTCTTGTAATCCAAGAAGCAAACAAACAAAAAGAAGTACTAAAAACTCTTCTGCAGAGAAGATATATCTTTTTGAAAATGGATGCATGTACACGTATGAGGACCAATTACTTTGCAATAAATATACAATTTATGGATAGTGATAAAAAGATTGTAATCTATACATTGGCTATAAGAGAGAGAGAGGCCCAACACACAAGTGATTGTATTCAAAAGATAGTGCTTGAAGTATTGGAGGAATATGGCTTGCGCAAAGAACAGGTGCTTTCAATCGTCACAGACAATGCTAGCAATATGATCAGTACTGTAGAAAAATTAAATGAAGATGTTACAATTGATGATAATGATAGTGACCTGAACATACCAGTATCTTTAATTGAAGAAAGTGGAGGAGATGATGATCCTCATGACTTTGAATACTTACCGGAAGCTGCTGCAAGGATTTCAGAAATACACCACGTGCGTTGTGCAGTGCATACTCTTCAGTTGGCTATTCGCGATGGATTGAAAGGAAGGTATGCAGCCAACTTGGTTGCTATTGTGTGAAAAGTTGCTACAGTTGCTAGAACCCCAAAGATTGATGCCATCCTCAAAAGAAGAGCTGGGAAAGGTGCTATTATTGATCAGGCAACAAGATGGGGTAGTACATATTTGATGATAGCTCACATTCTTGAACTAAAACAGTTCCTCTCTGATATGGCCAACCCTGAAGTATCAATGTCTGAGGCTCATTGGGAACAAGTCAAAGAACTTGAAAGCCTTTTACGTTACCCTTATACAGTACCGTAACAAAAAATCTGCAATCATCAGACCTTACACCAGGTCATTTTTATAAAGAATGGAAAACCCTTATTTTTCAGCTCTCACAAATTGGAGGCATGATAGCTGATGAGATGAAAGCCTCAATGATACGGAGAGAGAGTTCCCTTCTTGACAATGGTATCCTACTGGCTGCAATTTATGTTGACCCCATGTACAGTGTCATTTTGACAGAAGATCAAAAAAATAAGGCAAAATCTACACTTTGCGATGTGGCCATTCGCATCAAGGGATTTCAAGAGAAGGACCAATCGGACTACATGAAAATGATGAAAGTGATGAAATTCCTATCTACAGTAGCCCGTCTTTATCAAGCTCAGAAGATGAATATGAAAAGTTTCTTGACCAAGAAAAGATTCAAAAGCGTCGCCGTGTCCAGTCAGAAGAATATGAACTCCCTCCGGCTCCAACAAAACTGAATAAATTCAAATGGAATTTTTTTGCTGCATTGAAAGAAGTTGAAAAAATTGACCGCTTTACAAAAATAGAAGTAATGAAAGCTATAGAGAGCTATCCAGAAATTGTACAGGAAGCTGCCCTTGCTGTCACTGCCCTACCCCCTACGCAAGTTAGTGTTGAGCGCCTTTTTTCTACTCTTCAGATCATCAAATCTGACTTAAGAGGACAGATGAAGGAGGACCTGACAGATGCCATCCTTTTCTTACAAACAAATTTACTTAACATGTAATAAATAGTTAAGATAATATAAGCATTTAATTTTATATATATAGTAAAAGGTTTATAAATTACGATTTATGTTTCTAATAGGTTAATCATTATTAATTATATAAAATTTCTAATATTTTATAAATTTGTTAATTTTATTTTCTGGAAATTATTAACAGTAGCATCGGGCCTACTATGTAATTAATTTTGTATTTTTAATTCAATATGTAATTGTGTAAAAATTAATCAAATTAATTGAAAAAAGCCATCAAACGTATAGTTATAGCCACTAGGTTAAGAAGGGTTATTCAATTTTAAGTAGGACTACTACTGGTTAGACCTTAATTATGTTTAAGAGAATCTTTTTCATTTATATATATATATTTTTTTTTTTTGTATTGGGGCGTTTACCGCCACTTCCCGCTATATGGTAGCGGATATCATGGCGAGGCGGAATACGAGAAAGAGAAACAGAGACGGAGAAAAGGCACTAGAAAAGGGAGAACAGCGGACTACAGGTGAGAAGTCACCTAAAGCTCAGATAGGATGCGAGATTGGGAGAGGAAGAGGAAAAGATGGTCAAGCGAGAAGAGAGGGCTCTCAGCGAGCATAAGGCGTAAACGTTCGGGGAGGGGGAAATCAGAAAGGAATGGGAAGGCGCGACGACGTACTGACGACAGGGTGGGGCATTCCACAAGGATGTGAGAGATGGTGAGGGGCGACTGGCAGGAGGCGCAACGAGGAGCCTCCTGCCGGAACATAAGATAGCCGTGCGTGAGGCGCGTATGGCCGATGCGAAGCCGCGCAAGGACGACCTCATTGTGTCTGGAGCGGTGGAAAGAGGACACCCAATATGACAGATGGGGGCGGATGGACCAGAGTTTATTTCCGGTGGCATCGTCCCAGGACTGTTGCCACATGCGGTCGTAAAAGGAACGAAAGACCTGCACATAGTCTGAGAAGGGGAGCGGGCGGGGGAGGGGAGGCAGCGAGGCGGCGGACCGGGCTATGCGGTCCGCCGCCTCATTACCGGAAACACCAACATGGGCGGGAACCCAGCAGAAGGTGACCCGGATCCGGTGAACGGTGTGCAGGACATGGTACTCCTGTTGAATAAGGCGTACGAGGGGGTCCGGGGAATCATAACGCTCGAGCGCCTGAAGGGCGCTCAGCGAGTCCGAAAAAATGGTACAGGAGGACCGCGAACAACCCGATACCAGACGGAGGGCTTCCAGAAGGGCAAAGAGCTCCGCGGAAAAGATGGAGGCCTGAACTGGCAGGGGGATACCCCGGGAGGTAGGTGACAATGACGGAGAGAAGGCGGCGGCCGCGACACCTGCAGGGGAGCGCGAGCCGTCGGTGTAGACGGGAACGTCGTCCGAATGGACGGGAAGATGGGCCAGAAAAGAAGACCGGAGGACGGCAGGAAGAGACTCCTTACGCAGGCCACGGAGCGCCTGGCAACGGCAGATAGGGGTGGTCCGCCAGGGGGGCGACAGATCGAAGGAGAACGGCAGAATAGAGGTGGGGGGATCCCCAGGGACGAGAAAATCTCGGCCAGGGAGGCAGCGAAATGCCACGTGTCAGGCCGGGGTAGCGCCTGGGAGATCGCGGAGAAGAGTAGGGACATCGGAAGGCGGCAGATGCGAAGGTAACACTTCGCCATGAGAAGGCCCCGGCGAAGGGGCAGGGGGGGGTGTCCACAGTCCACCTGAAGACGCGACAGGGGACGAGCGGAAGGCACCCGACGCCAGGCGAAGGCCACGGTGGAGAAGAGGATCCAGCATACAGAGTGCCGGAGAGGAGGCGGAGCTGTAGACCACACAGCCGTAGTCGACACGGGATTGCACCAAGGAGGCGTACAGGCGCAGCAGAGTACGCCTGTCCGCCCCCCAGGTCGTGTGGGACAGATGACCCAAAAGGGAGAGGGTGCGGCGAGATGTTTGCCGCAACCGCCTAAGGTGTGGAACCCAACCGAAAAATCCGTCGAGGGTCATACCCAGGAATCTAACGGATGGGACGAGGGGAAGAGGAGTGCCGGCAAGGGTAAGGGCGAAGGTATGCGACAGACGGAGGCGCCGAGGACGGAAAAGCATACTGGAAGACTTAGAGGGTGAGAAAGCATAGCCAACCGAGGACGCCCAGCGAACCACCGCGTTGATGGCTAGCTGGAGCCGACGTTCAGCCAAAGACGGGAGGCGGCCAGAGCAATAGATAGCCAGGTCATCGGCATAGAGGGAGCTACGAACGGATGTAGGCAGGACCGTAGCGACTGTGTTCATCACGAGTGAGAAACACAAGACGCTAAGGACACTACCCTGAGGGACACCCTCCTCCAACGGAAAGCGGTCAGAGAGGGCAGAACCGATGCAGACGCGGAAAGAACGGGCGGACAAGAAGTTATAAATAAAGGAAGGGAGAAAGCCTACGAAACCCAGGGAGCATAAGCAGTCGAAGACCGCGCTCCGCCGGGTAGTATCGTAGGCCTTCTGGAGGTCGAAAAAGACGGCGAGTACAAACTGACGCCGGGAGAAAGCCTCCTGCACGTCATGGCTAAGGAGAAGGAGGGGGTCGGTGGTAGACCGGAAGCGCCGGAAACCAGCCTGGGTAGCAGGGTACTGGTCACTCGCCTCCAAGGTAAAGGACAGCCGCGAGGCGACCATCGCCTCCATCACCTTGCAGGCACAGCATGTTAGGGAAATGGGGCGATAGTTCGACGGGAGTGAGGGGTCTTTATCAGGCTTCGGGATGGGGACGACGATGGACTCACGCCATCGGTCCGGAAATGAACCCTCCAACCAAATCCGGTTATAGAGGTCCAGTAGAAAGCTGAGAGCAGAGGGGTGGAGATGCCGTAACAAGTCATAGGGGATATTATCGGGGCCGGGGGCGGAGGAGCGTCGGGGGCGGAGGGCCTCCCGAAGCTCTGTCATGTGGAAGAGGTGATTATAGGGGTCATCCCTATGAGGTGGAAATTCCGGTGGGTCGCGGCGGGAGTGGGGGGAATCGGAACTGGAGATGGCTGCAAAGTGCGCCGCGAGTGCGTTCGCGACGGCCTCCGGATCGGACACGAACTCGTCGTCCCCGACCCGAAGCACCGGGGGTCGAGGGGGGACACGGGTCCCCTCAAAGCTACGCACCTTGCGCCAAACAGTCGAGGGGGCAGTCGAGGAGGAGATCCCGGACACGTAACTCCGCCAGGAGGTACGCCGGGCCAGTTTCAGGACCCGACGGGCCACTGCCTTCAGGCGCTGAAATTCTATCTTGTGCTCCAGCTGGCGGGTCCGGTAGAAGCGGCGGCCGGCACGGCGCCGCTCCTGAACGGCATGGGAGCACTCTGGGGTCCACCATGGGACGCTTCGCGGCCTGGGGGAGCCAGAGGTACGGGGGATGCAACTGGCGGCAGCCGAGAGGATCTTACTCTCGAGGAAGGCGAGGGCCTCATTGACGGAGGGAAAGGCAGGAATTGATGGCGAGATCGCCGTGCCCCTCGCGTATGAGGCCCAGTCTGCTCGGGCGAACAGAGGTGGGGGGGAGGAGACGGGTCGGGGTAAGACACACTGGGAAATGGTCACTGCCGGAAGAATCCGGCAGGACCTCCCAGGTGAACTCCGTCACGATTTCGAGGGAAACCAGGGAAAGGTCGATACAGGTGAAACTGTCATGGGCCGAGTGAAGGCAGGTTGGGGAGCCATCGTTCAGAAAGGTGAACTCGAGCTCGTCCATAAGGGAGAGAAGGGTCCCAGAGAGAAAGGTGGAGCAAACGTCCCCCCAGGCCGGGTCCCGACTGTTGAAGTCCCCGAGAATCAGAAAAGGGCGGGGAAGCTGGAGAATTAGGTCACGGAGAGAATCGGGTGGAGGGCGTACGTTAGGGGAGAGGTAAAGAGAGCAGACCGTGAGCTGGCGCCCCAAGGAAAGGCGCACGGCCACAGCTTGCAGGACTGTACGGAGCGGGAGGGGGCGGAAAGGGACGGAGCGGTGCACGAAGACCGCGGCGCCCCCCCTCCCCGCCCCATCGAGAGGCGGGGAAGGGAGCCCGCAGTAACCGGACACTCGAGGGAGGGAACGGGATCCCAGAATCGTCTCCTGAAGGCAGAAACACGCCGGACACCTGGAGGCCAGGAGAGAGGAGAGACTCTCGAGGCCTACCAGGAGCCCGCGGATGTTCCACTGCAGGAGCGAGGTATAGGGAGGGGTAGGAAGGTCAGCGTAAAGGATGGTTATGGGGTGGGTGGGCCGATCGGGCGGCCCGAGATTAAAGAGGGAATCGGAAAGCCCCGGAGTTCAGCGAGGGACGCCGAACGAGGGCGAAGGCGAGGGTCACCCCGACGAGGGGGCGATGTGGAACCAGACGCCGGCAAGTCCTCCAGAAGAGGAGTCTCCCGGACGTCCGGGGGAGAGCGATGCAGAGAAGGGGATGAGAGAGGTATCCAGAATGCCCCTCCCTTCACCGGAGGTGCGGGGGAGGCAGGACTACGAGGGGGAGTGGAAAATAATACCTCACCCAGAGGCATTGGCAGGTCGAGGAGAGAGATGGGGCGGGTCAAACGCGGGGGCGTGCACGTCCCACCCACGCCGACCAGGCGGGCGAGTTCCCCCTCCAGTGGGTCCATCGACCGGGCTGGAGAGGGGTGTATCTCAGCCCCCACCACGAGGGCCGTCAGGGACCCCAGGGGGGAGCGTGCATAACGGTTGCGCAGTGGGGACGGTGAGGACACCGGGGCGGTAGGGCGAAGGGGGCGTTTGTGTTTGGGAGAGGAAGGTGATGCGAGGCTTATGGCTTCGAACCTTTCGGGGTCACCACTGGCGCGGCGCTTGCGGCCCCTACCCCTCCGTCGTGCGGCCCGCATGGGTGACGGCGGGTCACCATCCGGAATGGGGGTGGCCGAAGGCGCCGGTGGAGAGGGCGTAGAAGGGGCAGGGGGGGTTGCCGACGAAGCAACGGCGTTCACGGAGGGAGCACGTGGGGACGCGCTGGTAGTATGGGGAGCCGCGGTAGGAGTCCGCTGGGCGGCAGAGGATGGACTGGGAGTAGCGGACACGGTGGGTGGAGGCGCGTTGGGAACCGCCGGTGAGGACGGGGTCCGGGAACGGAGAGCCTCGGCGTACGAGGTACCACGCCGGGCCTCGCAGTCACGCAACCGCTCCCGCGCCTCCCGAGCGCTGAGAAACTCTGATGAACAGAGGGCCCGAACCTCCCTTTCAAAGAGGAAGGACGGGCAAGAGCGGGATGAAGCAGGGTGTGGTCCATGGCAGTTGGTGCAGGAAGGCGGAGCAGTACAGGGCAAGGGGTGGGGAGGGCCGCCGCAGCGGACACACAACGGGGCCGGCTGACGGCAGGAGCTGCTCACGTGGCCAAACCTATTACACTGAAAACAGCGCGTAGGATCTGGCACGTATGGTCGTACTGAGAATTCACACGCTCATCTCTCACCAAAGCCCCAGAATACCGAAACAGGGGGCACCAGTGAGTCGAAAGTGAGGAGCAGGCGAGGAGAAGGGGCGGTTGGGGACCGCGATCTGTCGGGAAAGCGGTACACCCTCACAACACCCTGGGAGGCGAGGTCAATCTGGAGGTCTTCCACCGGGATGGGTAGAAGACGAGCAGCGTAAATTGTGCCCTGGCACTGATTGAGGCGGGGGTGGGGAGTCACTGTGATCCCGCAGCCCAGGACATCGGGGATAGCGAGCAGAGAGGAGGTTTCGGCAGAGGAACGCGACCTTATCAAAATGGAGCCATCCCTCTGAGGCCGAAGGTCAAAACGCGCCGTCCCCGTCTTCCCATGGATCGCTCGAAAGAGGCGTTCGTGGTTAGTGGGGAGGGGCTTGGAGGAGGAGGGGCGGAGGACGAGGAACTTGTCCATCGTCCTAAGGCCGAGTGAAGCCGTCTGGTCAAACACCACCGGAACTTCGAGGGGGCGAGAAGACGAGAAAGGCGGACGGCGACGTCGGGTCCCACGTCCCCCGGGGGCCGGGGGCGATGAGGCCCGACCGGAGTGGGAGGCGACCGGGGCCGCAGGCCTCCCACCTGAGGGCGAAAAAGCAGGTGGGTCCCTATCAGGATGTGGAATATGGGGGGATCCAGGGGTTGGGGGTCCACTGCAGGTCCATCCGCTACTGGCGGGGGTCGGGCAGCGGCGCCACGAGCCTGGGGAAGAGAGGGAGAGGAGGTGTCGGCAAGAAGAGCAGACGGGGTGGGCGAGGGCTGCCGACTGCCCTTACCAGACCCACGGTCCAAAGAGGTAGTCAGAGGGAGGTCAGATGCACAAGCCGGGTTGTCAACGAGGTCCATTAGATTTGTAAGTGTTTCCATAGAAAATTTTTATTGTTGTTTCGCGCCCGGGGCCGCGGGGAACCAATTACCCAGGGCCCAAGGGGACCAAGCGCACGCCGGCGGGGGGTGGGTGCTTCGTCCCATGTAGGTACCCCCATTTCAAAAGGGGCCCTTGCAGCATCGAAAGTTCTCCCCCGCCAGCAGCAAAGACCAAGGCCCCCCAGGGTCCCAGGCCTGGGCACCCTACCAGCCAACTTAGTCCGGCCCCGGCCATGGGGGCGAGACCCCCCAGCGACCAGCCCCGGCAGCCCACGGGGCGCGCAAAGTGAACAGAGAAAGCAGAAAAAACAGAGGGGGCAAGGAAGAGGGTAAAGAGGGGAAGACAGGAAAGAGGGGGCTGTAGGATAGCAGGGTATGCTAAAAGTCCACTTCGCAACCGGGTGGGGACCCGGCAGGGCCCCCAGCCGCGGCTGACCCCCCTCGCCCATTTATATATATATACCATATATATTAGAAAAAATAAAAATCCCTTAATGTGATAATATCTACAAGTCAATATCCTTCTTAATATTTGAATGTTCCCTTATCCTAGAAAGTAACCTGATGATTCATGTGGTGGTGATGAAATGTCTTATTATTATGATAATTATAGAGTGAAACACTAGAGGAGTCGGAGTCAGAGCCATATATTTAAAATGTGAGGAGTCAGAGTCGGATTTTTAGATTTTTTACAATGTGTGGAGTCGGAGTTGGAAAATTTTGGACCAACTCCACAACCCTGCATTTTCTAATCTAGAAATAACAGATATCATTACTGAAAGTATTTTACTTGGTACCGTGCCTCTTCCTCTTGGAAGATAGTAACCTAAGCACAGTTTTGCACCATTTCATTTGTACTATTTGTACCATTGCCAAATCATAATTTCCAGGTTAGAAATTTTTATACTTTTTTGGTTAGGTTATGTTAGGTTAATACCCTTTCCTTGTGAAAATGAGTGGTTTTTGAGATATTTGATGGAGATTAAAATATGAAAATATCTCAAAGATTACTTATTTGCACAAGAAACAGATCTCAGATTATTTAAAAACATCAAAATTAACCACAAAAATACTGTGGAAAAAAAATGCTACCTATTTGTTAAAACAAATTTTTACCCAATGTAGGCTAATAGCTTTTAACCAAGGATGGAATGAATCGCAAAAAATTTGATGATATAGTCCCCTTCTCATGGTCAGACTGCAAATTCTACAAAGTTCTCACACAATATGAAAAATTCTCATACATATTTCAAAGTTTTACACTACCACACTTTAGAAAGAAAATTCTCACATTAATTTCAGTCAAAACTTTTAGTTTACCCTTTCGGTTATTATATAGAAAATGGCGCAACCCGAAGTATGATGTAAAAAACATTTTATTAGGTCAATTTCGATGTGCTGAAGCCAAATCTGTTAACCATTTGGTGTGCAAATTACATTTTTACAGATTATAAATAAAATTACAAATTTTTGAAATTCATTCATTTGCCCATCATTTATGTTTTGGTTCCAATAATTTTGCTCCGTGAGTCAAAGTAGTTCTTAACAGAAGCAATTTTATAACCCTTTTAAAATGCGCCCTTTTAATGTTTGTATAGCAATGGAGTGTGAAGGGTGTTCTGTTAGATACATTGAAGCTATTGTAAAGTGTTACGAAAATGATGAAGAAGCAATTCTATTTTTCCAAAAACATGGTGTTTTGCTTTCCGAGTTGTCGTGCCCAACGTGTGGTTATTTTACTCTTAGGTTAGGTTAGGTTAGTTTTCATGTGCTTGTTAGCCATTTTTTAGGCAAATGCTTCAAAATAAGAGTAAAATATAAATAACATTTACTCTAATTTGAAGCATTTGCACACCAAATGGTTAACAGATTTGGCTTCAGCACATCGAAATTGACCTAATAAAATGTTTTTTACATCATACTTCGGGTTGCGCCATTTTCTATATAATTACCAAACTTTCACCTTATATATTGAGCTTAAGTAATTTGTTACAACTCGTCCATGCGAGTGTTATAAAAAAATCATTGTGCAATGTCATAAAAAAATTCAAGATGTTGCAGTCTTGAGCACCCTGGGCAATCATTTTGCCCACATGCTGGGTGAAGCTAATATAGACCTATAATTGGCCTACTCAGTAGACCAACTTTAGTAGGCTAATCTATGGGCGAGGTTTGATTGGTATGGTTAACTTTAAGCTTAGGTTCAAGATATTGGTACTAAGCCTAGTCCAGATTTTAACTACAAAATTCTAGAATCCAGACGCAGTTCAGAAACGATATGAGAGTTCAGTAACCAGTTATGTCAGATTAGATTCGGTTAAATCAAGTTTGGTTTGATTAAGTTAGGGCCTAGTAATTATGGACCACCTCCGAACTATTTCTGGATTCTGTAATTTTAGCTAATTAACAGCAGACTTAGCCCACAATTTAAGACGAGTGGCCTACCTTATTAAACCTTTACCTGTTGCGTGCTAAAATCTAATCCCAAATAAGTTTTACATTTGGAGTTTGATTCTTCTGTTTCTGCAATATTACTCATACTCATTCTGTATTATAACCTAATTTATTGGGCTTTACACTAAACGAATTAGGTCAACTGATTTATATCACAGGAAACCTGTGCAATGCAGTTTCTTTGCTTTTTCTTGTGTGTGGAGTTACAGTAATTGCTGCAATGTGGGTTAGAACTTGTTAGATGACCTTGAAATTATTGCTCAGAAAAATATATATCATTTAATACTACATAACCTTTGAATTACAGCATGTCTAACATAACTTTTAAAAGCTAAATCATATTATCCACGAGATACCACAACTCATATCCTCTTTCAAGAAGACTAGCTACAGCGACCTGTGTGGTTTGAATCCCACGTAAAACTGTTAGTTGGACTTAGTCCTTTTCTTCATATAGCTTTAGATGTTAATAAGGACACAAAACAACCCCATCAAACCATATCAGAACCATTATTGGCACCATCAATTTTGAGAAAGTGAGACCAAAATTTTTGCGCATTTCTGTTAGAATTTATTTTTTTTAGAAAATATATGAAAAAATCAGAACGATTATGAAAATGAAAATGAAAATGAAAAGGTTTATTGGCAGACTATAGTCCATATGACAAATATTATTAATACAATGACGACAGTTCATACACTAATGATAGAAAATATAGAATTGATTAGAAATAATACTGCACTGTCGAAGTTAAGTGGAGCTACAGACAGACGTTTTCGTACCAAGAAGTCCATAGCTTAGATGATAAATGGCAGGACTCATGGATAGCTTGGATGATCGGGTTGGTTGATTTTTTAATTCTTTGCATTAGACTGTGTTGAGCACGTCTTGTTACCTCCGGGAAGCTCGGGATATTGCGGGTAGCAAACATTTGCGAAGCTGAGCATCTCGGGGGTAATTTATGTAAGAGTCTAAAAGACCTGTTATACAGCAAATTTAGAGTTCTGCCAGAACCTTTTTTATAATTCACCCAGAGTTGCTGACCGTACATATTACTGCAGAAAGTACGAAAGAGTGTGTCTTTAGCTTCACTTGTACAGAAACGAAAGTTCCTTATGGTCATATTCGCTTTAGCACACAGGCTTCGAGATTGTTTTCTTATATCCGAGTCATCACTCAAGGAGCTGGTAATAGTTTGACCCAAATACTTAAACTCTTGTACTTCCTCAATTACTTCACCATTCATTTTAAACCTTATATCAGCTGGCTGATTACAGCTTTTCGGATGAAATTGCATAACCTTAGTTTTTGTAACATTAAAAAGAATATCATGTTTCTGCGAATACACTTCGCAGACATTTAGTAGCCGATCCAGACCTTTAACAGAGGACTTATTAACACCATATCATCGGCATAAACTAAGTTATTTATCCTTGTGTTATCTATACAACATCCCACTGTTGCCTCATTAAGTGAAGCAATTAATCCGTCATATACACGTTAAACAGCATAGGGGAGAGCAAGGAACCTTGTCTCACCCCGCAAGAGGAGCCAAAACACTCGGATAGTACATTGCCCCACCTAATAGTGAAAGATTGGTGGGATACCAAAATTTCAATAAATTTAATATGTACATGGGAACCTTCCTGTCTTCTAGTTTTGCAAATAAAATATTGTGGTTCACCCTATCATATGCCTTACTTATATCAAGGAAACAGCTATAAATGGTTGAATTACTGTCAATTATTTAGATATTGTTTCTTTAAGTACATAGATACACAGGTCAGTTGAGTGGGACCTTTTAAAGCCAAACTGATTAGGAGATGTCCATAGGAAATCATTTAATCGGAGTAACAAGAGTTTTTCTAGTAGTTTCGAGAAGCAGGAAGCGACAGCAATGGCCTGTAATTATTGCTGGACAGAATGTCTCCGTACTTATTTTTGACCAGGGCAAGATATATACCCTCATGAACTCTGCAGGGATATAGCTATGAGCAAGCATGGCTGATAGGAGCAATGATATATGCAGACATACTACGTCATTTGCATATTTTAAGTGCTCATTCGATAAGTCATCTACCCCTGACGCAGAACCAGTCTTTAACTCTTTAATTAACCTCTTTACTTCAGAAAATGATATCAAAATATTTTCCCTTGTCCCTCCCACAATCGTTTCGCTGCAATCTATCTTAAGATTATCCCTACTCACACTATTAAGAATGTTAGAGTAGTGGTTTTTCCACAGCTTTGCAATTTCATCCTCCCCCGACACCCCATCGATTGTCGGAGGGAGGACATTTTTAGACCCCGTTTGATTCTTAACAAATTTCCAAAATTTGTTATTATCGTTATTTATGCGAGCTTCACAGGCTTTTGATGCTCGAATAGACTCTTCTTCCTGTTTACATCGCCTTATGGCCGCCTTATACTGACCCCGACTTCTACACATATTCACGTATACTGGTCCTAATCTGGGTCTACCATGAAAGCACCACAAATCATAGGCGTCTTTCGATTCCCTCTTCAGGGGGGCAATAAAATCATTCCATCCAGGAATAACCTTAGTATGATAGTTGTAAGATTTAATCAAGGGGCTTCCTGCTTCTCTTAACAGGGATATTATCTTACTATAATACCTATCTATGAGTTTACAGTGAGAATCATTTGAGCAAGGATTATTACAGGCAAGGTGCAAAATTTCTAAATTATTAAAGAGGTGACATGTTCTGTCTTTGTATTCTATTCTCTGCTGCATATTAACATTGGACCAATCGACGCGATTATTCTTACCTATTGAGTTCTTTTAAGTCGTGTTGCGCATAAATTGGTAACGTTAATTAATATTTCTAATGGTCTATGATCAGAAAGAAGGAAATCATGCAAAATATGAACTCTAACAATTCGATCCTTTAGATTGTACTAGTGAGACAATGATCAATCCACCTGGTGGTACCACTCATATCGCTAACGTATGTAAAATTACCACTGGCTACCCCTAATACATCTACATCACTTATACTTAAATTGGCCGACTCGCACATGTTACCCAATTCTCCAAAGAATTCTGAGTTCACATGTGCGTTAAAGTCCCCCATTATTATACAGTGAGAATATTTGGGGTTATCTGATAATGACTTAATTTTGTACAGCAAATCAATGTATTCATCTAGATTACTGCCGTTGTTGTATGGTAAATAGCAGTTTACAATTAATATGCAATCATTGTTCACTTGTAATTCAATGCCTAACAACCTTACGTTATCGCTTGTTAAAAATCTTATATGTTTTGACAAATTTTTCCTTAATAAGAAAGCAACACCACCAAAAGGCCTACCGTACATTAATTCATCTGACAAGTCTACTGCTGATGACGCATGGTACATAAAGTCATCATGGATGGTAGAGAGGAATTTTAGCTCTTGCTTAGGTAGCCAGTGCTCCTGCAGGAGTATCAATCTGCACTGTCGCAGATTTTATGAACATCTACAGTTGAATTCCTCACTGACCTTACATTATATGAGACTATTTTCAACAAGTTATCCGCCATGACTGATAGAAAATTTATTATTAGTAAGATTATTATTATTATACACAGTACAACTTTCAGGCATTGCCGTTAGGGCGCCTATTATTATTATTATTATTATTATTATTATTATTATTATTATTTATTTTGCCTGCTATCATATCTCCTGGAAAAGTGAATAAACTCCTTAACAATAATACCGTCAGGCCATTGACTCATATTATACGGGTTGAAATGCGCATTTGCACCTTTAATTATTACTTTAAAAGAGTTATAATACGGAGATTTCGTGTTTAGTTTATTAACTATCACTATACTGTGTTCACCAATGATTTCTTCTATCATGTGTCGAATATCGCTTGCCTCGTTCGAGAGCTGAATTCGCGACACAAATAGGGTGAGATTCTCTATCGGTGGCCTCGCCGCGGAGACCGGTTGAGGAGACCTTTGGGACTGGCGCCTATTAACCGTTACCCACCCGTCCTGTTCCCTCGATCTCCCTGAGGCAGGGTTCGCCTGCTTGGGGGATGGGTGGCACAACCTTTGAGGGATAGGAGGCCCCTCCCTTACTCTGTGGCTTGGTGAGGGTCTGTTAGCTGTGTTTATACCCTGACGGCCGCGCGTGCCTCTCCTTCTTCGGTGGGAGGGGGGGAACTGCGTACCGAGCGAGGCGTAATCGAACACCTCTCCTCTGCAGTGGGGGGCAGAGAAGAGGGCAATGATGCCTCGACTCTCGGCATTGGACCGTCTCTGTTCCGCATTGTGAGATCGGGAGCAGGAGTCCTTTCCTGAAAGGGAGGGGGGTTGACCGCCACCCCTGCATGCTGCGTTTCCACCCCATTCAGGGGAGTTGGAGGCGGGGATTTCGTTTCCCTCGCTGCCCGACGCGCTTCTTGGAGATCTGGCTTGCTGAACTACTTCCGCGTAACTAGGCTTTGGGAGGAGCGTCTCTTTCAACGCATCTAACTCTGACCGGAACTGTTCTATCGAAATCGCGTTTTTCTGATTTGACACCACGTGTTGGTGTTTCAGTTCAACTATCGACTTTTGTACCTCATTATACTGTTTGAGGAGCACCGAGACGTTTACGTCACCCATAGAGATTACCGGTATTCTATGGAAGTTAGTAACGTAAAAGGTAATATTATTCTCATTATCCCGAGGGTCGACACTTTATTTATAATGTCTTTCAGGGTATTCTCGTTTTTAGAATTACCTCTACGAGTTGGGAGGGAAGCACCGAACAGGGTGTTTAATTGTACCCTCGCATGTTCTATTTCTTCTGAATCATAAAAATCATGACAGACAGATACAAGAAGGTCTGACTTAATATGATCTACTTTGTCGAATATGAAACATAACAGAGGATTTTCTACAAGATTTACAGCAGACGACCCCATTGTATCTGTAACGGCTAGCGGGGGAGCGTAGCAGGTGGGGGCTGGTTGGGGGTGGCGATGGGGGGGAACGCCGAAAGGGGTCCCACTTTTTCGTCCCTTTAAATCATGCTCTGGATACCAACGGTTCGATGTTCAGGCATCTTTTCACATTAATTATGTAACTGTTTCTATGACACAAAAAGCATATACGCGGCGTCACTGTACGATTATACCGTAATGAAACACATTTCCCGCGATCACCGTCAAAACTGTTACTATTAAACGGAAAATTCGCAGTGTATATGATGGGGGTAGGGCGGGAGAGGGGAAAGAGATGGGGATGCTAAAAGGAGTGCCCACTCCTTGTCCCTTTAAAACATGTAAGCGTGTAAGTTTGTAATTATATCTAAAGTAATAACACCTATTTATTTGCTTGGTCTTTCATTTAAGATTTCAGAGCCTTTCCCTGGCCTTTTGAAAATATTTTGAACCGTTTATAGTTAAAATTCACTCTTCATTCGTTTAGTTCGTTCATTCGTTCGTATGCCCGCTATTTCAAGGTCACTGTTTACCTCCCTCCTCATAGGTCCAAGGAGTGCCGGATGTCGTTAGAAAATTTTGAGGATATATTAAATGTATTATTATTAATTAAGTATTGTGGACCATCTAATAAGATTGTAACTGGGTAATCTTGGCACATTTACAAATTTTATTGTATAGGTAACATACCGGTTCACTAACTTTAAACCCTGTTAATTTGGTAGTAAGACGGAGCACAAAACTGAGAAGCGTCACTGGCACTGAAAAAAAAAATATATATATATTACAGTATATATTTTTTTTTTTTAGTGCCAGTATATATATATATATAATCTTTTCTGATTTATATACAGGGACGTAGGAACATATTTTACATTGGGGGCGGCCAAGAAGTAACGGTATGGATAATTGTTGTACATTGAATACACCAATATTTAAACTTATTTGGACTATATTCGACATATTAAAAATCAAGGAAATTAATTGAAAAAATCTATATTCATACCTATATACACAAAATATCTGCTATACATAAATTGTAGACAGTGATGGGCAGTATCTAGATACATGTATCGCCGATACGTATCGATCGATACTTTTGTATCGGTATCGGTATCGCTTTAGCTACTTGACAAAAGTATCGATTTATCGGTATCGCTAAGGTCAATTTCTTAAAATGTATCGAAAAAATCGATACTTCGATACATCGATACATTAATAAGAATTTTTAAATATTTAAATAGATGTTATATTTATAATATGACACTACTGAGTTATATTTGAATATACATAAATAATAATATTATTAAATATTTATTTAATGACAGTACTACTCTACTGGTCACGTCACACAGTACGGCGCAACGTTTAAACACGTTTGTACTTGTGTTATTGAGATTAATTAACCATAATATAGAAACGCTCATAATATAGAAACGCTCATATAATATAGAAACGCTCATTGGTGTTGCAACACTATTGGCCACGCCCACTCGGTGTTGAGTTTAAACAGGTTCATACTTGTAACGCAGCGATTCCTCTTGGTCCCCCGACGCATTTCTTATCAATCAGTCACTCATTAAGTAGACGTCACGCCGAGTAGTTGTGCGATAATGAGTGAAGATATTAATAGTAATAATAACGCGTCAGGGAGTGAGCCACAGAAGGAACAACCTGGTGAAAATGACGCGACAGAAAATATTTCCATAAAATTAAAGATACCAACTGGTCAAAATCAGTCCTAATAACTTGCGGTAAATATTTTAAGATTGCGAATTGTGATGAGCGACTTAAATTATCTTGCTTGTGTCTCTTGTGTCCTTCAAAACCTGGTGTATTCATTAGTGCTGACCCGTCTTCGTGTTGCAATTTGAAGACTCATGTTTCGGTAAGTGCATATAAACAAGTCTTTAAATATTTCAGTCATTCATGTATCCTACAAAATTAAAACACTTTCATTAAATAAAGCAATTGTTTTTATTTACATCTATAAAACCCTTAAAATATCGTTGATTTTACTTACTGTGCGTACAAATTACTAGTATAAAACAATAATATCTAATACCTACATATTAAATGAATATTATAAAAATGTACCGGCGATGCATGTATCGGTATCGCTTAAGACATCTAGAAAGTATCGGGGTATCGGTATCGCCTAAGACGTTCTTCATGTATCGGTATCGCTTTAGCGATTTTCATGTATCGATGCCCATCACTGATTGTAGAATACTTATAATTGGAAATTGCACGAACAATCTAGGGAAGATGCATTTATAATGCACTTTTTATCATGTTCACGTACTACACGCTATGTCAGGTGTTCCAAAAAACCTTAGCCCCCCCATTTGCAACTTACATGTTTACTTATATCGAAATAGTTTTTAGTGATTATAAAAATATAAAATTCTTTATTTATTGCAGGTATTAAAATTACTCTAGCTGATAAAGTGATAATATAATGGCTTCTCAATTAATTGGTGATTCGGAGAGGCAACGTGTGATAGATCGCATACGAGCAATAACATTTCGGCAAGCTCGTGATGCTGGAGCCACCTTTATAACACGTTCATGGGTTGCCAAAAAGTTGCGAAGAAGTGAGGACTTCGTCAAAAGAAATTGGAATAAAACTTTGGATAAATGTGAAATGGATACAACCAAATCTGGGCGCCCAAATTTGCCACTCTCTCAGGAAACAAAGGACATCTTTGAAAGCGGTACGCGTAAGCGGAAAAACAGCTGTGCTAAACTTTCTAGAGAGATCGAAGTGTTGAGAGGAAAGATCGTTAGTGGTGAGATCATTCGACTGTACCGTCATAGGCAAGGTTTAAAGCCTTGGCATGAACTTCTAAAGCCAAGAAAAACTCAACTTAACATCGATGACAGAATGTGGTTTGCCCATTATCTTGAAGATTGGGATGTGGATGATTTCATGCATTTAGCTGTCGCTGATGAATTTTTTGTTTACGTAACACGTCGGCCTAACTACCAAAATGATCGAGTGTGGGTCGCAACACCAGATGAAATCGATGACAATGAACATTATCGCGAATTATTAAAAAGTCCTGACTGTGTTGGTGTGTTTGTTTTGTTCACTGCAAAGAAGGTCATGTGGGTGCTGAAGCCAAATGGTCAGAGTTTGGATGGACAGTATTTTCGTGATATTATTCTATCCCAGCATGTCATTCCTTTTCTAAGAAACCCAAACAATGTTATGGATGTCGATTAGGTCACACTTCTGCACGATAAGGCCCCCTGCTTTAAGGCATTAGCCACTCAACAGTTGTTGCGAGACCATGAGATCGATTTCTTTGGAAATGAAGAATGGCCAGGAAATTCTCCTGACCTGAACGTCTGTGAACACATTGGATCAGTTATAAAGGACAAGGTTGAATGTCTCTTGTTTCAAGAACCTGCAGCAAATCGATTTTCGAAGGATACAATGACGCAACACATTGAAACTGTTTTAGCAAATTTGCGTAACGATCAAGATCTATTCACGTCACTTTTGGCAAGCTACCCAAAGCGAATTCAGGCTGTCTTGGAAGCCAATGGCGGGAACACCAAGTTCTAATTGTTTCTCATTAAATGCAGGATTAAATTCTCTTTTGTAAGGTATGTTTACTTTTACTGTACCTCTAGTGTTTTAGGCCATGGGCGGGGGGGGGCTAAGGTTTATTGGAGCCCCGTACAACATACTACACGCTAAAATAGCGTTCATTAAACCAGTAAACGACCCGAAATACTGTAATTCCTTCTTCTTTCGTTCCGACTGGCAAATTCCAATGCAATGTTGTTCAGAGATAATTCGTCGGTTTTTTTCTTGTAAATATTGAGCATCATGCAATGATCTAAGCGCTTTTGTGTCATAGTAGTCCTCATATAACTCTTGATGCGTCGTAGTACTGAGAATGTTCTCTCGGCAGTTGCTGTCGTTACTGGAACTGTTAAGAACAATCGTAACAGTTTGTCCACTTCGCTCAACATCCTCTGGCAAACAGGTTGGGAAACCAGAGCATCGCACAGTGTCTGAAGACTAGTTACCTGAAAAAATAAAAATTCCCATTAGTGGTTTCATTTTCCTTGTTGCACTTTTGCTTGAATTAAAAAATCAAATTTCAATTCAACTTTTGAGCTACGTTTCCCACATGTGTTGTTTCATTTTCTTTACAGGTAAATATTTTTCAGTTGCTTTTTCGTTCTCGAACAATAATCTATTTTATGCTCGAATGATAATTTTAATAAAACGCAAACACTAATGACAATTACCTCCTTAATAGTCGACCAATCGAGAATATCATGCATCATTGGAAGTTGAACGGATAATTTCTCGAAGTCGATATCTTTTTGATACAATTGTACAACAGAGTCACGAACTTTGTGCTCTTTTCCGTTAGCTGCAGACAGCAAGACGTTTTCGATGTTGACCAAGTCATAGAAATTAGCTTGCTGAAATCTTCTGTTTAATTCTCTGCTCATAGTGTCGAGCACATCATAGTACTGCAGTCGGTAATATTGCTTGATGTCCGTATATTCATGATTCTCTCAGCCCGAATCTAGTTTCTTAGGCATTCGCTTGAAACGCGGGAGTACGGGAGGATCAGTGAGACAACTAGAGTCGTGCGTAACAGCCGAGTAGAAGGATTGAAATTAATTATTTTTCCATTATTTGTAATACTTCTGCAAATTAATATTATTGGATGTCATTCATATTATTGGGGGGCCAAAACATATTTTGGCTTCCCCAATATTTTTATTGCCGGGGCCATGGCCCATGCGGCCCCCCCGGTTCCTACGCCGCTGATATATATATATATATATATATATATAGTGCTTAATTTTAAATTACGAAATTACGTTGCTGACCTTTTTATTAAAAATAAAAACCTTTTTTTTAATTAGGTTTTAAAATAAAAGTACCGGAACGGCGTTCCGGAGCGGTACTTTTATTTTAAAACCTAATTAAAAAAAAAGGTTTTTATTTTAATAAAAAGGTCAGCAACGTAATTTCGTAATTTAAAATCCAACGAAATACAGACAGTAGAAAGCGAAAACTAGTCGATCAAGCAGAAAGAAGTTTGGAGTGTGTGTGGAAATTAATGTGATTATTCTATCAACTTCCTATATATAGCAATAGCATGTAAGTAAAGCAATTTTATTTTGTTTCAAATACATATAATATTTTGTTTCACTTAGATGAAATAACATTTCACTTAGATGTTCCAATCACAGTCTAACTTTTTCCTTAAAATAATACTGTATTCGAAGAACTTTCATTTGCATGTTGCGCAGTTTTGCTTAAAATGCGTTGGTTTCCGGGGCGCCGCCCCGGACCCAGCTGGAGAAGCTTACAGCGCTCCCCCAGACCCCCTAATTGTGAGGGCTTCACCTGCGTTCCACTTCTTTTTCATTTACAAATTAAACACTGTGTGTGTGTGCGTGTGTATATATATATATATATATATATATATATATATTATATCGGCAGTCAGTTATATGAATTTATAAGCTGTAATAGTTTATAAATAACTATAATATATAAAATTAAGGCAAATTTAATAACAACACTTACGAATATTTAAGTAGATATTATGAATTTTTAGAAAGAGTAATTTAAGCAACGTTGATGTATATTTATATTGCAAACTTTTTAGAAGCAAAAGGTGTGAATTACATTTAAAGAAAACTATCGAAAGGAACTTCTTTCAACGCACCTTTTGTTTATTGCTGTATTATTTAAAATGTTTTTGCACAGACACTCCCTTCAGGTTAATATATATATTCTCATTTTAATAACGACAAAGGTCGTGTGATAGGAGGGAGCTACAAATGAACCTGGATTCAGAACCAAGGATGGCTTCAGAATCGAAAAGCAGTAAATAGGTCTCCCATCAACCACTTACTAGACCCAATATCGCTTAACTTCGCTAATCTTACTGGAAGCGGTTTGACGACGTGGGCAGGGCCTCCGAGAGCTGCCACGGGCCCCGGGGAAGGATTGGTATATGGGCCCCCTTGTTTACTCATTATTTTATTATGAATGTTTTTTGTGTACATAACAAGCAAACTGATTATATGTCCAAGTCACTATTCAAAACATACAGTATGAATAAACAACTCAGAAGAAAATGACCATTTTACAGTATTTTTCGAATCAATTATATTAATTGTATCACCATACAATTTACAAATGCAGTACCAGTCCATGCAGGCAAGACAATTGTTTATTGCAAGATTTTCATAATTATAAGTGTACTGTACTTTCTTTGCCTTCTCTCTAGCAAAGTGGTAAATGATTCTGATGAAATTTAAAGTACGGGCTAACTGGCTTTCAATTAAAATGGTTCCCAGATCTGTCAGTCGGTCTTGGGCATTGGTGGACCGCAGATAATATTTGATCTGTTTCAGTTGGACTATGATAATCTCTATAAAATGTATGTTCATTAATTATATTTCCTTTCTGTTATTTAATCAATTGCTTTATTAATATTTTTAGATTTTATCCCCCCTCTTTCCGGGTCCCCTAGAAGTCCGGGCCCCGAAGATTTATCCCGGCTTCCTCGCCCTCTAGGCGGCCCTGGACGTGGGTAAGCCGTTTATACTTCCCAGCAGTGATGTAGGACTAGAGACTGGTCTTGGTCTCGGGTGCTTAGGTCTTGGTTGCTTGCGTCTCGGTCTCGGCCATGATGGTTTCGACTACATTACTGCTGAGTATGTTGATGTTTCTCAAGTGCAACGAACACTTATTTTGTTTTAAGTAGGCAGTTAACTGCTGAAAAATTTCACAAACTATGAATATGTAAATAAATTATAAGTAAATTTTGCAATTGTCACTTGATAACCTCTTTAGAGTCTTTATTCCTGAATGTGAAATACAGAGTTCAGGAATTAGGCATTACGCAGTATTGAATACATGCAAAAATTGCATATGGTCTCGGTGTCGGCCATGGTGGTCTCGACTACATTACTGCTTCCCAGTCTAGAATATACGGATACATTTATATCCTAATGCATTTTAGTAGTATTGAACAAAAAAAAATCTAAAAAATATACAAATACAATGTTTTTAGAATGTGTTTATAAAGAATGGAAAGAAATGCTTTTCAGTTTTTCTAAATTCATATGACAACTGAAAACCTCCACAATAGCAACTTACTGGGTAACTCCGTTTCTATATCTATAATAATAATAATAAAAGGACGTGTGTGGTGTGTGTGTTCCAGCCATAACTCCAAAATGGAAGCAGTTACAAACATGAAACTTCACACACACATATTAACCCGGTTAGGTCAACTGAATGCCCGATTAGATTAATTGAATACCCGGTAGGTTAATTGAATGCCAGGTTAGGTTAATTGTACGCCCTTGACGATTGGTTAGGTTAAGTCGTGATATTATCGTTAGCTTATAGCGTTCAACATCCACCCCGGCAACGCAGGGTAAAGATGCTGAGGGTGCAGTTTCGAACCCCACTGATGTTGGTAAAAATAATACACGAGGTAAAACAATGGGTCGAATTAATTGGCCTGAGCACTGTACCAGTTTGTGACCCTCTTCACTGATTAGTATTATATGTAAATAAAAAAAAATGTGATATTATAATATAGGCCTAAATGTTATAAAATTGTTTTAGAAAAATGTTCAGTTTAGCGCTCACGTCATTCTCTGCAAATTTGAAACCACGCTCATGAGCCCTGATTGACCGAAGATTTATGACATGAGGAAATTGTTAACTTGTACCAAAGCCTACTGGTAGTAGGGTTTGCTTGTACTGCCATGTAACCTAATGTACGCATAACTCGGGTTAAGATTTGCTCAATTTTGAGTCACTCCACTATACCATCTGACGTCCTTGAAATGGGCGTGGTTTCGACTTTGATCGAAAACGAGGTGGCTTCTAAACTGAATATTAACATCATGGTTTCGACTTTGATCGAAAACGAGGTGGCTTCTAAACTGAATATTAACATCATTTTTCCTGTATATCATATTTACAAGCTGACTGAATAAATTATATGAAAATACTCATCTCGCAAAATTAAACGGGAGACATCGTGGTTCAGTTTTGAGCTGTCCATTCTTCGTAGATATTGGCATTGTATGATACATATATCTTTACAAAATAGTTTTGAATTGAATTGAATTGAATAACCTCTTTTAATAGTAAAATAAATAAATTGGTTTTACAATTTACAATGACATAAATAATTGTGAAGCCGGACTATTTATTTTATTTAATTTGTTAAGCTTTAGGCTTTACTGGGCTCTTATTAAAAATAAAACAAATAGTTATTATTAATAATAAATAAAAAATAAATAAGTATCATTAATAGTTAAAGTATGTATTAATCTTTAAATTATCATTATCGATATGACAAATGCAAGGTCATTATTGAAGGTATTATATCAACACCATACAAAGAAATTAATATTATACATGAGAGATAAGAACTGAACAATCACAAGTAATGTGTTTTTAATCCTAGATTACACACGAGAAACGAATAAACAATAGTAATGTACATTAATCCTAGATTTTTATTAGTATGTCCTTATTAATCTGGATTTTAACTTGGTTTTAAACGAATTTACATTCACAATATTTTTTATATCAGCATTTAAATCATTCCATAGTTTCAATCCAATGAAAATGAATAGTTTTTGAGATGAAGACAATCTAAATTGAGGTATAACATGTTTTGATCTATTTCTGGTCTGATACGAATGGATTTTTTGATAAGTTACAAAATATCTATTTGCTCATTGTAGCAGTAAGTTAATGATTTTGTTCTTACACTCGTAAATAAAAATAAAATGTGCCAGTTTGATTACATCATTGAGCTTTAGTAGTTTTAGCTCTTTAAATAATGCACTAAAGTGCTCAAGGAAATCAGCATCAGATACTAACCTTATTGCTCATTTTTGGATGACAAAGATACCGTT
Source organism: Bathynomus jamesi (assembly GCA_023014485.1). Classification (NCBI taxonomy): domain Eukaryota; kingdom Metazoa; phylum Arthropoda; class Malacostraca; order Isopoda; family Cirolanidae; genus Bathynomus; species Bathynomus jamesi. The sequence continues at coordinate 443,776 of JAJOZX010001983.1, read as the reverse complement.
TAATGCGTTGTTAGCGGAGTTTCCCCAAACAAGAGTGCAGTACGTTATATAAGGAAGAACAAGAGTATGATAAAGAGTCAATAAAACCTGTGTAGGGACTACATTTCAAAGTTTAAACATTATGTATAGCAACGCTCCTTGAAATCTTTTTCGCGATATAATTTACATGATCACTCCATTGCAAATTCTTATTTAACATTACACCTAGAAATTTTGTTACAGTACACTCCTTTACAGCGATTTCATCAACATTAAGTTCATTAGTAAATATCATTAAATTTATTTTACTGGTATTCAAAGGTGGGCAGGACCGAGTTCCAAAAGGACCGAACTCCAGGAACTCGGTCATTTTTAAGGACCGTGAGCGGGAAAGTCGGTCCTTTTCTCAGTGAGGACCGAAATGAGGAGCGACGGTCTATTTTTAAGCAATTCCGGACGGTCTTTTTTAATGATTTTAGTGTGTTTAGTGATTATTTGAAGTTCTAAAGAAGATGGATCGTTTCCTCCAGAAGACTCAGAAAGAGACTGAGACTGAACTGAAACTTGTTTCAACACCTGGCACCATCCAGTGCAGCCGTGGAGAGGCTCTTGTCTTTGGGGAAGGACGTCCTCAAGCCGAAAAGGTCAGGGCTCAGTGACAGCCATTTTGAAATGCTAGTCTTGAAGGGAAACTCAAGCATTTAACTTAATAACTTTTTTTCATCATTCATGTATTGTATTAATTATAATTTACGTTAATAAAATTAAAGATTTCCGGTGTCTTTAATTTCATTTTTCATTTTAATCAAATTTTTCACTTATATTATATATAAGGATTGAGGACCGAGTCGTTCCTAGGTCCTATCTTCAGAAAGGACCGGGACCGGGACCGTCGGTCCAGTTTGAGGCAAGGACCCAGAACTGAGCCCTGTGGCACACCATGTTTGACAAGCGCTTTAGTCGAGCAAACCTTATTTACTGATACAAAATGATGTCTATTGGACAAAAAACTTTTAAACCAATCACTGATTGCTCCTCTAAAGCCGTAACAATATAATTTATTAAGTAGAATATTATGGTCTATTACATCAAACGTCTTACTCAAATCCATAAATACTGATATTATTTCTTTGTTCTCTTTAGCTATATTTGCATTTTCTATAAGATTTAAAATGGTCATTTCCGTTGTTTTATTATTACGGAAGCCATATTGATTTGGAGATAATATATTGTAGGATTCTAAATATAGCTGCACATAGGCGGATCTAGAGGGGGGGGGGGGGGGGTTCGGCAACGTCTGGACCCCACCTCAATTCCTTGCAAGTGCCTTATTTGAATGATGTGTATGCCTCTGAAAATAAATTTTGTTTTTGTAAATAGGTCATGGTTATTTTATTTTATTCAAATTCTATTTTAAGTCTTTATCCGTATACATTGTACTTCCAAATTTGTAGTTGTAATGGTTTTTGAGAGGTGCCCCTAGTACTGGTGCAGCCATATCACTATTTTTATCTTCATCTTATTCCGATAGTTCTTTTAATTGGCAAGACATTTGTAATTGAAAAATTTTCTGTCATAACTGTTGTACCCAAATTAGATTTTTATTTTGTATCATATTTGAATGTAATTGATCTTATAAAACAATACAATTGATTTTACACACGCTCATTGGTGGTTTGTCTTAAGAACAATTTTTTAGTAATGTGCCCTTTATATTTTAGGGGGTGCCCTTATTTCTTTGGACCCCCCTTACTGAAATGCCTAGATCCGCCCTTCCTGCATTCTACTAAAATTTTTTCGAAAACTATGCAGAACACAGATAATGAACATACTGGCCTGTAATTTGTTGCTAGTGTAAGATCACCCCTTTTAAAAAGGGGTGTTATACAACCAATTTTTAGCATTGATGGGAATATTCCTTTGGAAATACTCTGATTGATAATTTTAGCCAAAGTTACAGATATCTTATCTTTAACAAGTTTCAATATAGGCACAGGAATGTTATGAATGTTATTTTTTGTATTTTTTAATTTACCAATAATATTCCGGACCTCAGTAGAGGTGGGCTGGGTGGCATATATTCTAGAGGTGAGTGATCATTATTTAGTAACTGCAAGTAGAAGAATCACCCCGAATGTGGTATTATTATTATTATTATTATTATTATTATTATTATTATATGTACGATGATATACAAGCGAAATACAGTATCTCGGGGTTTGTGTGGTCTTGATCGTAAACTTTTTCAAAGTGCATTAACTATTTTAATTCACCATTCTAGATTTTCCATTATACATTACAAAACTACTGTGAAAATTGTTTTAAAAAATTAATCTTTTGCTTTTGTTATTATTTCAGAATTTTGTATTTTAGTGTTGGGATAAATGATAATCAAAACAGAATAAATCCTAAGAGTTTTAAAACACCATTCTAATTTTCACATTCCCAGATTTTGGGACTATCTTCATGGTTATTGTGTGTGTGTGTGTGTGTGTGTGTTCGTCTAGATGTATGGGGGTGTGAAACTCAGTTGGCTCATCCGTCTTGATGATTTTCTACTTCTATAATCTCTTTTTAGCCTCATTTCTGTAGGATTCTAATGAAAGACTGCAAACCTTTTTAACTTCTAATTATAAAATGTACTCTTTAGATACAAGCCAGTTAAACTGAAGAATAGTTATTAAACAACTTAATTAGTAATACTACGTGAGTAGCCATGATTTCAATTTAAGATCCATTTTGTTTATGAATACAATCTATTCTTCATTGAATGAAAGTTTGCCAAAACGGAAATTACATATAATCAATTGCATATTTTTCAGTTTTAAGTTGCAAAATTTAATTTATTCTTTACCAAAATATTGTTTTCATACAATGACAAATAAAATTTATATATATATATTATATATATATATATATATATATATATAGACTAGAAATCACTGGCTGACGAAATAAATGACATTTCGTTGATGTTCTAATGGGAACACTATATCTGTTCCAATCCAAACATGGCTTCAATTATGGACAAAAAAGGCGTGACTCTTTTCTCTCTCTTCTTTATCATTCTTGTGATTATTATAAATAGTAAAATTATTATTGAGTGTGATAATTTATCATCAGCACTCTTCGTATCCAAGGGACGTATTTAGATACTCTGGTGTAAACGTCCAAGTCAGTGGTGCTCGCACACAGTTTGCGGCTCCACGAAACCACGCCCACCAAAAACCACTTTTCATCATTTCTCCTCATCTGTAAAGGACCTCCGGAATCACCCTGTGGATAAAATTATTTCATTCTTAACAATTTAAAAGTCAAAGTAAGGACTTTATTTATGATTTTCTTTCTTTCGAATGCATGATTGATGACGCATGACCTTAAGAACTGTTTCTGCTAGTAGTGTTTTGTCCGTACAATATCTTATTGAAACTGATTCATACACGTATCTATAAGTAATATTGATATTTTTTATTGGGCCTACCATAAATTTTATAATTTAATAAACAAAAATATTATGTTAGAAACACTTACGTTACAAGTACTCATTTTTCCACCTCTGAAACCCGCACAAATTACGCTATCATCAATTTTTAATTCGGTTTTGTCGTCGTTAGCGTAGTTCTTTTTACAGAATTTATTATCGACGATTGGAACAGACATCTAAAATTAAGAAAACAGTTTAATTGTTTTACTCTTTTTCATTATATTTTAAATAAAATTCATTAAAAGATATTTTGAAAAAGTACGACGAAATTATTGATAAGATATTCAAGCACTTAATTATAATCATTATGAAATGTGGCGTTCCATGAAACTTGGGTGAGAAAGAGAAAACATGGGTCCCCAGCCCGATCCTTCCCCTACTGTATCGCAACAGATGTGGAGCTATATGCACCTTACGCAGAATGGTGTGGTCGACACATCTCCACCCCAAAATAACAAAACTACTTTGAAAGAAATATAAATTGGTTAAATGATGCTACAAAACAACAGTATTATAAAAACCTTTGATATTACTTACCTCTTGTAATACATGAGAAAACTTTTCTCCATCATATATCCTTCCCCAGCCTGTCATTTTCGCAAATTTACCAGTAATATTTTTATCTTCGTCAATTTTCGGAAGACAAATAGGTTGAATATGAGGTTGAAATTGAATTGGTTCCGACAGTTTCAACAGAGCTATATCGTACCCATTGGTAATAGCAAAACCTATCTTATATTTTGGATGCACGATTCTCAAAGCTACTTTTCTCGTCACTGTTTTTATAGGTTCATTGTCGTATATACGATCAAGTTCTCCAAAGTGAAGAGTGATGGACGATATGGTCTTCCTGAAAATTGTATAGAATGCATCATCTTAAACCATTTGATAAATGTAATACAAGAACCTAATACAAAATGTAATTAATTTTAAATCTTGATAACACAGATTTTCACTTACTTAGCGGTGCAGTGTGCCGCTGTTATCACCCATTCAGAGTTAATGAGTGAACCTCCACAAGAAATATTTCCGTCCACGTTCAGCAGCACTTGCCACGGGTATTCCCCGAATGAAGCGTTGTCGCCGTTCACGACTCGTCTTGATCTTTTGGCTCCTTCAAAAATGCGTCGTGTTCCGCAGTCACTTGGCAGTATTTCTAAAAAATAAATAATAGCAAATACCTGCCGATTTAAGATTTGAAGAAACCACAAGTTTATATGAAACTTAATGTCACTAACGTTAACTTGCAACTGTTTTCAACATACTTCAATAATGTTACTCTTTTCATTATTATTAATGCGCACGTTTTTTATTCAAATGTAAACATTGCAATAATTACACTGATTCATAGAGTTCTTTCTGACTCATTTTATGCGTTCGTCAACTAGATTTGCCACTGGCAGTTAAGATTTATTTATTTCACATACAGGTTGAAAAGAAATTGCATGCCTCTTTCCCGAAACATTCTCTCACGAACAGAACAGAAAGGACCTATCCTATTACGAGGAACCCGAACCATGAGTCATTACATCATCTACAGTAAATCCTAGACGGAGAGAAGAGTCACCCATTCAATTATTAATCAAACATAACATCGTTTAATTTCACTGATCTTAGGGGAAATGGTGTTGGAACATAGCTACTATGTAGCTAATCTTGCATAGATATTTATATTTTTTCGAATATTGATGTAATTATTATTAGAATAGTTTTTTTTAATTTTTGTGTACAGTAGAAGGGATATATTCCTCTATGTGACCATCACTTTGGACTTTTCCCGAGTTTCATTTACCCTATGAGCAGTCCAGTATGCTTTTAAACAAAAACACTTCTCACTCTATTCCTCACTACATAAACATGTATCTTGCACATTATATAATCTTGGGGGGGGGGGGCAACCTTCTAAAAAGACTGAAAGACCTTTGGAAGTCCGGTGCTAGTGTCTCAGAGAAACTGATCCAATGAGAAAATGAACAAACAAACATAACTTTATTTCGGCTCTATACTTAACCTTTTAAGGAGCAGGAGCGTTTTGGCATTCGCCCTTGGCTCCCTCCTTCCTGCGTTGAAGAATAAGCTTATTTGGAGTGCTCTAAATAGAAAGCCTTGTACATGTATTGAATAGAAAAGTAATCGAAAAAGATGCAGCTGGATAATATGATGTCACTTTTCTTGTTATTTTCAGTTAGATTTAATTAGTTTACGCTAGATTTGGTTAAATTAGGTTAAACTAGTTTTTTAGTGCTGATTGTTTGGTCTTGCCACGAAATCGGTCCATAATTAATCCAGTGGAATTCGGCTGTGGTCAGTCATAAGTTTGCACACAACGTGGACTAAGAGACGTCTTTTAAATTAAATCAATTAGAATATATATATATATATATATATATATATATATATATATATATATATATATATATATATTATTATTATTATTATTCTCATACCTTGACTCTTTTTTGTTGGTTGAATTCTTGTTGAACTGACGGCCCCACAAATTCCAAGTAAGAAGATTAAATATTTAGTCATCGCCATTATTAAGTGAAGCCTTCAAAAACTGTTCTAAACTTTAGAAAATCAGAACTAAACTGAGAACGACTGAAACGAATCGTTCAATAAATACAACATTTTTTTCCTATATTTCTTATTAATTCTCGAGAAAATGTATTTTTTCCCCGAGTAGAAATTTCATCATGTTTTGGTGAGTAATCTTGAAAATAACAGTTTGCATATGCAAAATGCATATAATTTTCCTGTTAGAATCTTAATTAATACATAAAAGGACGTAACAAAATTACAGTTTTATAGGAAATTATAATCGCTGGATTCATATTTTATAATGAATGACTTATATAATTTATATATAATTGTGGTTTACGTATAGTAAATATAATCGCTTAAGGTCCAATTCATTATACAGGTTTGAATTTATGAAAGAATAATTTGTTTTGGTGAAGCAGAATTATATATAGTTACCTGGTTGATTATATGTGAAAAATGTTAATAATTAGTTTTAGGTGGTTAGGTTACATTGAAAAACATTAAAAATTGGAGTGGGTTGGTTGTACAGGGTGTTCGGAAAGTCACTGTGCACTTATATTTATGTAATAGCATACAATAGTACATTGCATATATGATAGAGGTTATGGATGGGACCATGAGAACTTATAAAAGGTGTTGAAAGTGATGTCCTTTAACAGCAATACAGGCCTGGACCCGTCTTATTTTATTTTGAAACACCTTTGTCAGTTCTTCATTAATTAACATTAATTATATAAGTGCACAGTGACTTTCCGAACACCCTGTACTTTGAAAAAGATATTTTTTTAGAAGAAAAAACTGACAGATTTTAGCTAAGCTGTTATGAGAGAAAAACAAATTTTGAGAAAAATGTTATTTGAAACAGTTAATTCCTAGTTTCGCGTCGTCCTCTTAATACGCAACGCATACGCGTAAATATTATATCATTGGATAAGTAATAGTTTATTTATGAAGATTGTGCTATGGAAATTTTATAATTTTTTGTATTTTAAAAATAAGAGAATATATTTTATGATATATTTTTGACACCCAGTTTCTGTATCAGGAGCAAACCTAAGCTTTTAGGTTTACATTTCCAACTTATCAGTGATGTAACATTTCATTCTTCGTGCTAAAATTAGTCACATTTTTGACATTGTAAGAGAAAGGCGTGCGTATTTGTGTTTTAAAAGTTATTATTATTAATGCCTGAGTTAGATCGAATAATGCCCGGTTTAAGTCGACTGATGCCCAAATTAGGTTAGGTTCGGTTCTTTTCCCTCCTCGCAAACTTTATAAATAGATTATTTCCGATCGAATGGCGTAACTTTCATGCGTGTGTAATACAAATTTGAAGGACGCCTCTAAACAAGGAATTTTACCTTTAAAACTTTTTGAAATTGCTGTGTAATAAATGTTAGGTACTTTTGCATTATCTTCCCAACACTAATTTTTTTTTATAACGGCTAACGCCTGCGGCGGGCTGTTTTTACCGTAACCTAACCTAACCTAACCAAACCTAACATAATACCAACACTAATTTTTTTTATAATGGAAGGAAAATAAAGTACCATAACTAAAACCAAACCAACATTATATAAAAAAAATTAGTGTTGGGAGGATAATGCAAAAGAACCAAATGTTATTTAAATCAAATTTCTTTTAATAAAGTGGTTAAGTGAGTTTTTTAAAGGGAAGAAATGATTTAATTAAACATTCATATTTTATGGTGAGTGAAATTATACCTTTAAATTGTATTTAACTTTAATCTAGACTAAAGATTTAAGTTTTATAATAGAGTTGGTCAAAAAGGAAAATTTGGTTGAAATATACACAAATTATGATACTTTCCCGTTATCCCGGACCCCAAACTTTTTTCTTAAATGTGAAGTAACTAACGAAACCTAACTTAACCTAACCTTTAGGTTAGGTTTCGTTACTTTAAAAAAAAAAGGTGTGGGGTGCGAGATAACGGGAAAGTACCCAAATTATTGCCGAAACATTCCCGAAACATGAGTAAATGTATTTGTACGGTGATATATCCAGTATGCGGAACATATCAGTGTTTGCGTGGTCTTCATCCTAAACTTTTCCTTCGTGCATAAAATATTTTCATCAGGGGTGGAAAACTATATATATATATATATATATATACAGTATATATATATATATATATATATATATATATATAATATATATATATATATATATATATATATATATATATGGTAATTATTCGTTTTTTGACCCAGTCTCTTTTTATAATGAGAGCAAACTTTTCTGGTCAATTTTGAGGTGTTCTGCACGAAAATATCATGACTTAACTAACCTAACCAATCATCAAGGGCGTACTGAACTGTCTGCAAAACATTAGGACCGATCAATTTGTGATGCTTGATCTTTACGGGCTCCGCCCCCGTACCCCCGAGACCTAAATTATACAAATGATAATGTAATAACATGTGCCAACCTTGCATGGGTAATCCGCTAAATTTCGCCTGCCCTTAAACTGAAACGACACACGTTTATTTTTAGGATTTTTTTTACGGCACCTAAAGACATTCTGGTCTTTTTTTTTAAATACAAGCACTATTGCATTTAGGGCAGGTCACGGATGTCTTAATTATTCCGTGATTGAAAAAAAGGTCTAAACTCTTGTCTTCATCGAGGGCAATATGGCGGATCACGTCTTCAAAATCAAATATGCATAACTGATACGTCATACTTCTAGTCACAAAAAAATTGAACTGAACAAACAAACAATTGCTAAAAATGATTTATTTGTAAACCAGGACAAATTGAATTACGCAGAAGTAGCCAGAATCACCAAAAATAAGAAATATTCACCAAATAGTCGATATATACACACACACATATATATATATATATATATTGAAAAAAACACCAAAAATAGGAAGTATATTTTAATAAAAAAAAACACATTTTATACAAATTTTCACCAGATAATATATATATTTTCTTATTCAGTTTTGATTGGTTATTCAATATATAGTATTGCTGTTATAGCTGGGTGTGACGGGGTCAAAAAACGAATAACCTATATATATATATATATATATAGGAATGAACTCAGAATGGTCCCCTGAGTTTTTTATGATACACACAGACAGTGCATGGAACAAGGAACTCTTCTGGGATAATTAAATCCACTATAGTCCGAATAAGTAATGGTAAATGACAAATACCATAGTTTTTCTTTTTCATGATGCTAGCCCGACGTGGGCAACGGGTCACTCGCAAAGAGATCCCATAAATATAGCTTCCCTCACCAGCTATCTGCAAAGCAGACAGGATCCAGCTTTGGGACATGGATCTAGAGTTTAAAGCAGCCTAGCCCTGCTACATTTAGAACCTCAATATAAGCAAAAGACTCGCTGCCTTCACGTCAGATTGAATACATCAAAGAAAAAGGGGTAGCTATTATATTTTTAGCCAAAAACCAAAACTTAAACCTCAACTGGCAGAATTGAGCGTCCACTTTTCAAGGCACATAACATGTCCGTTTCAAGATGGGAATGAACTCAGAATGGTCCCCTGAGTTTTTTATGATACACACAGACAGTGCATGGAACAAGGAACTCTTCTGGGATAATTAAATCCACTATAGTTTTTAGTGATTATAAAAATAACTTATATAAAATTCTTTATTTATTGCAGGTATTAAAATTACTCTAGCTGATAAAGTGATAATATAATGGCTTCTCAATTAATTGGTGATTCGGAGAGGCAACGTGTGATAGATCGCATACGAGCAATAACATTTCGGCAAGCTCGTGATGCTTGAGCCACCTTTATAACACGTTCATGGGTTGCCAAAAAGTTGCGAAGAAGTGAGGACTTCGTCAAAAGAAATTGGAATAAAATTTTGGATAAATGTGAAATGGATAAACCAAATCTGGGCGCCCAAATTTGCCACTCTCTCAGGAAACAAAGGCCATCTTTGAAAGCGGTACGCGTAAGCGGAGAAACAGCTGTGCTAAACTTTCTAGAGAGATCGAAGTGTTGAGAGGAAAGATCGTAGTGGTGAGATCATTCGACGTACCGTCATAGCAAGGTTAAAGCCTTGCATGAACTTCTAAAGCCAAGAAAAACTCAACTTAACATCGATGACAGAATGTGGTTTGCCCATTATCTCTGAAGATTGGGATGTGGATGATTTCATGCATTTAGCTGTCTCGAGGGATTTTTTGTTTACGTAACACGTCGGCTAACTACCAAAATGATCGAGTGGGGTCGCACACCAGATGAAATCGATGACAATGAACATTATCGCGAATTATTAAAAGTCCAGACTGTGTTGGTGTGTTTTGTTTTTGTTCACTGCAAAGAAGCTCATGTGGGTGCTGAAGCCAAATGGTCAGAGTTTGGAGGACAGTATTTTCGTGATATTATTCTATCCCAGCATGTCATTCCTTTTCTAAGAAACCCAAACAATGTTATGGATGTCGATTAGGTCACACTTCTGCACGATAAGGCCCCCTGCTTTAAGGCATTAGCCACTCACAGTTGTTGCGGACATGAGATCGATTTCTTTGGAAATGAAGAATGGCCAGGAAATTCTCCTGACCTGAACGTCTGTGAACACATTGGATCAGTTATAAAGGACAAAGGTTCAATGTCTCTTGTTTCAAGAACCTGCAGCAAATCGATTTCGAAAGATACAATGACGCAACACATTGAAACTTTTTTAGCAAAAATTGTTTTTCAATAAACTTACAATCAAACGAATAACTTCAAAGTTGAACAAAAGATGGCTTATTGGCATACAATTAATATGTATTAAACGAACGAACCAAAATTACGAATAAATAACTCGACAAATTAAATTTACGAAATTAGGTGGGGAAAAAAAGTATTCGTACAAATTAATTTTCATAACTTAATATTTAGGTTGCGTAACCATTGTTGGCAATAACTGCTTGTAGACGTTTTCCGTAGGTTCTACTAGTGCTTTGCAACTTTCTTGTCGGAATTTAGCCCACTCTTCTTTGCAAATAACCTTCAAATCGGCGATGTTCCTCGGGTTCCTCAAATGAATCTGCTTTTTTAATATTCGCCACAAGTTCTCAATGGATTCAAATCAGGCGAAGGGCTAGGCCACGCAGCACCCTCACATTGTTCTGGAACGAACACTCCCGAGTAAGTTGGCAGTATGCTCGGAGCGTTATCTTGTGTGGAAGCACCATTCATCTCCAAAGCTCCAACTGTTAGACAGAGGCGAACAAATATTCTTCTAAAATATCGCGATACAGTGCTCCATTCATGTTCCCTCTATGACGTGAATTGCTCCAGTACCATTAGATGAAAAGCACCCCCATACCATGATGCTTCCGCCTCCGAACTTTACAGTAGGATGTGTTCTTTGGATCAAGAGCGCATCCATCTTTCCTCCACACATGACAAGCCGTTTCCTTCCAAATAACTCTATTTCGTTTCATCTGACCAAAGTACGGTATTCCAGAACTCTCTAGGCTTTTCTAAATGCTCACGGGCAAACTTCAAACGAGCATCTCTATACATTTCTTTAGTAGGGGTGTTTTCCTTGGACGGCGAGACTTCAGGTAATCCTGTGTAGTTCATTACTAGTCTCTTTAGTGACCGAAGTTCCTGCAGCCATTAATTCTTCTTGAATCTCCTTGCGAGTCGTCATAGGGTTTTCTTTAACTTTCTTGCCATCCTTCTCCCAGCTCGGGGAGAAATGTTTCGAGGAGCACCAGTTCGAGGAAGGTTGTGAGTAGTACCCGTCTTCTTCCATTTCAAAATAACGGAGCCTATTGTACTGAATGGGATACTTAACCTCTTTGAAATATGTCTGTAGCTCAACCCTTCATTGTGGAGCCTGATTATCTCATTTTCTGTTCAAACAGAGAGTTCCTTCGTCTTCGCCATGGCGACAACCTTCATGCATTAAGACTGAACAATGAATGAGAGCTGCAGGAAATGACGTCATCATAACGTGTCGCAAACAGTGTTGGAACATTCCAGAAGACTCATGTAGATGCTAGAGACCTCTATTTGTCCTCTAGAGACCTCTATTTGTAACTTTTCCTAAGTGTACGAATACTTTTTTCCCCACCTAATTTCGTAAATTAAGATTTGTCGAGTTATTTATTCGTAATTTTGGTTCGTTCGTTTAATACATATTAATTGTATGCCAATAGCCATCTTTTGTTAACTTTGAAGAATTCGTTTGATTGTAGAGTTTATTGAAAAACAATTTTGCAGGTGTACGAATACTTATTTCCCCCCACTGTATATATAGTATATTATATATATATATATATATAATAATATACAGTGCTTAATTTTAAATTACGAAATTACGTTGCTGACCTTTTTATTAAAATAAAAACCTTTTTTTTAATTAGGTTTTAAAATAAAAGTACCGCTCCGGAACGCCGTTCCGGTACTTTTATTTTAAAACCTAATTAAAAAAAGGTTTTTATTTTAATAAAAGGTCAGCAACGTAATTTCGTATTTAAAATCCAACGAAATACAGACAGTAGAAAGCGAAAACTAGTCGATCAAGCAGAAAGAAGTTTGGAGTGTGTGTGGAAATTAATGTGATTATTCTATCAACTTCCTATATATAGCAATAGCATGTAAGTAAAGCAATTTTATTTTGTTTCAAATACATATAATATTTTGTTTCACTTAGATGAAATAACATTTCACTTAGATGTTCCAATCACAGTCTAACTTTTTCCTTAAAATAATACTGTATTCGAAGAACTTTCATTTGCATGTTGCGCAGTTTTGCTTAAAATGCGTTGGTTTCCGGGGCGCCGCCCCGGACCCAGCTGGGGAAGCTTACAGCGCTCCCCCAGACCCCCTAACTGTGAGGGCTTCACCTGCGTTCCACTTCTTTTTCATTTACAATTAAACACTGTGTATATATATAATATATATATAATATATATTATATATATATATATATATATATAATATATATATCGGCAGTCAGTTATATGAATTTATAAGCTGTAATAGTTTATAAATAACTATAATATATAAAATTAAGGCAAATTTAATAACAACACTCACGAATATTTAAGTAGATATTATGAATTTTTAGAAAGAGTAATTTAAGCAACGTTGATGTATATTTATATTGCAAACTTTTTAGAAGCAAAAGGTGTGAATTACATTTAAAGAAAACTATCGAAAGGAACTTCTTTCAACGCACCTTTTGTTTATTGATGTATTATTTAAAATGTTTTTGCACAGACACTCCCTTCAGGTTAATATATATTCTCATTTTAATAACGACAAAGGTCGTGTGATAGGAGGGAGCTACAAATGAACCTGGATTCAGAACCAAGGTTGGCTTCATAATCGAAAAGCAGTAAATAGGTCTCCCATCAACCACTTACTAGACCCAATATCGCTTAACTTCGCTGATTTACTGGAAGCGGTTTGACGACGTGGGCAGGGCTGCCGAGAGCTGCCACGGGCCCCGGGGAAGGATTGGTATATGGGCCCCCTTGTTTACTCAGTATTTTATTATGAATGTTTTTTGTGTACATAACAAGCAAACTGATTATATGTCCAAGTCACTATTCAAAACATACAGTATGAATAAACAACTCAGAAGAAAATAACCATTTTATTTTTCGAATCAATTATATTAATTGTATCACCATACAATTTACAAATGCAGTACCAGTCCATGCAGGCAAGACAATTGTTTATTGCAAGATTTTCATAATTAGAAGTGTACTGTACTTTCTTTGCCTTCTCTCTAGCAAAGTGGTAAATGATTCTGATGAAATTTAAAGTACGGGCTAACTGGCTTTCAATTAAAATGGTTCCCAGATCTGTCAGTCGGTCTTGGGCATTGGTGGACCGCAGATAATATTTGATCTGTTTCAGTTGGACTATGATAATCTCTATAAAATGTATGTTCATTAATTATATTTCCTCTGTTATTTAATCAATTGCTTTATTAATATTTTTAGATTTTATCCCCCCTCTTTCCGGGCCCCGTAGAGGTCCGGACCCCGAAGATTTATTCCGGCTTCCTCGCCCTCTAGGCGGCCCTGGACGTGGGTAAGCCGTTTATACTTCCCAGCAGTGATGTAGGACTAGAGACTGGTCTTGGTCTCGGGTGCTTAGGTCTTGGTTGCTTGCGTCTCGGTCTCGGCCATGATGGTTTCGACTACATTACTGCTGAGTATGTTGATGTTTCTCAAGTGCAACGAACACTTATTTTGTTTTAAGTAGGCAGTTAACTGCTGAAAAATTTCACAAACTATGAATATGTGAATAAATTATAAGTAAATTTTGCAATTGTCACTTGATAACCTCTTTAGAATCTTTATTCCTGAATGTGAAATACAGAGTTTAGGAATTAGGCATTACACAGTATTGAATACATGCAAAAATTGCATATGGTCTCGGTGTCGGCCATGGTGGTCTCGACTACATTACTGCTTCCCAGTCTAGAATATACGGACACATTTATATCCTAATGCATTTTAGTAGTATTGAACAAAAAAAAAATCTAAAAAATATACAAATACAATGTTTTTAGAATGTGTTTATAAAGAATGGAAAGAAATGCTTTTCAGTTTTTCTAAATTCATATGACAACTGAAAACCTCCACAATAGCAACTTACTGGGTAACTCCGTTTCTATATCTATAATAATAATAAAAAAGGACGTGGTGTGTGTGTGTGTGTGTGTGTGTGTGTGTGTGTGTGTTGTGTTCCAGCCATAACTCCAAAATGGAAGCAGTTACAAACATGAAACTTCACACACATATTAACCCGGTTAGGTCAACTGAATGCCCGATTAGATTAATTGAATACCCGGTAGGTTAATTGAATGCCAGGTTAGGTTAATTGTACGCCCTTGACGATTGGTTAGGTTAAGTCGTGATATTATCGTTAGCTTATAGCGTTCAACATCCACCCCGGCAACGCAGGGTAAAGATGCTGAGGGTGCAGTTTCGAACCCCACTGATGTTGGTAAAAATAATACACGAGGTAAAACAATGGGTCGAATTAATTGGCCTGAGCACTGTACCAGTTTGTGACCCTCTTCACTGATTAGTATTATATGTAAATAAAAAAAAATGTGATATTATAATATAGGCCTAAATGTTATAAAATTGTTTTAGAAAAATGTTCAGTTTAGCGCTCACGTCATTCTCTGCAAATTTGAAACCACGCTCATGAGCCCTGATTGACCGAAGATTTATGACATGAGGAAATTGTTAACTTGTACCAAAGCCTACTGGTAGTAGGGTTTGCTTGTACTGCCATGTAACCTAATGTACGCATAACTCGGGTTAAGATTTGCTCAATTTTGAGTCACTCCACTATAGTGACGGTGACGGTCCAGTGTTTCCCAACCGGGGGCCATATGGCTCCCTGGGGGCCATGGCACATTTGAAGGGGGCCACAGGAAAATGTTATTTTGTAAAATAGAGTTAAATCTGCATATTACCTACTGAAAATAATGCTTATGGGGGCCACGGGAAAAAATAAGGTTCCTAAGGGGGGCCATAAGCCAAAACCGGTTGGGAACCACTGAACTGTCTATACCATCTGACGTCCTTGAAATGGGCGTGGTTTCGACTTTGATCGAAAACGAGGTGGCTTCTAAACTGAATATTAACATCATTTTTCCTGTATATCATATTTACAAGCTGACTGAATAAATTATATGAAAATACTCATCTCGCAAAATTAATTAAACGGGAGACATCGTGGTTCAGTTTTGAGCTGTCCATTCTTCGTAGATATTGGCATTGTATGATACATATATCTTTACAAAATAGTTTTGAATTGAATTGAATTGAATAACCTCTTTTAATAGCAAAATAAATAAATTGGTTTTACAATTTACAATGACATAAATAATTGTGAAGCCGGACTATTTATTTAATTTAATTTGTTAAGCTTTAGGCTTTACTGGGCTCTTATTAAAAATAAAACATAGTTTTATTAATAATAAATAAATAAATAAATAAGTATCATTAATAGTTAAAGTATGTATTAATCTTAAATTATCATTATTGATATGACAAATGTAAGGTCATTATTGAAGGTATTATATTAATACCATACAAACAAATTAATATTATACATGAGAGATAAGAACTGAACAATCACAAGTAATGTCTTTAATCCTAGATTACACACGAGAAACGAATAAACAAGAGTAATGTACATTAATCCTAGATTTTTATTAGTATGTCCTTATTAATCGCGATTTTAACTTGGTTTTAAACGAATTTACATTCACAATATTTTGTATATCAGCATTTAAATCATTCCATAGTTTCAATCCAATGAAAATGAATAGTTTTTGAGATGAAGACAATCTAAATTGAGGTATAACATGTTTTGATCTATTTCTGGTCTGATACGAATGGATTTCTTGATAAGTTACAAAATATCTATTTGCTCATTGTAGCAGTAAGTTAATGATTTTGTTCTTACACTCGTAAATAAAAATAAAATGTGCCAGTTTGATTACATCATTGAGCTTTAGTAGTTTTAGCTCTTTAAATAATGCACTAAAGTGCTCAAGGAAATCAGCATCAGATACTAACCTTATTGCTCATTTTTGGATGACAAAGATACCGTTTAATGCGTTGTTAGCGGAGTTTCCCCAAACAAGAGTGCAGTACGTTATATAAGGAAGAACAAGAGTATGATAAAGAGTCAATAAAACCTGTGTAGGGACTACATTTCAAAGTTTAAACATTATGTATAGCAACGCTCCTTGAAATCTTTTTCGCGATATAATTTACATGATCACTCCATTGCAAATTCTTATTTAACATTACACCTAGAAATTTTGTTACAGTACACTCCTTTACAGCGATTTCATCAACATTAAGTTCATTAGTAAATATCATTAAATTTATTTTACTGGTATTCAAAGGTGGGCAGGACCGAGTTCCAAAAGGACCGAACTCCAGGAACTCGGTCCTTTTTAAGGACCGTGAGCGGGAAAGTCGGTCCTTTTCTCAGTGAGGACCGATGAGGAGCGACGGTCTATTTTTAAGCAATTCCGGACGGTCTTTTTTAATGATTTTAGTGTGTTTAGTGATTATTTGAAGTTCTAAAGAAGATGGATCGTTTCCTCCAGAAGACTCAGAAAGAGACTGAGACTGAACTGAAACTTGTTTCAACACCTGGCACCATCCAGTGCCGCCGTGGAGAGGCTCTTGTCTTTGGGGAAGGACGTCCTCAAGCCGAAAAGGTCAGGGCTCAGTGACAGCCATTTTGAAATGCTAGTCTTCTTGAAGGGAAACTCAAGCATTTAACTTAATAACTTTTTTTCATCATTTATGTATTGTATTAATTATAATTTACGTTAATAAAATTAAAGATTTCCGGTGTCTTTAATTTCATTTTTCATTTTAATCAAATTTTTCACTTATATTATATATAAGGACCGAGGACCGAGTCGTTCCTAGGTCCTATCTTCAGAAAGGACCGGGACCGGGACCGTCGGTCCAGTTTGAGGCAAGGACCCAGAACTGAGCCCTGTGGCACACCATGTTTGACAAGCGCTTTAGTCGAGCAAACCTTATTTACTGATACAAAATGATGTCTATTGGACAAAAAACTTTTAAACCAATCACTGATTGCTCCTCTAAAGCCGTAACAATATAATTTATTAAGTAGAATATTATGGTCTATTACATCAAACGTCTTACTCAAATCCATAAATACTGATATTATTTCTTTGTTCTCTTTAGCTATATTTGCATTTTCTATAAGATTTAAAATGGTCATTTCCGTTGTTTTATTATTACGGAAGCCATATTGATTTGGAGATAATATATTGTAGGATTCTAAATATAGCTGCACATAGGCGGATCTAGAGGGGGGGGGGTTCGGCAACGTCTGGACCCCACCTCAATTCCTTGCAAGTGCCTTATTTGAATGATGTGTATGCCTCTGAAAATAAATTTTGTTTTTGTAAATAGGTCATGGTTATTTTATTTTATTCAAATTCTATTTTAAGTCTTTATCCGTATACATTGTACTTCCAAATTTGTAGTTGTAATGGTTTTTGAGAGGTGCCCCTAGTACTGGTGCAGCCATATCACTATTTTTATCTTCATCTTATTCCGATAGTTCTTTTAATTGGCAAGACATTTGTAATTGAAAAATTTTCTGTCATAACTGTTGTACCCAAATTAGATTTTTATTTTGTATCATATTTGAATGTAATTGATCTTATAAAACAATACAATTGATTTTACACACGCTCATTGGTGGTTTGTCTTAAGAACAATTTTTTAGTAATGTGCCCTTTATATTTTAGGGGGTGCCCTTATTTCTTTGGACCCCCTTACTGAAATGCCTAGATCCGCCCTTCCTGCATTCTACTAAAATTTTTTCGAAAACTATGCAGAACACAGATAATGAACATACTGGCCTGTAATTTGTTGCTAGTGTAAGATCACCCCTTTTAAAAAGGGGTGTTATACAACCAATTTTTAGCATTGATGGGAATATTCCTTTGGAAATACTCTGATTGATAATTTTAGCCAAAGTTACAGATATCTTATCTTTAACAAGTTTCAATATAGGCACAGGAATGTTATGAATGTTATTTTTTGTATTTTTTAATTTACCAATAATATTCCGGACCTCAGTAGAGGTGGGCTGGGTGGCATATATTCTAGAGGTGAGTGATCATTATTTAGTAACTGCAAGTAGAAGAATCACCCCGAATGTGGTATTATTATTATTATTATTATTATTATTATTATATGTACGATGATATACAAGCGAAATACAGTATCTCGGGGTTTGTGCGGTCTTGATCGTAAACTTTTTCAAAGTGCATTAACTATTTGAATTCACCATTCTAGATTTTCCATTATACATTACAAAACTACTGTGAAAATTGTTTTAAAAAATTAATCTTTTGCTTTTGTTATTATTTCAGAATTTTGTATTTTAGTGTTGGGATAAATGATAATCAAAACTAAGAATAAATCCTAAGAGTTTTAAAACACCATTCTAATTTTCACATTCCCAGATTTTGGGACTATCTTCATGGTTATTGTGTGTGTGTGTTCGTCTAGATGTATGGGGGTGTGAAACTCAGTTGGCTCATCCGTCTTGATGATTTTCTACTTCTATAACCTCTTTTTTAGCCTCATTTCTGTAGGATTCTAATGAAAGACTGCAAACCTTTTTAACTTCTAATTATAAAATGTACTCTTTAGATACAAGCCAGTTAAACTGAAGAATAGTTATTAAACAACTTAATTAGTAATACTACGTGAGTAGCCATGATTTCAATTTAAGATCCATTTTGTTTATGAATACAATCTATTCTTCATTGAATGAAAGTTTGCCAAAACGGAAATTACAAATAATCAATTGCATATTTTTCAGTTTTAAGTTGCAAAATTTAATTTATTCTTTACCAAAATATTGTTTTCATACAATGACAAATAAAATTTGATATATACACACACACACACACACACACACACACACACACACACACACATACATATATATATATATATATATATATATATATATATATATATAGTCAATATAGACTAGAAATCACTGGCTGCACGAAATAAATGACATTTCGTTGATGTTCTAATGGGAACACTATATCTGTTCCAATCCAAACATGGCTTCAGTTATGGACAAAAAAGGCGTGACTCTTTTCTCTCTCTTCTTTATCATTCTTGTGATTATTATAAATAGTAAAATTATTATTGAGTGTGATAATTTATCATCAGCACTCTTCGTATCCAAGGGACGTATTTAGATACTCTGGTGTAAACGTCCAAGTCAGTGGTGCTCGCACACAGTTTGCGGCTCCACGAAACCACGCCCACCAAAAACCACTTTTCATCATTTCTCCTCATCTGTAAAGGACCTCCGGAATCACCCTGTGGATAAAATTATTTCATTCTTAACAATTTTAAGAAGTCAAAGTAAGGACTTTATTTATGATTTTCTTTCTTTCGAATGCATGATTGATGACGCATGACCTTAAGAACTGTTTCTGCTAGTAGTGTTTTGTCCGTACAATATCTTATTGAAACTGATTCATACACGTATCTATAAGTAATATTGATATTTTTTATTGGGCCTACCATAAATTGTATAATTTAATAAACAAAAATATTATGTTAGATACACTTACGTTACAAGTACTCATTTTTCCACCTCTGAAACCCGCACAAATTACGCTATCATCAATTTTTAATTCGGTTTTGTCGTCGTTAGCGTAGTTCTTTTTACAGAATTTATTATCGACGATTGGAACAGACATCTAAAATTAAGAAAACAGTTTAATTGTTTTACTCTTTTTCATTATATTTTAAATAAAATTCATTAAAAGATATTTTGAAAAAGTACGACGAAATTATTGATAAGATATTCAAGCACTTAATTATAATCATTATGAAATGTGGCGTTCCATGAAACTTGGGTGAGAAAGAGAAAACATGGGTCCCCAGCCCGATCCTTCCCCTACTGTATCGCAACAGATGTGGAGCTATATGCACCTTACGCAGAATGGTGTGGTCGACACATCTCCACCCCAAAATAACAAAACTACTTTGAAAGAAATATAAATTGGTTAAATGATGCTACAAAACAACAGTATTATAAAAAACCTTTGATATTACTTACCTCTTGTAATACATGAGAAAACTTTTCTCCATCATATATCCTTCCCCAGCCTGTCATTTTCGCAAATTTACCAGTAATATTTTTATCTTCGTCAATTTTCGGAAGACAAATAGGTTGAATATGAGGTTGAAATTGAATTGGTTCCGACAGTTTCAACAGAGCTATATCGTACCCATTGGTAATAGCAAAACCTATCTTATATTTTGGATGCACGATTCTCAAAGCTACTTTTCTCGTCACTGTTTTTATAGGTTCATTGTCGTATATACGATCAAGTTCTCCAAAGTGAAGAGTGATGGACGATATGGTCTTCCTGAAAATTGTATAGAATGCATCATCTTAAACCATTTGATAAATGTAATACAAGAACCTAATACAAAATGTAATTAATTTTAAATCTTGATAACACAGATTTTCACTTACTTAGCGGTGCAGTGTGCCGCTGTTATCACCCATTCAGAGTTAATGAGTGAACCTCCACAAGAAATATTTCCGTCCACGTTCAGCAGCACTTGCCACGGGTATTCCCCGAATGAAGCGTTGTCGCCGTTCACGACTCGTCTTGATCTTTTGGCTCCTTCAAAAATGCGTCGTGTTCCGCAGTCACTTGGCAGTATTTCTAAAAAATAAATAATAGCAAATACCTGCCGATTTAAGATTTGAAGAAACCACAAGTTTATATGAAACTTAATGTCACTAACGTTAACTTGCAACTGTTTTCAACATACTTCAATAATGTTACTCTTTTCATTATTATTAATGCGCACGTTTTTTATTCAAATGTAAACATTGCAATAATTACACTGATTCATAGAGTTCTTTCTGACTCATTTTATGCGTTCGTCAACTTGATTTGCCACTGGCAGTTAAGATTTATTTATTTCACATACAGGTTGAAAAGAAATTGCATGCCTCTTTTCCGAAACATTCTCTCACGAACAGAACAGAAAGGACCTATCCTATTACGAGGAACCCGAACCATGAGTCATTACATCATCTACAGTAAATTCTAGACGGAGAGAAGAGTCACCCATTCAATTATTAATCAAACATAACATCGTTTAATTTCACTGATCTTAGGGGAAATGGTGTTGGAACATAGCTACTATGTAGCTAATCTTGCATAGATATTTATATTTTTTCGAATATCGATGTAGTTATTAGAGTATTTTTTTTTAATTTTTGTGTACATTAGAAGGGATATATTCCTCTATGTGACCATCACTTTGGACTTTTCCCGAGTTTCATTTACCATATGAGCAGTCCAGTATGCTTTTAAACAAAAACACTTCTCACTCTATTCCTCACTACACAAACATGTATCTTGCACACTATATAATCTTTTGGGGGGGGGGGGGAGGCAACCTTCTAAAAAGACTGAAAGACCTTTGGAGGTCCGGTGCTAGTGTCTCAGAGAAACTGATCCAATGAGAAAACGGACAAACAAACCTAACTTTATTTCGGCTCTATACTTAACCTTTTAAGGAGCAGGAGCGTTTTGGCATTCGCCCTTGGCTCCCTCCTTCCTGCGTTGAAGAATAAACTTATTTGGAGTGCTCTAAATAGAAAGCCTTGTACATGTATTGAATAGAAAAGTAATCGAAAAAGATGCAGCTGGATAATATGATGTCACTTTTCTTGTTATTTTCAGTTAGATTTAATTAGTTTACGCTAGATTTGGTTAAATTAGGTTAAACTAGTTTTTTAGTGCTGATTGTTTGGTCTTGCCACGAAATCGGTCCATAATTAATCCAGTGGAATTCGGCTGTGGTCAGTCATAAGTTTGCACACAACGTGGACTAAGAGACGTCTTTTAAATTAAATCAATTAGAATATATATATATATATATATATATATATATATATATATATATATATATATATTATTATTATTATTATTATTATTCTCATACCTTGACTCTTTTTTGTTGGTTGAATTCTTGTTGAACTGACGGCCCCACAAATTCCAAGTAAGAAGATTAAATATTTAGTCATCGCCATTATTAAGTGAAGCCTTCAAAAACTGTTCTAAACTTTAGAAAATCAGAACTAAACTGAGAACGACTGAAACGAATCGTTCAATAAATACAACATTTTTTTCCTATATTTCTTATTAATTCTCGAGAAAATGTATTTTTTCCCCGAGTAGAAATTTCATCATGTTTTGGTGAGTAATCTTGAAAATAACAGTTTGCATATGCAAAATGCATATAATTTTCCTGTCAGAATCTTAATTAATACATAAAAGGACGTAACAAAATTACAGTTTTATAGGAAATTATAATCGCTGGATTCATATTTTATAATGAATGACTTATATAATTTATATATAATTGTGGTTTACGTATAGTAAATATAATCGCTTAAGGTCCAATTCATTATACAGTTTTGAATTTATGAAAGAATAATTTGTTTTGGTGAAGCAGAATTATATATAGTTACCTGGTTGATTATATGTGAAAAATGTTAATAATTAGTTTTAGGTGGTTAGGTTACATTGAAAAACATTAAAAATTGGAGTGGGTTGGTTGTACAGGGTGTTCGGAAAGTCACTGTGCACTTATATTTATGTAATAGCATACAATAGTACATTGCATATATGATAGAGGTTATGGATGGGACCATGAGAACTTATAAAAGGTGTTGAAAGTGATGTCCTTTAACAGCAATACAGGCCTGGACCCGTCTTATTTTATTTTGAAACACCTTTGTCAGTTCTTCATTAATTAACATTAATTATATAAGTGCACAGTGACTTTCCGAACACCCTGTACTTTGAAAAAGATATTTTTTTAGAAGAAAAAACTGACAGATTTTAGCTAAGCTGTTATGAGAGAAAAACAAATTTTGAGAAAAATGTTATTTGAAACAGTTAATTCCTAGTTTCGCGTCGTCCTCTTAATACGCAACGCATACGCGTAAATATTATATCATTGGATAAGTAATAGTTTATTTATGAAGATTGTGCTATGGAAATTTTATAATTTTGTGTATTTTAAAAATAAGAGAATATATTTTATGATATATTTTTGACACCCAGTTTCTGTATCAGGAGCAAACCTAAGCTTTTAGGTTTACATTTCCAACTTATCAGTGATGTAACATTTCATTCTTCGTGCTAAAATTAGTCACATTTTTGACATTGTAAGAGAAAGGCGTGCGTATTTGTGTTTTAAAAGTTATTATTATTAATGCCTGAGTTAGATCGAATAATGTCCGGTTTAAGTCGACTGATGCCCAAATTAGGTTAGGTTCGGTTCTTTTCCCTCCTCGCAAACTTTATAAATAGATTATTTCCAATCGAATGGCGTAACTTTCATGCGTGTGTAATACAAATTTGAAGGACGCCTCTAAACAAGGAATTTTACCTTTAAAACTTTTTGAAATTGCTGTGTAATAAATGTTAGATACTTTTGCATTATCTTCCCAACTAATTTTTTTTTATAACGGCTAACGCCTGCGGCGGGCTGTTTTTACCGTAACCTAACCTAACCTAACCAAACCTAACCTAATACCAACACTAATTTTTTTTATAATGGAAGGAAAATAAAGTACCATAACTAAAACCAAACCAACATTATATAAAAAAATTAGTGTTGGGAGGATAATGCAAAAGAACCAAATGTTATTTAAATCAAATTTCTTTTAATAAAGTGGTTAAGTGGATTTTTTAAAGTGAAGAAATGATTTAATTAAACATTCATATTTTATGGTGAGTGAAATTATACCTTTAAATTGTATTTAACTTTAATCTAGACTAAAGATTTAAGTTTTATAATAGAGTTGGTCAAAAAGGAAAATTTGGTTGAAATATACACAAATTATGATACTTTCCCGTTATCCCGGACCCCAAACTTTTTTCTTAAATGTGAAGTAACTAACGAAACCTAACTTAACCTAACCTTTAGGTTAGGTTTCGTTACTTTAAAAAAAAAGGTGTGGGGTGCGGGATAACGGGAAAGTACCCAAATTATTGCCGAAACATTCCCGAAACATGAGTAAATGTATTTGTACGGTGATATATCCAGTATGCGGAACATATCAGTGTTTGCGTGGTCTTCATCCTAAACTTTTCCTTCGTGCATAAAATATTTTCATCAGGGGTGGAAAACTATATATATATATATAATATATATATATATATATATATATATATATATATATATATATATATATATATATATATATATATATATACAGGGCGTCCCAAAAAAATGTATACACACTTTAACAGCTGATAGCTCAATTGATGTTTCTTTCTTTCCAAGTTAAACCCATTAGAATTAATAATGGCAGTCAGACTAAGCTTTGAACAAAGGAAATTCATTCTAAAATGCTACTGGAAGTGTGAAAACGCAGTTGAAGTGCAAAGACAGTTTAGGAGGGAGTTTCAAACAGATCCACCAACGCGACTTACCATCACTCGAATTAGAGATAAGTTTGAAGCCGATGGAACTGTTCAGAATGTCCATAAGAAGCGTTCCGGAAGACCACGGACATCGACAAGCCCCACAAAGCAAGAAAGAGTATTGGAAACGTATCACCAAAGTCCAAGAAAATCTGTGCGGCAAGCGAGTCGTGAGGTAGGAATCTCAGAATCGTCTGTCCAACGCATTTTGAAGCGCTGTCAATGGAAAAGTTACATTCCAAGATTAGTCCATGCTATTAATGAAGATGATGATCCGGACCGAAGAGTGGAGTATTGCGAGTGGTACTTGGCACGATGTGGATGTGGATTGGACGAAGGGGTTTCGTAGAATACCCTCCGCGTTCACCAGACCTCACACCACTAGACTTTTTTTTATGGGGATACTTAAAAGACAAAGTCTACGCTATAAAACCTGCAACAGTCGCTGAATTGAGAGCAGCCATTGAACGAGAATGCACACAAATACCAAACGAAATGTTTCGTGATGTTTGCGATTCCATTGCTTCGCGTTATCAGCAGTGCCTGGACCAGAACGGACGTCGGTTTGAAAACAGGCGTTGACAAAACAATTAAATAATGTCTGTAGATTCTATTACATTTTGAAAATGAAATGTATTTTAATAAACACTGCCTTTATAATTATTTAAAGTGTGTATACATTTTTTTGGGACGCCCTGTATATATATATATATATATATATATATATATATATACAGGGTGGGCCGTAAGTTTCCATACATAGGAAAAATTAAACGTTTGTTTTTATGTTTCAGATACCCTAAGAATATGCGTTTGACGTAAGATCTTGTTTACTGATGAAGCAAATTTTTACGTCAATGGAGAGGTTAATCGGCAAAACATACGTTATTGGAGTAATGCTAACCCTAACTGGCTGAGTCCGACGAAGATGCAAGGTGCCGGTAAAGTGATGGTGTGGGCCGGGATATGGGGTGACAGAATTATTGGACCAATTTCTGTCAGTGGAAATCTTAATGCCGAAAGGTATCTTAACATGTTGCAAGAAGAGATTTTCCCATCCCTGCTAAACGAGGAAGGTAACTTCCCAGTTTACTTCCAGCAAGATGGAGCTCCACCTCATTATGGTCTTCACGTGCGTCGGTATTTGGATCAGCAGTTTCCGGATGCTTGGATTGGTCGGCGTGGTCCTGTGGAGTGGCCTCCCAGATCCCCAGATCTCACCCCACCTTGATTTCTATCTTTGGGGGCACTTGAAGGCCATGGTGTATCAGGAAAAGATACGAGACATAAATCATCTAAAGGAACGTATCACCAACGCCATTACAAGCATAACGTCAACTGTGCTAATGCGTGTTCATCAACAGTGGGGAACACGTATTGAAATGTGTTTTCAAAACAATGGCAACCATGTAGAGCATATTATATAAATAAAAATGGTTGTCCATAAAAAAATGTTTATTTTTCCTATGTATGGAAACTTACGGCCCACCCTATATATATATATATATATATATATATATATATATATATATATATATATTATATATATATATGGTAATTATTCGTTTTTTGACCGTCTCTTTTTATAATGAGAGCAAACTTTTCAGGTCAATTTTGAGGTGTTCTGCACGAAAATATCATGACTTAACCTAACCAATCATCAAGGGCGTACTGAACTGTCTGCAAAACATTAGGACCGATCAATTTGTGATGCGTGATCTTTACGGGGCTCCGCCCCCGTACCCCCGAGACCTAAATTATACAAATGATAATGTAATAACATGTGCCAACCTTGCATGGGTAATCCGCTAAATTTCGCCTGCCCTTAAACTGAAACGACACACGTTTATTTTTAGGATTTTTTTTACGGCACCTAAAGACCTTCTGGTCTTTTTTTTAAAATACAAGCACTATTGCATTTAGGGCAGGTCACGGATGTCTTAATTATTCCGTGATTGAAAAAAAGGTCTAAACTCTTGTCTTCATCGAGGGCAATATGGCGGATCACGTCTTCAAAATCAAATATGCATAACTGATACGTCATACTTCTAGTCACAAAAAAATTGAACTGAACAAACAAACAATTGCTAAAAATGATTTATTTGTAAAACAGGACAAATTGAATTACGCAGAAGTAGTCAGAATCACCAAAAATAAGAAATATTCACCAAATAGTCGATATATATATATATATATATATATATATATATATATATATATATATATATATATATATATATACTGAAAAAAACACCAAAAATAGGAAATATATTTTAATAAAAAAAATTTTTATACAAATTTGCACCAGATAATATATATATATTTTCTTATTCAGTTTTGATTGGTTATTCAATATATATTGCTGTTATAGCTGGGTGTGACTGGGTCAAAAAACGAATAACCTATATATATATATATATATATATATATATTTTGCCCCTCTTTTTTTTTAGCTAAATAATAGGCCATGGGGCTGAAATGTCTTTTGGGCCGTAAGTTTGAACTTTCTATGCTTCACATAACCGGATTTTTCCAGTTTGAACCTCCCCTCATTGCATAAAACCGCTTTTAAACGCCCTTGTGTAAAACCGATGGTTAACGCACTTTCGAAACTGGCGTCTGACAGTGATGTGCGTCGTAAATAGAGAGCTGTTATCGAGTTCTTAACCGCAGAGAACGAAACAATTGGAAATATTCACAAACGTCTACAAAACGTTTACGGAGATGCTGTTGTTGATCGAAGCACAGTTGGACGCTGGTCTAAACGTGTGAGATCATCGGAGAGAGGGAGAGCCAGCCTCGATGATGAGCCACGCAGCGGTCGCCCGGCATCGGCTGTGACATCTCATACTGTTCAACGTGCTAACAGCATCAATCGATCAAATCGGTGCGTCACATACAAGGAGCTATCACTGGAGCTAGGAATTAGTGAAGGAAGTGTGAATACGATAATTCAGCAACTGGGATACTCAAAAGTGTGTTCACGGTTTGTTCCTCGCGAACTAACTAACAAGATCACAAAGCCCAAAGAAAAGAAATTGCTTCCGAGTGGTTGGTTCGATACGAGACAGAAGGGGATGACTTCCTTTCACGAATTGTAACTCGGGATGAAACTTGGGTACACCATTTTGAACCTGAAACAAAACGCCAATCCAT
The DNA here is from genome assembly GCA_023014485.1 of Bathynomus jamesi. Taxonomy (NCBI): domain Eukaryota; kingdom Metazoa; phylum Arthropoda; class Malacostraca; order Isopoda; family Cirolanidae; genus Bathynomus; species Bathynomus jamesi. The sequence goes on along the minus strand of JAJOZX010001983.1, from coordinate 415,565 downwards.
GCAGTGGCATCACGCAGACTCCCCACGCAAGAAAAAGTTCAAAATGGCTCCCTCTGCAGGAAAGGTTATGGCCACCATGTTCTTGGACATGAAAGGGGTGATTCTGGTGGACATTATGAAGAAAGGACAATCAATCAACTCAGAGGCATATATTGCTACACTTCAGAGACGTATAAAGCGAGTTCAACCGGAGAGAAAACTGGAAGACGTCCTTCTTTTGCACGATAACGCAAGACCACGCAACATTTTGCAAACAAGAAAGGTCATCACAAAAATGCGCTTGACTGTGTTACCCAACCCTCCATACAGCCCGGATCTGGCACCTTCAGACTTCCATTTCTTTGGGCCAATGAAGGATGCTATTCGTGGAAGAAAGTTTCAGAGTGACTATGAGGTTGTTGAGGAGGTTAAGAGGTGGCTCGAGCAGAACCCAGCGGACTTTTGCCACCAAGGAATAAAGGCCCTTGTTTCGAGGTGAAAAAAAGCCGAAGAGGATGGAGACTATGTGGAAAAATAAAAACTTGTAAAAAAGGTATGTAACTACTTGTGTACAAAATTTCTGGAACTTACAAGGAAATTTGGAAAGAAAAAAAAAAGGTGGGGCAAAATATATTGAGTGGCCCTCGTGTGTGTGTGTGTGTACACACACACACATATATATGGGCGCCTCGGTGGTGTAGTAGTTAGCGTCGCTGACTACGAATCCATCGGCCCCGGGTTCGAGACCCGACGGCAGCCGGCGCGCAGCAAAACCCAGCTGTTCATCCTTCCACACAATAAAGAAAGTGGTTGGTAGATAAATGGGTACCCTAGGTGGCCTAGTGGTTAAGACGCTGGGCTGCTGCTGCTGGGGCATGGTTCGGATTCCACGTTAAACTGTAGGTCTAAGGTGGAGTGAAAAGCTTGACCTTCGTCAGAATGAATAATTCGGGGGAAAGCTAACCAAAGGTATATATATATATATATATATCGGGTCGATTTCGATTTCAGTTTATGAATTATATCGACATTTTCTTGGTTGCAATAAATTCAAATATTTAATATTCATGTCTTTGAGTTAAATATTCCTTACGAAATCAAATCAATAATAAAAGGCTTCATATCATACTGTAAGGCGCAGTTGTTGTTCTTCGTCAGTAAGATTGATCTTTTACCTTTGAATGCTTCAGATGAACTGATACTTAAAAACTAAATTGCATGCTTAGTCACACAGTTGTATATTTTATTTTACTTTTGTACTAATCCACTTCGTATCTTGATGTGACTTTTTTCTCTTTACCTGTGAGATCTCTCCACCTATATCAGTGGTACTCATTGCGCGGCTCGTGATGGCCTAAGTGACGGTTCTCGATGCATGGAATGAGAGAGAGAGAGAGAGATTTGGATATATTCAATTTATATAGAATCGTCATCACAAAAGACCAAATGATGAGTATATATATATATATATATATATATATATATATATATATATATATATATATATATGCTATTTAATTTATTTTATATATACACATATATATATATATATTATATATATATATATATATATAATATATATATATATATATATATATATATGTGTGTGTGTGTGTGCGCGCGGCTCTCTCAATGTGTATGTTCTAAAGAAGTGGCTCCCTTAAAAAACTTAGTGAAAAACACTGAGTCCTATATGAAGAGGGAGACGAATATACTAAAAATATAGAGGCCTAAAGAAAACTCTGATAAGTTACTTTATGTTCATATACTGTATCTTCAGAGACAGTCTTAGGGGATGAGACGAAGTGTATCTATGAACCCAAACCATTTCTATCACTTCTCAATACCCGAATGTGTCTTTTTGTTTGACAAGTTATGTCTGGCATTAGTAAATTTGAACTAAAAATATCTTAACTTCTTTAAAAAAAAAAACCTTTCATTTATAAAACTTAACCAAAAATATCTCTTTCGATTTCAGATTTAAATTTTATTTTTGTTTTTTTCAGTTTCGATTTCAGTTTTGGCAAAACTTTTCGATTTTTTTTTTTTTTTCTGATTTCAGTTTTAAAAAAAATTAAGTTTTATAATTTTAGCGATTCCAATTCATATCGATTTCTCATCCCTAATTTTAAGTTCCCATTCTACATTTTTCACTTTGAAAGACTGTACTGAAATTTGAAAACCTACTGTAAAAATTATTTTTTTAAGCATGTGCGCCATTGGTCGCCCGTACAACATCCAATCGATATTCAATTTCTCGCCATGTGCATTCAAGCACCATCGCTATTACAAATGTGATCCTGATTCGTAGTTCATGGATGTTGACAACCTTAGTCTTGTACAAAAAAAACTTATATATATATATATATGGGATGAATTTCACAATTAAACACGTGAAATGAATGAATAATTCAAACGTACAAGGAAAAAGAAAGTTTTTCCAAGATCTTTCGTGTATTCGGTAGTGCACCTCGTCAGGGGTGTACTGCTGAATACATGAAAGGCCTTGGAACAATTTTTTCTTTCCTTGTGGGTTTGCATTATATATATATATATATTCGGACTATAGTGGATTTAATTATCCCAGAAGAGTTCCTTGTTCCATGCACTGTCTGTGTGTATCATATATATATATATATATATATATATATATATATATATTAGTGGTGGACCGGATATCCGCATCATTTTAAACATCCGCATCCGCACTTCTGACTGCGGATGTTATGCGGATATTACCTCTAATAAATTATGCAATTTACAATTAAATTAGCTTATAAAATAGCTTATAAGGCCCAGTCATGCACATTTCATGTAAAGTATTAATAATTATTAATGAACAAACAAATATATAAACCTCAAAATATAAATACGTGGTAACACAGAAAATTGAATGAAACTTGTTTCATTCAATTTTCTGTGACTGAAACTCTTGAGAAAGCTATTATTTTTATCATAATGAAAACATTAATATTAATTTTTATTTTTATACATTGCCTGCCATAATAGTAATATCACAAAATTGGAAAAATTGTCATATATTCATAATTCTATATTATATTGATAGATTAACTAAATACCCGCATCCGCATCCGCGGATATTGAAATTAAAGATCCGCATCCGCAGATGTTGAAAAACTGACATCCGGTCCACCACTAATATATATATATATATATATATATATATATATATATATATATATACACAATCAATAACATACTTAAAGAAAAATAGTCAATATAGAAGTCACTGGCTGCATAAAATGACATTTTGCAAAAAAAAAAAAAAAAAAAAAATTGTTCCAATCCAAATTTGGCGTTAATTGTTAACAAAGAAGGCGTGACTATTTTTTTCTCTTCTTTACTCTTTCTTTACAAATATTAAAATTATTATTGACTGTGATAATTTAGCATCAACACTCTTCGTATCCAAGGAACATATTTAGATACTCTGGTGTAAACGTCCACATCAGTGTCGTAAGCACACAGTGTGCGGCTCCACGAAAACATGCCCACCAGAAACCACCTTCCGTCATTTCTCCTCATCTGTAATGGAGCTCCGGAATCACCCTGTTGATAAAATTTTCATTCTCAACAAGTCACAGTTAAAGAAAGGACTTTATTTATGATTTTTTCTTCCGGATGTATGATGATTGATGACGTATGACCTTAAGAACTGTTTCTGCTAGTAGTGTTTTTTTTCTGTACAATATCTTAATGTAACTGATTCACACACATTTATAAGTACTGTGCGATAGTTTTATTAGGACTACCATCAGTATTATATTTGAAAAATAAATACAATTTGTCAGGTATACATACGTAACAAGCGCTTATTTTTCCACTTCTGTACCCTGCACAAATTACGCTATCATCAATTCGTTCTTCAGTGTGGCCTTCGTATTCGTGGTTCTTTTTACAGAATTTATTATCAACGATTGGAACAGACATCTAAAATGAGGTAAACAGTTTAATTCAGTATAAATTTTTGACTCTTTTCATTATATTTTACATAAAATTCATTAAAAGAAGTTTAAAAAAGTGTGACGAAATTATTTATAGGATATTCCTGCGTGTCGGAGTTAAAAAGCGCCAAGTCGACATTTGTTCAAAACATAAAATTCACGCTAAAACATATCAGGAGGCCCTCTCGCAGCTTCCGAGAGATCAGTCTGTGACTTGGCACTGACAGGAAGGGTATTAGTCTCGGTATAAGGAAGTGTTTAGGGTAAAAAAAAGCTCGAACTCTTGGCGCTTTTTAACTCTGACACGCAGATTCAAGCACTTAATCATAATCATTATGAGAAATGTGATGTTCCATGAAACTTGGGGTGAGAAAGGGAAAGCATGGGTTCCCAATCCAATCCTTCTCCTACTAGATCGCGGGAGATGTGAAGCTATCTGCACGGTGACTGCACCTTACGCAAGGTGGTGGAGTTGACACATCCCTACGCCAAAATAAGAAGGTTACTTTGAAAAAATATAAATTGGTTCAATGATGCTACAAAACAAAAGTATTATAAACAATCTTTGGTATTACTTGCCTTTTGTAATACATGAGAAGCCTCTTCATTATATATTTCTCCCCAACCTGTCACTTTCGCATATTTGCTATTAATATTTTTATCTTCGTTAATTTTCGGAAGGCAAATAGGTTGAATATGAGGTTGAAATTGAATTGGTTCCGACACTTTCAACAGAACTATATCGTACCCATTGGTAATAGCAAAACCTATCTTATATTTTGGATGTACGATTGTTAAAGCTACTTTTCTCGTCACTGTTTTTATAGGTTCATTGTCGTATATCCGATCAAGTTCTCCAAAGTGAAGAGTGATGGAAGATATGGTCTTCCTGAAAATTGTATAGAATGCATCATCTTAAACCATTTGATAAATGTAATACAAGAACCTAATACAAAATGAAATTAATTTTAAATCTTGATAACACAGATTTTCACTTACTCGTCGATGCAGTGTGCCGCTGTTATCACCCATTCAGAGTTAATGAGTGAACCTCCACAATAAATGTCTCCGTCCACGTTCAGCAGCACTTGCCACGGGTATTCTCCGAATGAAGCGTTGTCGCCGTTCACGATTCGCGCTAGTTTTCTTTCTTCTTCAAAAATGCGTCGTCTTCCGCAGTCGCTTGGCAGTATTTCTGGAAAATGAATAATAGTAAATATTTCCATATTTAAAGCTTGAAGAAACCCCAAATTTAAATGCAGCTTTGTCACTAATGTTAACTTGCAATTAAACAGTTACTCATTTCATTACTATTAATGCACACATTTTCTGTTCAAATGCAGACATTACACTAATTCATAGCGTTCGTTCTGACTCATTTTATGCGTCCGTGAACAAGAGTTGCCACTTGCAGTTAAGATTTATTTATTTCACACAGACTGAAAAGAAGTTGCACGCTTCTTTTCCAATACATTCTCTCACGAACAGAACGGAAAGGACCTACCATTTCACGAGTCATTACATCATTTAGATTCTAGACGCATAGGACAGCCACCCATGCAACTGCTAATCAAACACAACGTCTTTCAATTTAACTGATATTAAGGGAAATGGCATTGGAATTTGGCTACTATGTAGCTAATTTCGCATAGATATTTATATTTTTTCAAATATGGATGTAGTTATTAAAGTACTAGGGGCACTCAATATATTTTGCCCCACCTTTTTTTCTTAGCTAAATAATAGGCCATGGGGCTGAAATGTCTTTCGGGGCCGTAAGTTTGAACTTTCTGCGCTTCACATAACCGGATTTTTCCAGTTTGAACCTCCCCTCTTTGTATAAAACCGCTTTTAAACGCCCTTGTATAAAACCGATGGTTAACGCAGTTTCGAAACTGGCGTCTGACAGTGATGTGCGTCGTAAACAGAGAGCTGTTATCGAGTTCTTAACCGTAGAGAAGGAAACGGTTGGAAATATTCACAAACGTCTACAGAGATGCTGTTGTTGATCGAAGCACAGTTGAACGCTGGTCTAAACGTGTGAGATCATCGAAGAGAGGGAGAGTCAGCATCGATGACTAGCCATGCAGCGGTCGCCCGGCATCGGCTGTGACATCTCACACTGTTCAACGTGCTAACAGAATCATTCGATGAAATCGGGGCGTCACATACAAGGAACTGTCACTGGAGCTAGGAATTAGTGAAGGAAGTGTGAATACGATAATTCAGCAACTGAGATACTCAAAAGTGTGTTCACGGTTTGTTCCTCGCGAACTAACTAAAGATCACAAAGCCCAAAGAAAATAAATTGCTTCTGAGTTGTTGGTTCCTCTCACGAATTGTGACTGGGGATGAGACTTGGGTACACCAATTTGAACCTGAAACAAAACGCCAATCCATGGAGTGGCATCATGCAGACTCCCCACGCAAGAAAAAGTTTAAAATGGCTCCCTCTGCAGGAAAGGTTATGGCCACCATCTTCTGGGACATGAAAGGGGTGATTCTGGTGGACATTATGAAGAAAGGACAATCAATCAACTCAGAGGCATATATTGCTACCCTTCAGAGACTCCAGAGATGTATAAAGCGAGTTCGACCGGAGAGAAAACTGGAAGACGTCCTTCTTTTGCACGATAACGCAAGACCACACAACAGTTTGCAAACAAGAGAGGCCATCACAAAAATGCGCTTGACTGTGTTACCCCACCCTCCATACAGCCCGGATCTGGCACCTTCAGACTTCCATTTCTTTGGGCCAATGAAGGATGCTCTTTGTGGAAGAAAGTTTCAGAGTGACGATGAGGTTGTTGAGGAAGTTAAGAGGTGGCTCGAGCGGAACCCAGCGGACTTTTACCAGCAAGGAATAAAGGCCCTTGTTTCGAGGTGGAGGAAAGCCGTAGAAGAGGATGGAAACTATGTGGAAAAATAAAAACTTGTAAAAAAGGTATTTAGCTACTTGTGTACAAAATTTCTGGAACTTACAAGGAAACTTGGAAAGAAAAAAAAAGGTGTAGCAAAATATATTAAGTTGCCCTCGTAGTTTTTATTTTTGTTTAGAAGAGATATATTCCTCCGTGTAACCACCACTTGTTTGGAGTGCTCTGAGTAGAAAGCTTTGTGTGTATATATATATATATATATATATATTGAATAGAACAGTGATCGAAAAAGGATGTAGCTGGATAATGTGATGTCATTTTTGTAATTATACAACAAATAACGGTACGCACATAAATAATTAACGGGCTAATATTTCGTCGAGAAGACCAAACAATCGACAAGTTATTTTGGGTTAGATTAAGTTTTCGTAAGTTAGGTTCTTAGGCGGGCTATTGTTTGGTGATGTCGACGAAATTATTATGGGTGCATAATTTATTTAGTGGAATTATGGTGTGGTCAGTCATAAGTTTCAACACGATCTGGGTTGAAAGACTTCTTTCAAATTTCGCAGTAGAAATTAAATAATACTAGATAGATTTTACATGTACATAATTATTGGGGTAAATTTTTCTCATTTTGAAATGAATATACGTGTAACATGAAATAAATTCAATAATTTCAGGCCATGTTAATAGACATCCATTTAAAACATGGAAGGACATTCTTCGTTAACTGGCTGTACGCTGTAATGGTCGTACTGTTATTCGGCGTTTGGCGGAAAACAATATTTCTCAAAATATTCCTGCCAAAAGACCTTTGTTGACAGGAACAAAGGGTTGTCAGGCTGAACTTTGTTTGCACGTACTTTGATCTTGAAGAGTGTATTTGGCGCAGAGCTGTATTTTGTGGTGAAAAGAGTTTATTTACCGAGTGTCAAGAGCCAGGTCATTGCTATTGTACGCACGGCACTAGATACCTTATTCAATATTCAAACAGAATAGAACAGACGAGTCAATGCATGGATGTGGAGATGGATGTCTGCAGTTGGAATGCGTGAAGTTACAGTAACTGGTAGACGATTGAGAGGAGAGCAGTATGTCGATATATTAAGTAAAGTCCTACTACGGAGTGTTAGGACCTATTTTATTTCACAAGGATAACTACTTTTTTAATACATGATAATAGTCCGATACATACAGCTCTCGTAGTGCGTCAGTGGAGATAATTGCGATGATATATTAACAATTGATTAGCTTGCTATGTCTCTGGACGTTAAACCCAGTTGAAAATGATTTGTGTACATTAGTACATTAATTTGGGGATAGAGTACTGCGTAGTAAGGTTAATCTTTTAAACCACATTACTTATGTTTAGGAGAGTCTGCAATGAATTGGAAATTACTGCATTTTGAATGTTTTGTAATATATATATATATATATATATATATATATATATATATATATATATATATATATATATATATATATATATATATATATATATATATATATATATAATAAACAGGAACACCAGAGAAAATACAAACATCCTTCAAGGTTTAATAGTACCAACGTTTCGGAATGCACTAATTCCATCTTCAGGGCTAAAACAATAAAATTCCAAATCACATACAAACTACAAATTGCTTAATAACAATTTAAAATAAACTTAAAAAATTATAAAAAGTGGCTAAGAAAATGTAAAACATTAAAACTAAAAGGTAAATAAATGTAAAGTTAAAAAGTTAAAATTATAAAAAAAAAAGTAAAAGCATTAAAACTGAAACGTAAATGAAATAAACTAGTACCTTAACCAAAACATAGCAGATATATATATATATATATATATATATATATATATATATATATATATATATATATATATAGGGTGTCCAGGCTTAAATGGCAATAAAATAAAACATAAATGTATTTTAGTGCCATTTAAGCCGGGACACTCTGTGTGTATATGTATATATATATATATATATTATATATATATACACACACACACTCAAACCTTTTGAGTGTACATTAATAAAGTTCAAAGTATCCCAAGTCGTAGAGTACAATTGAAAATTGTCATTAGCATTTATTTTACCTTTTATATTATATATACACACAGGGTGGTCCAAAAGTCCCTATCTATTTTGTTGAAATAATATTTTTAGGATAAAAATGTAGTAACATAATTAGATGTATATTTATTTATCAAGCTTAGGTCTAAAATTCGCCGTGAGCACCCTCAGTGTCTCTGCAAAACTCAAATTTGTCCACTGCATTGCGGAACACATTCTCAAGCATCTCTGGGATTATTTTAACGACTGCCGAGAAAAAGCGGGTTCGCAGATCCTGCAGGTTTGTAACTTTTGTTTTGTAAACCTTAGACTTTATAAAGCCCCACGCAAAGAAGTCTAATGGTGTTAAATCCGGAGATCGTACTGCCCAGAGCCTGTTTCCACCACGTCCATTCCAGCGATTTGGTAAGAGCTCATCAAGGTACGCCCGAACGATGTTCGCATGGTGACATGAAGCTCCATCTTGTTGAAAGACAACAGTGTCGAAAATGCCATCTGAACGAAGCTGGGGTTCAAGAAACTGTTGAAGCATGTCAAGATAAATTGGCCCTGTTACCGTAGCTTCTGCAAAGAAAAAAGGTCCATAAATCTTCGATCTTGTTATACCCAACCAGATATTAATTTTAGGAGAATCTCTCTCCCAATCGTAGAATTCAGTTGGTTTTTTACTAGCCCAGATACGGCAATTGTGTCAATTAATCTTTCCGCATGTGCGGAATGTTACCTTCATCGCTGAAGAGAATGTGGTTTAATGTTTCGCTATGAATTTTTTCAATCAATTCTGTGCACATGGCGGCTCGTCTTGGATAATCCTCTTCGTGTAACTCAATGTAGCACCTGAATATGGTAACTTTTCTTTTTTATTGTTGATTTTAAAATCCTTAGAACAGTCGTTTTGGTATGCTTAGTCTACCTGATGAAATGCGAGTTGACATTCTAGAATTTGTTTCAAAAGGCATCTTTTACAAATTCAATATTTTCTTGAGGGGTACCTGGACGTCCAGATCTTGCCTCATCATGAACAGATTCTGTTTTTAAATTTATTGACCAGCTCGCGAATTACTTTGTTTGTACTGTAAGTCTTAGTTTGTGAAATCTTCTTTCGAATTTTTCTCGAATTTCTTTCCACTTTCCTTGGATACGTAGTATTGCTACCATCACACGTTCTTGTACATCCATCATCATCTGTGGCCTGTAGAAAATAAAATAGAAATATACAGTAATTATATCGGCAAAATAATTAGGGACTTTTGGACCACCCTGTATATATATATATATATTAATAATACTAATAATAATAATAATAATAAAAGCCAGTTTCTCTAGGTAATGCTTATCGGTAGTACGGGTGCATAATCCATTACATAATAAATATATATATATATATATATACAGAACGTTGACAAAAGAAAATAGAAGCCTTCAGTTTTCCTTAGTTTTTGATTTGGTAATAAAAGTGAATAAATAAGTTTTATTGAATGAATATATATATAATATATAGAATGGTGTCGCTTTCCCTTTTGGATTGGTTAAAGGTGACACACGTTCTGGCATTCTGTTGATGAGCTTTGCCATTTGTTGTTCAGAACAATCATTGTGGTGTCTATTTACGGCCCTGAACCATCTGTATATGTTTTTTCTGTAAGAAAAACTGCATTAACCCAGATTCACGGTGATTTCAACAAAATGGAACACTCCCCACACACACTGTTTGTGGATCTCGTAACGTTTTGAGGAAGCATTTTTACGGGCGACTAATCTCCCTCGATGAGCCAGTAGAATCGTCCCCATACTCACCCGACCTCTCACCCCCTGAATATTTTTTGTGTTTACATAAAAGACAGGATCTATTCTACCAAGCCTAAGCCATTTTATTACCTAAAGACCAAAGTGTGTAACTGTGAGGTAATCAACAACATTCCAACTGAGCTATTTCCAAAAATTATGTGAAAAATTCGTGTAACGTTGAATATTGTGTTGTGAAAAGAAAATGGCGATTACACTGAAGATAATGTTTTAATGAAGGTTAATAAACTCCTGTGTTTTACGTACCTATTTCCTTTGTCTTTGTGTCTAGATTCTTTTTATTTTAACTTAGCATATTTATTTAGAAATAGGAACATTTCTTCCGACACTTGGTACACACACACACACACACACACACACACACACACACACACACACACACACACATTCTCATACCTTCACTTTTACTTGTTGAATTAACAACCCCACAAATTCCAAGTAAAAAGACTAAATATTTAGTCATTGCGATTAATAATAATTATTAGCTCTCAGAAACTTCGTAACTCTTCAAAATCTGCGCGAAACTTAGAACAATACAAGAGAATCATTGATATATATATATATATATATATATATATATATATATATATATATATATATATATATAATATATATATATATACACACAATGACCATGGTTTATTTTTTTCTCCAAAAAAATTTCGCCACGGGTTGATGGATAATCCTGAAAAGAACATTTTCAAATTACATATAAAATTCCTGTATGAGTAGAATTAATAAAGGAGAGGAAGTAGCAAAATTAGTTTTAAAGGAAGCTGTAATTGGCTAACACACGCACGCACACGCAAATCTATATGTATATAATGTATATAAGAGAATAGGTACTTAATTTCGGAAAAGTTGGTGGATTTACATTTGATAATCATTGATTTATATAATTTATATAAAATTGTGATTCATATGATTTATAAAAATTGTGATTCATATGATTTATATAAAATTGTGACTCATATGATTTATATAAAATTGTGACTCATATGATGATTTATATAAAATTGTGATTTATATGATGATTTATATAAAATTGTGATTTATATGATGATTTATATAAAATTGTGATTTATATGATGATTTATATAAAATTGTGATTTATATGATGATTTATATAAAATTGTGATTTATATGATGATTATATAAAATTGTGATTTATATGATGATTTATATAAAATTGTGATTTATATGATGATTTATATAAAATTGTGATTTATATGATGATTTACATAAAATTGTGATTTATATGATGATTTATATAAAATTGTGATTTATATGATGATTTATATAAAATTGTGATTTATATGATGATTTATATAAAATTGTGATTTATATGATGATTTATATGAAATTGTGATTTATGTGATGATTTATATGAAATTGTGGGTTATATAAAGTAAATATTATCTCATAATGTCAACATCATTATTCACGTTTGACTTTATGCGACGGTAATTACGTACTGTTTTCTTTTTTTATTATTTTGTAGAAATTATAAACCCTAATTGCATTTTTTTGTTTATTTCCATAAGATCGAAGACTTTCTAACTTAACCTAACCCAACGTGAACTAGCCATAGCTCTCCTAAACCAATCTAAGCCGAACGTAACCTAACCGAGTTTGGAGCTATTGAAGAATAGGGATCCCAGCCTTCTTTAGTTAGGCTTCAAAGGCTAACTAACGAAAATATCACGACCTAACCTAACCAATCGTTAGGTTAACTGTACGCCCTTGACGATTGGTTAGGTTAGGTCATGATATTTTCGTTAGTTAGCCTTATAAAGCTAACTAAAGAAGGCTGGGGTCCCTATTCTTCAATAGCTCCCCGAGTTTACATAATATATCTGTATTCAGTTTCGACTTTATGGAATTATATTTTGTGAAGGTTCGATTTTATTTTTCGCCATAATTTATTTATTTCCCACCCTGTAAAAAAGAAAATGGGTCTTGCACAATTTCAAAATCATAAGGTTTATATTAATCTTTTTTTTTATATAATTTGAAAACGTGTGAATGGATAGCTGGTTTGTGTGTTTGCATGACACAAAAGCTGTTATTCAATTTCATCGCAAATGTTCGAATCCTTTTAAATGGTAAAAGCACATCCTCTCTATGTATGTGGGAACTGTTTCTACGAAATGGCGAGGTTTCGGACGCATTCACGATAGGAAGCTACATAAATATTTGTTCCATATATAGAAGGGTAAGATAGAAATAAAATTTTATTAAACAAAATATTAAAATAATTTTCAAATTGAATATAGAAATTAGACACTTTTGATTTTTTTTTAAATTTTATTTTTAAACGCATTTATTTTTAAATGCTGCACAAAATAAATGATATTTTGTTAATGTTATAATGGGAACATTATATCCGTTCCAATCCAAATATGGCGTCACTTCTAGACAAAGAAGGCGTGAGCATTTTGTCTCTATTCTTTACTCTTTCTTTACAAATAGTAAAATTATTACCGAGTGTGATAGTTTATCATTAGCACTCTTCGTATCCAAGGGACGTATTTAGATATTCTGGTGTAAACATCTATGTCAGTGGGCTTCGCACACACTTTGAGGCTCCATGAAGCTACGCCCACCAAAAACCATCTTCCGTTTTTTCTCCTCATCTGTAAAGGAGCTCCGGAATCACCCTGTTGATAAAATGATTTCAATTTAAAAAATTTGAAAAAGTTAAAGTAAGGGCTCTGATTCCCTACTGTAATTGATTCATAAACATATCTATAAGTAATGCGCGATATTTTTTATTAGGCCTACCATAAATATTATAATTTGATAAATTAAAATATGTCAGAGGCACTTACGCTACAAGTACTTATTTTTCCGCCTCTGTACCCCGCGCAAATTACGCTGTCGTCAATTTTTGCTTCAGTATTGCCATTGTCAACGTAGTTCTTTTTACAAAATTTATTATCGACGATTGGAACAAACATCTAAAACGAGGTAAATGGCTTAATTTAGTATGATTCTTTGACTCTTTTTATGATATTTTATATAAAATTCATTAAAAGACATTTTAAAAAGTATGAAAAATTATTTATAGAATATTGAAGCACTTAATCATAATTATTATGAAAAATGTAGTGTTCCATGAAACTTCGGGTAAGAAAGAGAGAGCATGGGTCCCCAGCCCAATCCTTCTACTGTATCGCAACAGATGTAGAGCTGTATGCAACTTACGTAGGACGGTAAGGTCGAGACATTCCTGCGTTAAAATAACAATGTCACTTTGAAAAGAAAATAAATTGGTTGAGTGACGCTACAAAATGTCACTGATGAACAGTTTTTTATATTACTTACCTTTTGTAATACGTAAGAAGCCTCTTCATTATATATTTCTCCCCAACCTGTCACTTTTGCAAATTTACCATTAATATTTTTATCTTCGTCAATTTTCGGAAGACAAATAGGTTGAATATGAGGTTGAAAGTGAATTGGTTCCGACAGTTTCAACAGAGCTATATCGTACCCATTGGTAATAGCAAAACCTATCTTATATTTTGGATGCACGATTCTTAAAGCTACTTTTCTCGTCACTGTTTTTATAGGTTCATTGTCGTATATCCGATCAAGTTCTCCAAAGTGAAGCGTGATGGAAGATATGGTACCACTGAAAATTTGTATGGAATGCATCATTTTACTCATTTGCTACATGTAATATAAAGACAAAATGCAAACTGTAATTAATTTTGAATCTTGATAACAGAAATTTTCACTTACTTAACGACGCAGTGAGCCGCTGTTATCACCCATTCAGAGTTAATGAGTGAACCTCCACAATAAATATCTCCGTCCACGTTCAACAGCACTTGCCACGGGTATTCTCCGAATGAAGCGTTGTCGCCGTTCACGATTCGCGCTAGTTTTCTTTCTCCTTCAAAAATGCGTCGTGTTCCGCAGTCACTTGGCAGTATTTCTATAAAATGAATAATAGTAAATATCTGCTCATTTAACTCTTGAAGAAACCACAAGTTTAGATGCAGCTTTATGTCACTAATGTTAACTGGCAACTAAACCAATGATATTCAGTTCATTACTATTAATTCACACGTTTTCTATTCAAATGTACAAATTATGCAAATTTTATGACTGACTCATTTTATGCGTCCGTCATCCAGATTTGCCACTGGCTGTTAAGCTTTATTTATTTCACACACGGATTGAAAAAATGTTGCACGCTTCTTTTTCGACACATTGTCTCGCGAACAGAACGGAAAGGACCTACCTTTTCACGTGTTACCCGAATCACGAGTCATTACATCATCTAAATTCTCGACGAAGAGAACAGAGACCTATCCAACTATTAATTAAACAAAGTCGTTCAATTTAAGTGATGTTAAGGGAAATGGTGTTGCAACATCGTTACAAGGTAGCTAATCTCACTTCGATATTTATATTTTTTCAAATCTGGATTTATTATAAGAACGGTTTTTATTTTTCTGTGGAAGAGGTATATTCCTCTGTGTAACCATCACTTTGAGCTTTTTCCGACGACTCTCCTCTACCTTGTGAGTCCAGCATGCTCTTAAACACCACTTCTCCCTCTATTCCTCACGACACAATACGCATACATGTATCGTGTACACACAACGTAATCTTTTCAAATTTAAAAAAAAAAAAAGACAACTTTTTCAAGAGCCTCAAAGACCTTTATTTCTGCTCTATGCTTTAGCTTTTGTCGAGGGGTGGGGTGGGGCGTTTTTGCAGGCATTCGCTCTTGGGCCCTCTCCTTTCTGCACTAAAAATAAAACTTGTTTGGCGTGCTCTGAATAGAAAGCCTCGTATATGTATTGAATAAAACAGTGATCGAAAAAGAGATGTAGCTGGCTAATATGTCACCTTTGTGGTTAGTTTTGGTGAGATTAAGTTACGTTAGGTTAAGTTAGGTTAGATTAAATTAGTTTTTTAGTGTTGATCGTCTGGTCTTGCCACGAAATAAGTATCGGTCTACAATTAATTCAGTGGAATTCGGTGTGTGGTCAGTCATAAGTTTGCATACAATGTGGATTGCGAGACGTCTTTTAAATTTCGTATTAGAAATGAGAGTTCCTTGACCATCCATTGCATTAGTGGGTGTAGGAAAGTGTTTTATATGAAAGAAAGTTTTATATATATATATATATATTATATATATATATATTATATATATATATATTAATAATAATTATAAAAAGGATGATTAACACCCACGTCAACATTATGAAAATTTAATATGAAACGTTTCGCAAGTCAAACTCCATCATCAGTAGTATGTTTAATTTGTACGCAGAACTATAGTCATTTAACTTTGACTTCTGTCTGTATATATATATATATATATATATATATATATATGTGTGTGTGTGTGTGTGTGTGTGTGACTCCATAATTCTCAGTCTGTTTTGTCATTTTGCAAAGTGGTTGAAACCACTTTGCAAAATGATGACTTAGGGGTTGATCATCCTTATAATATATACTGTATGTATATACAGGGCGTCCCAAAAAAATGTATACACACTTTAACAGCTGAGAGCTCAATTGATGTTTCTTTCTTTCCAAGTTAAACCCATTAGAATTAATAATGGCAGTCAGACTAAGCTTTGAACAAAGGAAATTCATTCTAAAATGCTACTGGAAGTGTGAAAACGCAGTTGAAGTGCAAAGACAGTTTAGGAGGGAGTTTCAAACAGATCCACCAACGCGACTTACCATCACTCGAATTAGAGATAAGTTTGAAGCCGATGGAACTGTTCAGAATGTCCACAAGAAGCGTTCCGGAAGACCACGGACATCGACAAGCCCCACAAAGCAAGAAAGAGTACTGGAAACGTATCACCAAAGTCCAAGAAAATCTGTGCGGCAAGCGAGTCGTGAGGTAGGAATTTCAGAATCGTCTGTCCAACGCATTTTGAAGCGCTGTCAATGGAAAAGTTACATTCCAAGATTAGTCCATGCTATTAATGAAGATGATCCGGACCGAAGAGTGGAGTATTGCGAGTGGTACTTGGCACGATGTGGATGTGGATTGGACGAAGGGGTTTCGTAGAATACCCTCCGCGTTCACCAGACCTCACACCACTAGACTTTTTTTTATGGGGATACTTAAAAGACAAAGTCTACGCTATAAAACCTGCAACAGTCGCTGAATTGAGAGCAGCCATTGAACGAGAATGCACACAAATACCAAACGAAATGTTTCGTGATGTTTGCGATTCCATTGCTTCGCGTTATCAGCAGTGCCTGGACCAGAACGGACGTCAGTTTGAAAACAGGCGTTGACAAAACAATTAAATAATGTCTGTAGATTCTATTACATTTTGAAAATGAAATGTATTTTAATAAACACTGCCTTTATAATTATTTAAAGTGTGTATACATTTTTTGGGAACGCCCTGTATTACTCTCATACCTTGAATTTTGTTTCTTGGTTGAATTCTTGTTGAATTGATGGTCCCACAAATTCCAAATAAGAAGACTAAACATTTAATTAGTGTCATTATTAACTGGAGCTTACAAAATCCGTTCAAAACTCTTCAAAATCAGTGTTAAACTGAAAATGACAGAAGCGAATCATTGAATAAATAAGGCATTTTATTATTGGAAAATTTATTTTTCACGCCTACAAATTTCGCCACGGTTTGATGAGTACCGTATCCTTCAAAATGACAGTTTCAGTTTGCGTGTAATTTGGCTGTTGGAATGCAAATTAATAAATGAGACAAAACAAAATTGCAGTATTCTCGGAAACGCACGCACGCACGCACGCACGCACACACACACACACACATATATATATATATATCAGCAATTCATCTTGTCCTAGGGAACCGTATCTTCAGTAGGAATAAGTAAAAAAGTGCCACAATCATCTTGGTTTATTAATCATAATTTAACTTTACGTTTCGAGATTAACTCATCTCATCTTCAGAATTTGTAATTTTAAAAACATACATTAGTTGATCAAAACGATTAAAACAATTTACGAGCAACATTTTACATCACATAAAACACTCCACATACAAAATTACACGGCACAAATAGATCAAAGCTACATTAGTTATAAAACGAAAGTGGGGTTCTTTCTAAGAAACTATAGTATACAACTCAAAGCTCTTAAAGACAAATCGAGACAAGTATTAGATAATGTACAATTTTGTAGAAGACAAATCATCACCTTTGGCTGGTTTTTTATTCAATATAAATATACTGTAGATTCCATAGTTCGAAGTTCAATTTCACTGGTGCATTTGGAAACATTTCTGAAGGACTCCCTACTTAGTGGAGGTTAGGTTATGAAATGCTTAAGCAGCCGTCGCATATAGCTACTCTTTTCTATTAAAGATACACAACGGTGCGTGTACCCCTAAAAATTTTGTTAATTTTCATCAGACACCAAAATATTTGTCGTTAAGATGTTGTCCTGACCTTGAGAAGTCTCAGAATGAAGTTTGTGCTATTTAATTAAATTAATTAAATTTCATCGCAAAATATCAAGCATTTCATAACCTAACCTAAACTAACTGCCGAACCAGCTGTCTGACCCCAAGATGCTCCTGTCTAAAAACTGGAAACCTTTGTAATAGCTCGTGCTACCCACGCCATACGTGCAAAAACGCATCAAAATAGGTTAGGTATATTTTGTTTTAAATATAGTTTGCAACTGACAGTTGAACTCTGTTTTTCCTCTGCCATTTCATAAAATTGCCAGATCGAAATTGTGTATTTTATGAAATAATAACTTTGCTTATTTCATGAATTTGGCAAATGGGCTGCCAATTTCATAAAATAAGCAATAGTTTGCTTATTTCATGAAATACGCAGTTTCACCGATTACGCGTAATAGTCTACTGTCATATATACAAAATTCACTGGCTGCACAAAATATTTTGTTAATGTTATAATGGGAACATTATATCCGTTCCAATCCAAACATGCCGTTAGTTCTAGACAAAGAAAGCGTGACCATTTTGTCTCTATTCTTTACTCTTTCTTTACAAATAGTAAAATTATTATTGTGATAATTTATCATCAGCACTCTTCGTATCCAAGGAACGTATTTAGATACTCTGGTGTAAACGTCCATGTCAGTGGACTCCGCACACGTTCTGCGGCTCCATGAAGCTACGCCCACCAAAAACCACCTTCCGTCTTTTCTCCTCATCTGTAAAGGACCTCCGGAATCACCCTGTTGATAAAATGATTCCAATTTTAAAAATTTGTAAAAGTCGAAGTTAAAGTAAGGCCTCTGATTTTTTTTTCCGATGCATGATGACGCATGGCTTTGAAAACTGTTTCTGCTAGTAGTGTTTTGTCTGCACAATATCCTACTCTGATTCATAAACATATCTATAAGTAATGTGCGATATTTTTTATTAGGCCTACCATAAATATTATAATTTGCTAAATAAAAATGATACGTCAGATACACCTACCTTACAATTACTTATTTTTCCACCTCTGTACCCCGCGCAAATTACGCTGTCATCAATTCTTGCTTCAGTGTTGTCAACGTAGTTCTTTTTACAGAATTTATTATCGACGATTGGAACAGACATCTAAAATGAGGTAAACAGTTTAATTGTTTTACTCCTGTCATTATATTTTACATAAAATTCATTAAAAGACTTTTCAAGAAAGTATAAAGAAATTATTTATAGGATATTCAAACACTTTATCATAATCATTATGAAGAACTCGTGTTCCAAGAAACCTGAGGTGAGAAAGAGGAAGGATGGGTTCTCATCCCAGTCCTTCCCTTCCTCTATCGCAGATGTGGAGCTATAATGCCCCTTACGCAAGGCGGTGGGGTCGACACATACTAACAATAAAATAAGGTTACTTTGAAAGGAATATAAATTGGGTGAATGATGCTACACCACACCATTGTTATGAACAGTCTTTGATATTACTTACCTTTTGTAATATATGAGAAGGAATTTCTTTATAATATAAACTTCCCCAACCTGTCCCTTCTGCAAATTTGCCATTAATATTTTTATCTTCGTTTAGTTTAGGAAGGCAAATAGGTTGAATATGAGGTTGAAATTGAATTGGTTCTAATACTTTCAACATAGCAATATCGTCATTACTAAGAGTATTAATATCTTTATTAAATTTTGGATGCATGATTCTCAAAGCTACTTTTCTCGTCACTGTTTTTATAGGTTCATTGTCGTATATCCGATTAAGTTCTCCAAAGTGAAGAGTGATGGAAGATATGGTCTCCCTAAAAATTGTATGGAATGCATCATCTTAAACCATTTCTACATGTAATATAAAGACAAAAATACAAAATGTAGTTAATTTTAAATCTTGATAACGCAGAGATTTTCACTTACTTAGCGACGCAGTGAGCCGCTGTTATCACCCATTCAGAGTTAATGAGTGAACCTCCACAATGAATATTTCCGTCCACGTTCAGCAGCACTTGCCACGGGTATTCTCCGAATGAAGCGTTATCGCCGTTCACAATTCGTGCTAGTTTCCTTTCTTCTTCAAAAATGCGTCGTCTTCCGCAGTCACTTGGCAGTATTTCTAAAAATTAATAATAGCAAAGACAGGAACGTTTTTAAGCTTTCCAAATTCTAGGTGCAAGGTTCTGAGGAGTCCCACCTTATTGAGTATAAATTATTTGTATTAATTAGTTACTATAACTTCAATTTGGTGCATTTTTAATGAAAAGTATCAATTATCACAGGCCTGCGATGGTTTTGTTGTCCGAAATATTTTATCATTTACATATTAATTTTTACATGCTGATTCCGAAAATAATATTCATTTTTCGCCATCACGTACAGATTTTTCACACCGCTAGTATATAAGCGATTGACAAGCCATGAGATGAGTCAGTCTGTCTAGTGCGTGGAGGTTATAGTTCTTTATTATTCAAAGGTGCGCAGTGACCATATTTTAAAATTTGTTTATTTGTCGCTATGACAACCAGAGGGTGTGTAAATACTCGCTAAATAGCCCAAACATTTTCTGTTATATTTGTGGAAAACTTACTGTGAAAAAACAAAGGCGAGATATTTACAGACTTCGTCAAGAAAGCATACTATGCGTACTTCGGAATGAAACTTGGGATCAAGACAAATCATGGGCTCCACATAAAGTTTGCAGTGTTTGTGTTGAACAACTTAGACTGTGGAGTAAAGGTAAAAAGGATTCTTTACCTTTTGGGATTCTTATGGTCTGGCGTGAGCCTAGAAATCACAGCAATGACTGCTATTTTTGTTCATGTAACGTTTCTTATTCAAACTTTCAGTCTGCTATGAGACCTTTTGCTCATGAATCTGGTATACCTGTACGAACGCGGGCGGCGCCTGTACCTACTAAACCAAATACTCTTGATATAACTTCATCTGATTCGGTGTCTGATGACGATGGAAACGATGATATTTATTGTTTTCAAACCAAAACATCTGGTGAACCCCACTTGTTTACACAAAGTGAACTTAATGATTTGGTAAGAGATTTGTGTCTTCCGAAGGATTCTTCAGAGATTTTGAGATCCAGACTTTGTGCAAAGAACTTGCTTTCTCCCGGGACGTCATTTTACTGGTACAGAAATCGAGAAAAAGAATTCATCCAATATTTTTCTCAAGAAAATTCACTGGTATATTGCAGCAATGTTTTGGAACTAATACTTAAGCTAGGCGCTGCAGTCTATGAAGGTGGGACATCAGCATGATGGCTGATTACTGATGGATACTGAAACTGGATACTCCAGAATTATTACATAAAAGAAAAGGAACAGCGCGTACATTCGAGACTAAAAGGCATAGATCTCACAAGAAAACTTAGGACAAATAAAGATGAATATGTAATTGACGTTAATAGTCTTCTTTCTTTTTAAGTTGTTTGCATTTGTAATTAGTATAACAAAGCGAAATCGGTACCTAATGTAAATTGAAATAAATAAATATTTATTTGTTGTTGGTTTTCCCTTCCAGTTTGCAGAAAATCCTTACGTGATAGAAAAAATGGACACCTTATTCGAAATCAGTATAATTGAATTATATAAAATCAGTTATTAGTAAGAAAACAATTTTTACAAAGTTCTCATTCGCAGGCCTGTGAATTATTGAAAATTATATTATATTATTGAAAATTATATATTATATTGAATAATTTTCAATATCATACTATTCCAGAGATCAGACTCGTATTATCATATATATAAAATTTAGATCTAAAAAAATTCTGAAAGATAAAAAACACTTACAAACACCCTGTATATGCATATAGCTGTACATTTCTAATCTTTCCTTACTTAATAACTAATAAATATTGTATATTAAAACCTTTCTTTCACCATTTCATACTTAAAGCAATAACTTTCCCTAATTTCTATGGATGTGTTACTAATGGTATAAATAATCCTAATAGCCCTATCTCTTACCCTAGTTCCCGACCCTTCGTTCAAGTGCGTAATGGAGTCCCATTGAGACAACCTAAGACTTGTCTACCAGTATTAACAAACAATAAGTTTTCTGTTTTAGGTTTCGAAGACGTAGATGAATCTGAAATACGAGTCGTTGGTGATTCCATTGTTGGAGGGCAGCTCGAAAAATTCTGTGGGAGAAACCCCTGTCGTAGGCGCCGTTACGGCTACCCTGGTACACCGTGCAAGGGTGGAGGATATAACTAACAGTGTTGACTGTTTTACAGACGGAGCCTCTGAGGACACAACGTATGTTATTCATGTGGGTACTAATAACGTTTTAAATCCTAGATCGGAAGAGCTGCTGGCTAGTTATAGGGACTTGCTAGAGCGACTAAAGAAAAAAACTAATAAGATTGTTTTAACAGGTATACTTCCTCGAATTATCGAACATAACGAGTTCTACAGCAAGGCGACCTATATTAATAACCAAAAGTCGCTTTGCCAACAGAAAGGAGTGCATTTTGCAAATTTTTTGAACAGTTTCTACGGCAGAAGGAACTTGTTCCTCGGAGATGGACTTTATCTTAATGACGTTGGAGCTGCGCATTTTGGAAGACTATTTCATAATGGCAGGCCCGGATCTAGACCAGTGCTCACCGATGCCCTGGTCAGATATATTTTGGCATCGTTTCGCACTAGTCAGATTTTTTTGAAAATAGCGCCCCCTAGCGAGACTGCCTTGAAACGATACTCTCTGCTCGATTTCTGCTGGAAAATGCATAGGAACTTATACTTCGCGCATGCGCCGTACACTTTTTAATTTCTCAAATGTTTTCAAGCGCCATCTTTGCATGTAACAGGTGTTTTGCAGTGCAGCTCTAATTTCACTTTGAATAAGTATCTTTTGTAATTTTTGTGTTATAATATTTTATATGCTAAAGTGAATCTGAGTGAACGTCGAGGTCTACAGAAAAATAAAGAAGGTACAAGCAAAGATCGGGACTTTCTTCAATACCAGTCTGTAAGTCGGATCAGACAATGATTTATTTTATGCTTGGAAAATCAGTCAAATTGTAGAATAATATATTCAACTCTACTCCTCCCTACTGGGGTCTCACAATGTCACCTTATCATTATTCATATTATTGGTCATTCTTTTCAAGGAAGTACCACCAGTACCTTCTTGCTCAACTGACATCTTAGATGATTTGGGTGACAGACCATCGCAGAAAAGGAGTTTGATGAAATCAGATATGACGCAGATGATCCAGTGTGCAAAATACAGAACACAGACACGACATGTGGTAAGAATTGATTTCTTATATTGTTGCCGTTAACTAAAAAAATATCCCATTCATTTATTGTCATGATATAGTACAAAACAAGTTTGAACAAGATGTTCTCTACAATTTATACTGAAACTAATCATAAATTGATGGTTTTATGACTGGAATTAAAAAAATATTGTTTTGAATTTTAGGTGAGGACATAATATCATCAAACCTCAGGAATGACATCGGCCTGTATTACCAGTGTGTGAGCGATTTGAATGATGACAAGAAGTATGAACTTTTGACTTCCCACTGGCAACCTCCTGCAAGATACAAGTTTCCAGGTACCAACAATTATGGCAGGAAGCGATTCTTCAATGGAGAATGGCTAAAGATGTATCCCTGGCTGGTGTATTCACCATCAGAATGTGGCGCATTTTGTTTAACTTGTGTGCTGTTTGGTATAGCAAATGGCCACAACAGCAGCAAGTTGGACAAGCTGTACAAGTCACCTTTGACCAACTGGGTAAAAGCTACAAATAAATTGGCCGAACATAATAGCAAGTCAGATTGCCACAAACACGCAACACTTTTTGCTGATAATTTTCGCAGAATCATGTCCAACAAGTTACAACCAGTGAATCGACTTATTTCATCAGCAATCAGCGAACGTGTCGCAGCAAACAAACAAAAAGTAGCATCAATGATGAAGACTGTGATCTGTGTAGTTGGCAGAACTTCGCTCTTCGAGGGGACCATGAAGATGCTGAAGACGACTCGAAGAACAGAGGCAACTTCTTGGCACTGTTGCAGTTCCTCGTGGATGCTGGTGATGTGGTCCTCGAAGAACACTTTAAATCAGCTCCCAAGAATGCAACATATACATGAAAGACAATACAGAATGAACTGATCTCCGTCATCGCTGCCCACATTCAAGACGAAATTGTGAAGGAGATTAACACAAGTCCTCTGTTCTCCATTCTTGCAGATGAAGCTACTGATGTCAGCAACAAGGAACAACTTCCACTTGTGTTGCGTTTTGTTGACAACACAGATTCTATTCGTGAAGAGTTTGTTGGTTTCTTTGAATGTGTGAGTGATGTCACTGGCAAAGCCATTGCTGACTTGCTGTTGCAAGTGATTAGTGATCTCGGCTTAGATATGAAGAAATGCAGAGCCAGTGCTATGATGGAGCAGGCAATATGGCTGGACAAGTCAAAGGTGCAGCAGCTTTGATAGTACAGCAGTATCCAAAGGCACCTTATGTCCACTGCCAGTCTCACAGATTGAACCTGTGTGTTGTAAAAGCCTGTGCTTTACAAGAAGTACGCAACATGATGGGCACGTTGGAGGAAGTGGAGCGTTTCTTCAAGTTCTCACCGAAAAGACAGCTGCTGCTTGAAGAACAGATCAAGGTTTTTTTTTCTTGGTATAGTCAGTACATTTTCTATTGTAATGGCTGTGTGTTGTAATAGTGAATTTAATGCTGTGAAATTTATTTTAAATTATTTATTTTTTCATACATCTAATCTGAAAATTATTGCTTTCTGTTTTTGTCACTCAGGAGGAGTGTCCAGCCTCTAGTCATCATAAGCTGACCGATATTTGCCGAACTAGGTGGGTCCAGCGTTTGGATGCCCTAGATGCATTCGAAGAGCTACTGCCCGCCGTGGTTTCAACCTTGACGTGCATCGAGGATAACGTCACTCATAACTGGGACAGTGAGTCATCAACAAAGGCCAGTGGTATGCTCCACCAAATTGGAACATTCCAGTTTATCTTCACTTTTGTTGTGACAAAGAAAGTTTTGTCATACACCCGTGGTATCACAGTCAAGTTGCAGGTGAGGAGTCTCGACACAAAGAAGGCATATGACAGTGTTGGTGAGGTCCTTGGGTTTCTTCAAACAGTCAGAGACAGTGTTGACTCAAAACATTCTGAGTGGTTCACGGCTGCAAAGGAAATAGTTGAAGACCTCGTCATAGTAGTAACAAAGTCCAGGACAGTCGGCCGGCAAAAAAACAGAAACAATGTCCCTGCAGAAACTACGGAGGATTATTTCCGTCGCAGTGACTGTGCCATTCTTGGATCATCTGGCAGATATTGGATCAAGATTCAAAGATGGCCAACAGAAAACCATTCTGGATTTTCAGGTTTGTGATGGAATTATTTGGCTATAGGGATAATTTGAGAATGATAATTAAATTGATGGACTGATATGTACTCTCTCTTACTGCTACATGAAATTGACAACTGGTTTATTCATTTTAGGTGTTCCTGCAAAGATGACAGAACAGCCAGACACATGGAGCCCAGAGTTCCAGCAGTTCTGTCAGACCTACCAAGATGACCTTCCCAATCCCAATACTCTGTCTGCAGAGCTGGATGTGTGGCAATACCATTGGGAGCGGCGTCATCAGGCCAACTGCGACATACCAGACTCTGTGCAGTCAACTTTACACTCCATGGACAAGGTCTTATTCCCAAACATCTATGCTGCACTCAAGGTATTGGCAGTCATTCCAGTCACCACCTGTGAGTGTGAACGTTCAGTTTCAGCCATGCGTCGACTGAAAACGTATCTGAGGAGCACCATGAGAAATGATAGGATGAATGGTTTAGCTCTGATGCATGTCCACTATGGGCGGAAGCTCGATGTGGATGTTTTAGTTGAGAAGTTTGCACGGCTCCACCCAAGAAGGATGGAGCTTGTTGATATTATCAGTGACAAACATTAGAAAGGATTTATTTTGTAAAATAAATATTTTGAAGTAAATAACGAATCATGTCTTCTTTTACATTTTGGTATGCATTTAATGAAATGGCACTAGTCAGATTATGGGTCTGGATCCGGGCCTGAATGCTCTCTCTTCTTTTCAGACTGCCGTAACTCAAACGATCCCGGCGTAATTTCCTTAAATTTCCCCTTGCACGCGCGAAGGTAACGCGGTTTTAACAAACAATTTGAAGGTTCTATCCTTAAATGCTCGTAGCCTACGAAACAAAATAAACAAATTTTTTTCTTTAATTGCTTGCAAAGACTATGATTTAATTGCGATAAATGAATCGTGGCTTAGCACTGAAACACGTGACTTTGTATGGGAGTATCAAATTAGAGGTTTAGACTTTTTGTTAAAAACAGAATAGGAAGGCGAGGAGGAGGTGTTATGTTGTATATCAAAGATAATATTGCGAACGTTATAGAAGTAAAGCACAGAATTCCAGAACCGACAGATTCGACTAGAGCAGAACTTAAATTGAACGATTTCAAACTTGTTGCGGTTATATATAGGCCCCCTAATCAAACAGCTGATACGGACGATGCGTTATATCGTAAACTAAAGAGAATAATAGGTAGTGAGAAGGCTTTAATTATGGGTGACTTTAATTGCACTAACGTGAATTACGATACAATGCAGGGAGACGCGAAAGGTAATCGTTTAGTTAATTTTCTCGAGGATAACTTTCTATTCAAAAGTCTGGGGAACCTACGAGGTTGGAGAGTATTTTAGATTTAGTAATAACTACGGATGATAGGCTTATCACTGATCTTCAAGTAATAGAACTGTTAAGCAATAGCGATGACAATATGGTAGAGTTTGTCCTCTCAATAAGTCACTCGAAACCAGCTAACTCGACTAAAATTCCTAACTTCCAGCGCGCAGACTTTTGCAAATTTCGAAATGAATTGTTACACGTCAATTGGGAAAACGTAATGGGGACCTCCAACTCCAACGCAAAAATAATGTGGGAATTGTTTGAAACAATATTCAGGACTATAAATGAGGATTGTTTACCGTAAAAGCTAAGCGTGCGAAAGTAAATAACAAGCCCTTGTGGTTTACTTCTAGAGTAGGGGATACTATAAAGAGTAGAGATAGGGATTATAGGCTACAAAAGTGCGATAAAGACAATGTGTGGTTACGAAACAACTACATCTTTCTTAGGCGTGAAGCGAAAAACGTAATAAAGAAGTCCAAGCGCGATTTGAAATTTCTGTAGCTCGTGACGGCAAAGAAAACCCGAAGCGATTTTTTTTCAATACGTCAATAATAGGAACCCAGTAAAGAGCGTCTTTGGACCGTTGAAAAATTGTGATGGTGAGCTAGTTTCCGAAAACAAGCAAATGGCTACTCTGATAAACGAATTTTTTACGTCACTTCTTACAATGGAAGATGTAACGAATGTCCCTACGGTCATAGACATAATATCTTTTGATAATGGTAATACTTTAGATAATATTGTGGTGAGTGAAAGGGAGGTAATGCACTATATTTGTAAAATGAAAATGCTTAAAGCACCGGGGCAGGATTCCATATATCCCATACAAAGATTTTTAATGCGTCTACTTCTGAGGTGTGCGTACCAGATAATTTCAAGTTAGCAAATGCAACACCTATTTTTAAGAAAAGGCGATAAATGTGCGTCGGGAAATTATAGGCCAATCGGTTTAACGCCTGTTGTAGGTAAGCTACTGAAATCAATAATTAGAGATCGTGTAGGCGAACACTTAGAATTGCATAATTTTGATTAGAAATAATCAGCACAGTTTTTGGCGAAAATCTTGCTTAACTAATCTTTTAGAATTTTCCCAAAGCTTGGTTGAAGTTTATGATAGTCATCGGGCGGTAGATGTAGTGTATTTAGATTTTCAAAAAGCGTTTGACACCGTACCGCACAAAAAACTCGTTGAAAAAAACTAAGGCTCATGGAATCATGGGTGTAGTAATAAATTGGATAGAAGAATGGTTGCAAAGTAGGAAACAGAGGGTGGTCGTCTCGGGCTAATGTAGCGAGCGGCGTTCCTCAAGGTTCTGTATTCGGCCCCTTGCCTTTTCTTATATATATTAACAAATTAGATGTCGGCCTAGTCAGTACAGTTTCAAAGTTTGCTGATGACACGAAGTTGGGTGGTAGGACGATTAATGACGAAGATAGAGGTAAAATCCAGGAAGATCGGAATCAAGTCTAAATTGGTCGGTCACATAGCAAATGAGATTTAATGTCGATAGGTGCAAAATTTTGCATATAGGTTCGCGTAACAGTAATTTTGCGTATAGTTTGTCGGGGAAGGAGTTGGCAAGCGTCATAGATCAGAAAAAAGATTTAGGAGTTATAGTCACTGGTGATTTGAAAGTGGCGAGACAAAGTACAGCAGCGGTTAATAAGGCGAACAAAGTGCTAGGTTTTTCATAGCAAGGAATTTTGAATACAGATCGCGCGATATTATTGTTCATCTTTATAAATCATTAGTTACACCCCATTTGGAGTACGCGATCCAATTTTGGAATCCGCATATGCGCAAAGACAGACAAAATCGAAAGAGTTCAAAGACGAGTAACTAAGATGATTCTGTCGCTTAGGTCAAAGTCGTACGAGGATAGGCTTAAGGAATTAAAATTGACTACCCTTGAGACTAGGAAGCTAAGGGGTGATCTAATCCAGGTTTTTAAAATTATGAATGGGTTCGATAACGTACATAGAGATAGCTTTTTCGAAATAACACAATATAGTAGAACTAGAAATAATGGGTGCAAGCTGACAAGTAGAAGGTTCGAGACAGTAGTTGGCAAAAACTTTTTTACGCATAGAATAGTAAATAGGTGTATAGTTTGCCGGTAGAAGTAATTAGTAGCGTCTATAAACATGCTTAAAAATCGATTAGACGCATATGTTAATAGATTGGGTATAGTTTAAGGCAGTAAAATTAAGGTGTTTGTGGTTCGGAACCCACATAAAATTGTAGGTCCCCTCCGCCACCACGGAGGACATGCGCAATACCCAATTACAAACACGGTTAGGTAGACCAGCCATGAGTGGATCCTAGGGTCTTTGTTGGTTTAAAACATTATAACATTATAATTAGTTTGTCCCGTAAAAGAAATAACTGTATTACTCCAAATTCACAGTGATTTCAACAGAATGGGCACCCCTCCCCCACCACACACACACACTGTGAATCTCACAACTTTCTGAGGAAGCATTTTTCTGAGCGACTAATCTCCTTTCATGAGCCAGTGGAATGGTCACCATATTCGTCTGACCTCACACCCCTGACTTTTTTTTGTGGGGTTACATAAAAGACATACTCTATTGTACCAAATCTAAGACAATTGATTACCTAAAGACCAAAGTCTGTGAGGTAATCAACAACATTCCAACTGAACTATTCCCAAAAATTGTCAAACATTTGTGTAAGGTTGAATATTGTGTTAGAGAAAAAAATGGCGATTACACTGGAGATAATTTTTAATTAAGGATAATAAACTTCTACTTTTTGCTACCTGTTGCATTTGCCTCTGCCTAGATTCTTTTTCTTTAGCTCGGAACACTTATTTAGAAATACGGACATTTTGGGGACACCTGGTTTATATATATATATTTCATTATCATACCTTCACTTTTATTTGTTGAATTAACGACCCCACAAATTCCAAGTAAAAAGACTAAATATTTAGTCATTGCCATTATTAGCTCTCAAAAACCTCGAAACTCTTCAAAATCAATACTAAACTGAGAACTATAGAAGAGAATCATTGAATAAATAAGCCTTTATATATATATATATATATATATATATATATATATATATATAGAGCCTATAATTTTGCATGAATACAATAAATAAAAGAAAACAAGTAACAAAATTAATTTTACCGGAAGCTCTTATTGGCTGACACCCACACACGCAAATATACACACACACACACACACACACACACACACACAGTGGTCGAATTGCAAAATTTTAACAAGGGGGATGGTGGTGAGGGTGGGTAGGGTAGGGGGGGATCCGGGACCATGGCCCCCATGAAAATTTAAAAAAAAATTGTAATTGTATAATGTTACATTCTGGCGACTTTTCAGGGAAAGATATGGAGCAAAATCATTATTTAGTGAAACGTCTTTTTCAAGTGATTTCCATATTTTTTCATGAAAGTAAATTATGGCACCTGACTCGAAACTTATATTTTGAAATACAATGATAAAATCCATTTTACTCACAATCAACCTCTCTGTTCCCTTCCCTTAATCACGACACATTATATAACCATAGAATATTTATTTTAAATCATTTAAATCGCATAAAACTTATAAATATATTAGTCTTTCAATAAACCAAAACACGTAATTCGGAGATATTTTATTTGACTTTCTGTGCTTTAGTCACAATTAGGTTGTTGTTAAAGCGTATTTTATTTAGACAACAAGGGGGGGGGGGGTATTTGATTTTGAGTTAACAAGGGGATGCCATCCCCACTCAATTCGAGCTCTACAATTCGGGTCGTTACAGTATATATATATATATATATATATGTAATTCACGTTTGACTTTATGCTACAGTAATTTTTTTTTCTCTGTGTGCAAATTATAAACCCTAAATGCATGCTAACTAGCGGGTGTCCCAAAAAAGAAGTGGGACGTGCCTCTAATAATAATAATGATTGGGGTTGTTTAACCTTCTTCGCAACATCTAAGGTCATATGACGGAGGGGATCCTACAGCTTTACGTGTGAGATCCGAACCATGGGTCCCTACATAATCTGAACACGGAGGACGGTCTCCCATCCAACTACTACCCAAACCCAATGTCGCTTAACTTCGCTGATCAACGGGAAGCGTTGTTACAACATTAGCTACGACGTAGCCCCGCACGTATCTCTGGATCAGTGCTTCCTTATCTAAGTAATTTTAGTATAAAAGATTGCGACATAATAATTATAATAATTATAATTATAATAATTATTTTTTAAAGGTATAGTAAGTCGTTGAGGACGATTGTTTTGGTATTCATCGAAGAAATGATGTCGAGATGAAATGACGACAACTCATACATAATGCATAAATAAATGTTTCATCAACTATAACACAGAAAATCTACCTTGCCTACAATTGTTTTCCCAATCTCGATAATTCCCATTCCAGTCTTGATCCAATAATGAGAGATTTGAAAGTGGAATCTCAATGAGGGCAATTCTCAAATGGATCCACTACCATTACCACCTTAGAATTTCTCCTTTTAAGGTAGATTTTGCATAGGATATCCCTCGTGCCCACAGTTACGTCACAGACCTCTTCCTTCTCCAAATTGAGAAACTGTTCCCAGGTAATGAATTTTCATTTTGAACATTCTCATTCTCAGTCCGACAACGGTAAATAGCGATAGGCAGGGCCGCCGAGAGGGCGGGGAAGCCGGTTAAATTCCCGGGCCCCGGACCTCTAGGGGGCTCGGAAAGAGGGGGGGATAAAATCCAAAAATATTAATAAAGCAATTGACTAAATAACAGAGAGGAAGTATAATTAATGAACATACATTTTATAGAGATTATCATAGTCAAACTGAAACGGATAAAATATTATCCGCGGTCCACCAATGCCCAAGACCGACTGACAGATCTGGGAACCATCGTAATTGAAAGCCAGTTAGCCCGTACTTTAAATTTCATCAGAATCATTTACCACTTTGCTAGAGAGAAGGCAAAGAAAGTACATTTCTAATTATGAAAATCTTGCAGTAAACAATTGTCTTGCCCGCATGGACTGGTACTGCATTTGTAAATTGTATGGTGATAGAATTAATATAATTGATTCGAAAAATAAAATGCTCGTTTTCTTCTGAGTTGTTTATTCATACTGTATGTTTTGAATAGTGACTTGGACATATAATCAGTTTGCTTGTTATGTACATAAAAACATTCATAATAAAATACTGAGTAAACAGGGGGGTCTATATACCAATCCTTCCACGGGGCCCGTGGCAGCTCTCGGCGGCACTGGCGATAGATAAGGGGTAATCATATATACAGGGTGTAACAAAAGTCCATTCTCATAGGGAAATAAGATATAACAGAATTAAACGAGAAAATAGTTTTAATTATACATTATAAATAATACAATCAACTTACCAATTAATCCAGTACATGTTCAAATTGCTCAAGTTGATCATATTGTTTGTAATGTATAGTGAGAACTATTTTCTCGTTCAATTCTGTTATATCTTACTTCCCTATGAGAACGGACTTTTGTTACACCCTGTATATATATACACAGTACATTGGCGTAGCCACGGGGGTGTTTTGGGGGTTAGAACCTCCACCAAGGACCCTAGAAGTATAACAAAATAATAGCAAACATTTATTCGCGGTCCATTACGATGACGATCAATTACTTTTAAAATTAAGTTTGAATTACTTGTTAGAAACTAGACGAAACAATATAAATTCAGAGGTGCACATTGTTTGTATGCACGTGATTTTCACTTGGTATTTACAGAGTGAACTTTGAAGACGCTAGTTTGCATACCGCGTATAAGTACAGAGTATAGCAGAAACTACTTGGTTAACGTTAAAAACATTGTGTTAGTCCTTTTAAGGACTAAGCATTACTCAACATCCACCGAGATATTCATGTCAGCACAGAAGATACATCTCAACAAAAAGAAACACGTCGGCTCAGTTTCTGCTTGGAGTAATTGTGCTCTAGAAGATATGCTGTTTAGATGTTTACAAATTGTTCGTTGCTTAAATGTATATACCGGGTGGGACAAAAAAAAACTATTACCCTGATTTTGAACAATATAATTTTACCTTTATCAGATGTTATTTGTACAATCAATATATGTGTCCTGTATAGAATTTCATGGTCTATCTCATGGTGAAGTTGGATTTTTGCTAACTCTAACCATTATTTTGTAATTTGCTGTTATACAGACACGGGTAGAAAAACTTTGTTTCTATACAATTACCTAATTTAGTCCAAGATTATGCGGAGTGTACCCTCATCCATTATCAATGCACGCTTGCAAGTTGCAACCTTGACTTCTCCCTTATCGACGGCAGTACCGCATCAAGGATTTTTTCTTGGTAATAAGCAGCAGCGATTTTGGCATTTTGATCAACAAAAACAATCTCTGACTTCCCTAACTTTGAAATAAAGATGGAAACCATGACTTTTTGAGAAAAATGTCGACATTCCCTGCAAAGTCGATCTAGACTAATAGATTTTTTTGTCCTGTCTTCCATAAACTCGGTCATTTTGTGTGTTTATTGTTGAAGCAATCGTAATGGTCTTCTCGTCGCTGAACCATATTTTCGACACTTCTCTGTCTGGAAATCGATCTAACAGAGCACATTTTTCAAATCTTGCTTGCTTATTTGATGCAGAGAGCTTATGAACTTCGACTCTTTTAAAACATTTAAAACCCAGATCATCTTTTACTATACGACGAACACTAGAGCGAGAAATACCAGTAGTTTTCAAATTTCTCTAACGGACTTGTGGGTGTTGGGTTGTTCTTCTTGACTGCATATTATGGATGAAACCATGTTAATATTTTCCTCAGTACGTGATGTTTTTTGGCCTTCCAACTATAGCAGAATGATGGTCTGAAATGAAAAAGGAAATAAATTAATTATTTTGTGTAAAAATTAAGAAAATTAATTATTTATGGAGAAACTGACTGTCATCTGAAAGTATCAGTCGCTGACTTTGACCGCCTTTCAATTGAGCACCATATTCTGATACCTCCCTCCAGTTGTGAGCATGTACCTCTACTCCTAGGGCGGTGAATCTAGATTCAAAGCCAGCGTTTGAAAGAGTAAAAGTATGGGTACAACATACGGCCTCAGCAGTAAGATTAATATACAGGGTGAGCCACAATATTTTTTCAGAAGTTGGGTAATAGTTTTTGGCCCACCCTGTATTTATGTTTAGCGGCTTACAAATCTAGATTCCTGTACTGTACATATCATCATTAGTTTTGCATGCTTTTAATAAATATATACAGTAGTACATTGCAAAATGAGAGGAATTAAAAACTAATTAAAAATTTGTTGAATGTGAACCCCTCCCCCCCTATTAGAAATTTTTGGCTACGTCGTTATATATATATATATATATATATATATATATATATATATATATATATATATATATATATATATATATACAAAGGTTCCGCTCATGCATTTCGTGCAAACAATTAGCAGTTATTAAAGGAAGTTCTAAAATTAGCCTATGTTCTTCGATATGCTGTGAGAACATGGCAGTGTTTTCCTACAAATTACGTGACCTGCTTTTAAATACTGAACTCGTTATTTCATTTAATAATAGGAAATATTTTCCATAAAAAAGGGTTCTGCTTGAAAGCTTTTCATTTTATAGGCCCCCCTATATGAGGGTCTGTACGAAGGTAATGCCTCTTATTTTTCAGTTCGTAAATACAGTAAGAGGAATTACTTTCGTAACGCCCATGGTATATATATATATAAAATGCGCCTCGGTGGTCTAGTGGTTAGCGTCGCTGACTACGAATCCATGGGCCCCGGGATCAAGACCCGGTGACGGCAGGTGGCGCACAGTAAAAACCAAATGTTCATCCTTCCACACATTAAAGAAATTGGTTGGTAGATAAATGGGTATCCTGGGTAGCATAATGGTTAAGACGCTGGCTGCTGGTGGGGCGTGGTTCGGATTCCACGGTAAACTGTCGGTCTGAGATGGCGTGACAAGCTTGACCTTCGTCAGAATGACCAATTCAGGCAGAAGCAAACCCAAGGTTAACCAAGGTGTGTGTGTGTATATATATAATATATATATATATATATATATATATATATATATATCCATTTTTCATTGAAGTTCCGTGCGTTGGTGTCTTCACACGAAGGTCAAGCTGGTGGTCTCGCCTCTAGGCCTGACTTGGTGGAGGAGCGAGTTGCTCTCTTGCGCTCTCTACCACACATAGCCAGGTACACGGGCTCATCTGGTACCGTCCTGAGCCACGCATCTAGTCTTCCTTTGAAGACTTCAACTTTGACCCCTGTAACGTTCCTGAAGTCCTTTGGAAGCTGATTAAAAAGTCTTGGCCCCCTGACAACCAAGTTATTTTTCTTCAGTGACGAAGAGGTCCCTTATCGGCCCTTTAATTTGGGAACACTACACATTCTGCCTTTCCTATTTTCCAGCGGTGTTTGGGTGGTGATTGGGTTTAGTTTGAGGTTTGGTACCAGTTTTTCGATCATTTACCATATGCAGATTATGGTGTACCTCTCTCTTCTTCTTTCCAGGGAGTACAGATTTAGTTTATAGTATGTCTTTTCCAGTAGTCGAGTTCTTTGCAGCCATCAGTCTTAGCTGTGAAATGTCTCCGAGTTTCTTCTAGTATATTACTTTCTTCCTTTTTATATGGTGACGTCAAGACTGAGCAGTATTCAAGTTTTGGTATGAGCAGTGTTTTCAACAGGGGAATATATATATATATAACCTTTGGTTAGCTTCCGCCCGAATTGTTCATTCCGACGGTCAAGCTTTTCACTCCACCTTAGACCTACAGTTTAACGTGGAATCCGAACCACGCCCCATCAGCAGCCCAGCGTCTTAACCACTAGACCACCTTGGGTACCCATTTATCTACCAATCACTTTCTTTTATTGTGTGGAAGGATGAACAGCTGGGTTTTGTTGCGCGCCGGCTGCCGTCACCGGGTCTCGAACCAGGGGCCGATGAATTCGTAGTCAGCGACACTAACCACTACACCACCGAGGCGCATCCTCGCATATATATAATCTTTATTTTGGGTAACTACTGTAATTCTCTAACATCTTTTTTAAATATAAAATAATCAAGTGGAGCATTATATATATATATATATATATATATATATGCATAAAAAAAAGAAGTAAAACACGCAGTGGCGCCCAGATAGCAGGCACAGTGAGGGGAGGGGGGCAAATCTGTCGGGTGATTGCCGAAAAAATTTAGTCGGGCCTGAATTTGGGGCCAGAAGTATACTGTTGACTTAAACCTTTATTTTTCTGAAAAAAAAAAGAAAAGGGGGCGGAACCCTCCCCAGGCCCCTATAGCATGAGGCCACTGGCTACAAGCCACGTAGTCTTTCCTAGAATCACAGCACACTGAGCCCAGACTGCCCTGACTAGAATTGAGATACTTGAGGGAGTGACTAATGCAGCCTTTTCTTTGAAGTTTGCTAGTATGGTAGGGGTGGGGTGAGGTAAGCTAATATATCTTTTTATGAGGCTATATGCTGCGCATATTAGGGATGTGTTTATAAAAATTAGGAAGTGGCCAGTTAGGAAAAAACAATTCATTTATTTATTATTTTTATTTATGTGAACTTGTGACTTGAGAATGGCGACTAGAGGAGAGGGGCGACAAAAAGTACTGGGGGTGCAGGAGCCCCCCCTGCCCCCATCCTGAGGCGCCACTGAAAACACGTACTAATGAACTATCCACATTCTTTTTTTCTTCATAAATTTTCAACAAGTGTTCATGTGGAAAGAATGAATAATAAGAGAATTATGAAAAAAGATGTATAAAATTGTAAAGAATGTATGAATCAATGTGGCACAAAAGTTAGAGATATTAGAAACATGGAAATGGTTTGTGAGGTGTGTAAATGGAGACATTGATTTCACCTCTCGTATCACTAGAGCAGTGGTTCCCAATCTTTTCTGGCTCAAGGCATCCCAGTGTCATTTGTTCTTCTTTTGTGGCACCCCGAAGGAGTTTCGTCTAGCATTGTTGAACGTCCAGTTCTCCCTCCTACCAACACCACGTAACTTTAAACTAAGCTTATACAGTTTCTGAATGGACAAAATAAATAGCAAATATTTTGTTTTATTTAAAATTTCCATTTCTTCGGTAGCTTTTCAATTACCCATTTCGGTAATTTTTCATGAAATTACGCGGCACTTGCGCTCCCTGGTTGGGAAACATTAAACTACAGTGAACCCCAAAAGTTATTCTGAAAAATAATTGATTCCCCGAGGGTTGGGTGGTAAACCCTCTGTATATTAGTATAATTGGTTTGAATGTTTTCAGTCCCGAGCTCAAACATTGTGCCCACCCCATGGAGAATTGGAAATTGGTTTTTAAATTATAACACAGGCCTGCAAAATTGAGGGTCCTAAAAACTTTTTTGAAATTGTATGCTGGTTTTATAGGAATTTGGGGTGCTAAATCCAAAAACGGCCTCAGATTTGCTCCATCACGTATAGTTTTTTCACAATTTGCTATGACGTTTTTATGTTGTAATATGTTACTGAATAAAATAAGTAGTGAAGAATTACCACATGAAACCTATTTCCTGACCATTTCTGAATATATTTATTTTAAAAAACTATAAAACTTGGATACTTACATCTTTACTTAGTGGAATGGCTTAGTAGTCCCGTTTTCTTTTGCCAGTGAAGCTGCGCCTGTTGCATTTCCTTTTGTGCGCTGCTTCCGGATTTTTACGATGCAGCATCCAGCAATAATCCCCCATCATATTAACGTTCCACCGGCCTTGGTATCTCTTTTCCATCTCCTTAATGTCTTGATGGAAACGTTCTCCCTGTTCCTCACTTACTGCACCTAGATTTTCTGGGAAAAAGTCCAAGTGTGCATTCAAGAAATGAATTTTGATACTCATTGAGCATCCCAAAGCTTTGAATTTCTCCAGCATGTTTTCAACAATGAGTGCATATTCAGGGTCCTTATTATTCCCAAGGAACTTAGTAACCACACTTTTGAAGGAATTCCAAGCCTCTTTTCTACTTCAGTCATCGTAGACAAGAAGTTTTCATCTGACAGCAGTCTTCTAATGTCTGGGCCTACAAAAATACCTTCTCTTAATTTTGCTTCTGATAGGTTAGGGAACTTCTTGCAGAGGTACTTAAAGCATTCTCCACTTTTTTCTAATGCCTTAACAAACTGTTTCATAAGGCTAGTTTTATATGAGGTGGTAGAAGTACTTTCTTTGGGTCAACAAGATTTTTACGCAAAATATTCTTGCTTCCAGGTTCTAGAGATCTTTGTGGCCAGTGTTTTTGCTCCCAGTGTTGACTCTTTGCTCTGCTATCCCATTCACAAAGGAAACATGGGAACTTAGTATATCCTCCCTGCTGCCCCAGAAGCATGCACAATACCTTAAGGTCTCCACAAACTATCCAGTGATGATCATAATATTTTATCTTTGTAAGAACCAATTCCAAATTCTCATAACTTTCTTGGAGATGTACCGAGTGACCAACAGGTACAGAGGCATACTTGTTCCCATTGTGCAAAAGAACAGCTTTTAGACTTCTTTTAGAAGAGTCGATGAAAAGTCTCCATTCATCCGCTTTGTACTCAATGCCAAATGCCTGTACCAAACCATCAATATTACTAGTAAACTAAATTGCCCTCATGTGAAAAGTAGTGAATAAACTCCTTTTCTCTTCTTCTATACAAATATATCGATGTTCCAGCTGATAATAAATTTCTTTCTTTTAATCTGGAGCCTAAGAGTTCAGCAGATTCCTTGGATAATCCCAAATCTCTCACTAAATCGTTTAGTTCAGATTGAGTGAACAACTGGGTGTCTTGACTTCCTATATCACACTGAAATTCTTCATGATCAGTATCTGAACCAGAATTACTAGGCAAATCTTCCAATGTTTCTGGTGGAAGCGGAACTGGAACTTCTGGTCCATGAGGAACAGGTCGAAAAGCTGATGGAAGATATGGAAAACTTATGAGTGGGTAGTTGGGAGGTAACGAAAATGGTTCACTGAGTAGGTAGGTAGTTAATCTAACAATTAATAAATTCCTTTTATGTCAATAACTGGGTGGAAGAAACCAATTGGTTGCTCACCAGAGTTATTCTCCACACTAGTATTTATATACTGTGTGGGAGGAGCGTGCTCGGTAATGGAGATACATTACCGCTCAACCAACCGGGAATAAACCAAGACAACGCTGGTACAGAAAGCCCCGCGAAGAGGAGAACAAAAGGGGAACAAAAACGAAGAACGGGGCGAGAGGACGTACCAGCAAAGTACGCTCTCGAATGAGACAACCGGAGAAGGGAGAGACTGTAATAACTAAAAGTAAGTGACTAATATGAGTTTTTACATCAAACAGTTAAGAACATTAAATTAAGCTGGGTCAGACAAGTTAGGCCTACATTGTGACCTAAGACCCAGCATCAACTCATAGCTTAACAAAGGTGAAGGTAGATTGCCCTAACCTAATCTTGTGAGGAATCCTACTGTGGACCTCAATTTATCTGCCCGCTCTGACCATTTCCGGAATCTCTAGGCTGACCCCTCTAGGCTAGACTTGATCTACTCTATAGTTAGACTGGAGATATAAGGGGTGGGTTAATTGTGGACCAGTTCATACAGAGCATTTTTCGCATTGGTGGTCCGTGTGTGGGGAATTTACAAACCTTAACCTTACTTAACAAAAATTGCAGAATTAGGCTAAATGGTCTAGCCTAAGCCTAAGCCTAACCTGAGCAAGCCTAATTAGGTCTACAACCTAGGGCCTAACTAGGAAACATTTACATTTAAGGAGTCTCATTCTCTTATAAGCTTAGACCTGAGTGACACACAAGTACTTGGGGTGGATTAAACCAAATTTAAACTTGACTGTTTTGTCTGTTCTCTCTCTTCTCTGTAATTTCTTCTTGTCCTCTATTTCATTACGATCCCCAGTTAAACAATTTTGACTTAGACATGGACAGTGCAGAATTGAAAAAGTTAAAAAAGAAAAGGGGGGCAAAGTTGGGAGCTGTTACAAAGGCTGTGAACACTTTTAACAATATTACACAACCAGGTAAGAAAAATATAGAGAGTGTAATTATTAAATTAGAAATTAAAAAGAAGGAAATAATAGCCATTAATGAGAGTATTTCAGAGTTAGTTGAATCCGAAAATGGCTGAAGAACAATTGATAGACCTTTACGCTGATGATGATGATCAGGTAAGCTCAATTGAACAGCAAATAAGGGAACTACGGTCTCGGTTGACTGACTTAACACCAAAAAAACCTAATTCTGATTTTAATCAAAGTAGGGCTAACCTTCAACAAAATTTAAGTGGCATGCAAAATCCTGAGTCACAAGAATTGAGGGCTCAGTTACCCATTTTGCTAGTACCAACATTTGAAGGGGACACGGTACAATTCCCATCTTCATTGACAAATTTGAGAATTTAATAGGTAATAAACCTTATATTTCAACTGTTGAAAAGTTTAGTTACTTAACTAGTTCCCTTAAAGGCCCAGCCTATAACCTAATAGCCTATTTACCAGCCGTAGGGGATTCATATGAAGAGTATTGATCTTTAAAACGTAATTAACATTAATAAAGATGATTGTATATGAATTATCTCAACAAATTTTTGAATTTGCACCCATAAAAGATAACCATAGTGATATGGAAAATTTTTATACAAAATTAGAAGCTATTATAGGACAACTGGTTAGCAATGAGATAGATATTAAAACTTCATCTTGGCTTATACAAAGCATAGTACTTAGGTGCCTTCCTTCGAGGGTTAACGATAATTTAATTCTAAAGACGGGAGAAAATTATCCTAATTTAGAACAAATAAGAGAAAAACTTCCCCAATATCCTAATTAATTACAACTTGAGAGATTTTCCAACACATAAGACCCAGACTATGGATAAACCAAAGACTGTTCCCAGAGACCAACTAGCTACAGCCAAACAGACAAAACTTGATACTGGAGAATCAAATGTGACCAACTATAATACACGAACACCTACATTACAGAACTTTAATGTAACTGCTGCCTCAACTTACACACCACATTGCAAATTTTGTGCAAGTAATGAACACAGTAGTACTGGTGTGACAAATATTCAGACTTTAACCAAAGGGCTAAAAGATGTGAACAGTTGAACCTGTGTAAAAAGTGTACTGGCCAGGGACATTATAAGAAAGACTGTAAATCTAGGTTAAGATTCAAGTGTAAGTTTTGTAAAAGTTTACGACATGTCTCATCAATGTGTGATTCACCAAAGTGTCCAAACAATAATACTCAAACTCAAAAGATACCTCCCCCAAACAAAGGTAATCAAGAAAATGCCACTTTCATGGGACATTCTGCTTGTTCAAACAATGTAACAAGAAACACTGAGATTCTTTTACCAACTATTACTTTGGACTTAGTGAATAGTGAGGGTAGTACCACTCCAGTGAGATGTCTTATAGACTGTTGTTCTCAACAAACATTTGTTTCAAAAAATGTAGTTAATAAATTGGGTTTGACACCAAACCCGAATGAACAAAACCTCAATATTGCGTCCTTTGTTAAGGATAACTCGGACAAAAATAGCTATAAGACAATTGACCTGGAACTACATTTAGAAAGTAAATTCAAGAAAATTGAAGCAGTTATTATTTCTAAAGTAGGACAAAACAAACTGGTTATACCCAAACTAGAACAAACCATAAATCATTTGAAAAAACACTACAAAATAGCTGATAGACATATCACTAACAACACAGTAGCTAACATTGAAATGCTAATAGGGGCAGATTATATTAATCTTATTCATAAGGGCATAGTAGAGATAGGTAATGGTATAGCTATTCAGACTCCATCAGGGATAGCCCCTTTGGGTGACCTATCAGAATACAACCTAGACCTAAACCAAAACAGTGCATGACCAACAAATACTATGTGCCTCAACTCAGTCCTACATAACACCTGTAAGAATAGCAACACTTTGAATAATATTATCTCAACTGAGAACATTAATTCATCATTATCAAATGAAACTTTGGATGAGGCAATTCAAACTTTATGGTTGCTAGAATCTGTGGGTATACATGACACAAATCAAACTTCAGAAGATCAGTTAATGGTAGAAAGATTTGAAGACACCATTCAGTGCAAAGACAATAGTTATTTTGTTGAGTTACCTTGGAAAATAAATTGTCCAACTTTAAGAGACAATCTCAAAGTAGCTAAAGGACATTTATATAAAGTAATGAAAAAACTCAAACAAGATAACAATATTCTATCATATAATGATGTCTTCAAAGAACAGCTACAGAAAGGCTTCATTGAAGAAGTAACAGATAACCCTTTTAAAAAAGATGGTTGTCATTATTTAACCCACAGGGGGGTTTATCGACAAGATGCCCCAACAACAAAACTCAGAGTAGTATATAATTGTAGCCTCAAAGACAGTGATAAACACAGTTTGAATGATTGCTTGATTGAGGGTCCTAATCTCATTTCTGACCTTGTGAAGATCTTACTGAGGTTCAGGTTAGACAAATATGCTGTACAAAGTGACATTTCAAAGGCATTTTTGAGAATAAATCTTAAACATGAATATGATAAGAACCAACTTAGGTTCTTATGGTTCAAGGATCCATTTGATTTGAATAAAGGGTTCATAACCTATAGATTTAATGTTGTGTTGTTTGGAGCCAATTGCTCACCTAGCCTATTAGCATTGACAATTAGACATCATTTAAACCAGTTTAATAACTCTCTAACATTGAACTTCCTTAAGGAACATTTTTACGTAGACAATCTAATAGGCTCAACGACAACAAAATCTGAATTATCTGAAGTCTATGAACACTCTCAAAACATTATGCAACAAGGTAACTTTGAACTTAGAGAGTGGATTTCAAATAATGAGGATTTAAACAAAAAGATTTTAAAGGATAATAATGGTCTTACTGAGCCATCAGACAGAGTTAAAACTTTAGGTATGAACTGGTATTTGGATGCAACTTCTAACAGTCATGATTCAATCTGTACTAAAGGTTTTAAACTTGATGAGGAAGCAAATACTAAAAGACAAATATTATCAGAGGCTTCCAAAATTTTTGATCCTATGGGTCTATTCCTGCATTCAACAATAAAATCAAAGATTTTCCTCCAAGAAATTTGGAGGACAAATGTTGGGTGGGATGATCCAATAACAAATGAAAATCAAAAATCTTGGAAGAAGTTAGCTACTGATTTAACAAAAGTGCAGAACATTAAAATTCAAAGGTGCTGTGGGTTTAGGGATAAGCCCCAGAGGCTTCATGTGTTTGCTGATGCAAGCACACAAGCTTATGGGTGCTGTGCGTATCTTGTAAGCCCTACAGAAAGTCATCTAATTTATGCAAAAGGGAAAGTTGCACCTCTCAAACCTACCCGAACCATACCTCAATTGGAACTATTGGCTGCGACATTAGCCATTAAAACCATTTCATTGCTTAAGGATGCTTACTATGATGTGTTCATAACTAATATCCACGTCTGGCTTGACAGTCAGATTTGTCTTGCCTGGATACGGAATGATAGCATTAATAGTAAGAATATCTTTGTAAGAAATAGGCTAAAAGAAATAGCTGACGCTAATGAAAGCCTACAAGTAAACTTTCACTATGTTCCAACTAAACAGAATCCAGCAGACTTTCTGACCAGAGGTTTATCCTACAAGTTGTTGAAGTCAAACAAAACTTGGTTTATGGGACCTAAGTGGCTCTGTAATACAGACCAATGGCCTGTGGAACAAGTTAACTTGACATTAAATTTAATCTTTTCAAATGAAAAGGTTGAACCAATCACTAATTATGAAAAGTATTCTGATTTCAACAAACTTGTCAGGGTGACAGCCTACTGTTTGAGGTTTGCTCACAACTGTTTAGCTACAATTAACAAACAGCTAAATAAAAATAATCATAATTATACAGAAGTTGCAACCCAATACTGGATAGGCCAAGCCCAACAAAAAGAGTACAATAAAGAGTTAGAATTCTTAACTAATGGGAAACAAACAAAAGAACCTGTACCATCAGTAGTTGTGGATCTAAACTTGTTCAGAGATGAGGAAGGCCTTCTAAGGTGTAAAGGGAGATTAGACAAATCAAAACTGTCATACAAAAGCAAAAATCCAATCCTTTTACCTAGATTTAGCTATTTGACAACATTAATAATCAGAAAAACACACAATGATGTATATCATATGGGGGTACCACAGACACTAACTACATTAAGAAAAACTTATTGGATACCCAAGGGAAGGATCACTATGTTCCAACTAAACAGAATCCAGCAGACTTTCTGACCAGAGGTTTATCCTACAAGTTGTTGAAGTCAAACAAAACTTGGTTTATGGGACCTAAGTGGCTCTGTAATACAGACCAATGGCCTGTGGAACAAGTTAACTTGACATTAAATTTAATCTTTTCAAATGAAAAGGTTGAACCAATCACTAATTATGAAAAGTATTCTGATTTCAACAAACTTGTCAGGGTGACAGCCTACTGTTTGAGGTTTGCTCACAACTGTTTAGCTACAATTAACAAACAGCTAAATAAAAATAATCATAATTATACAGAAGTTGCAACCCAATACTGGATAGGCCAAGCCCAACAAAAAGAGTACAATAAAGAGTTAGAATTCTTAACTAATGGGAAACAAACAAAAGAACCTGTACCATCAGTAGTTGTGGATCTAAACTTGTTCAGAGATGAGGAAGGCCTTCTAAGGTGTAAAGGGAGATTAGACAAATCAAAACTGTCATACAAAAGCAAAAATCCAATCCTTTTACCTAGATTTAGCTAT
The DNA here is from genome assembly GCA_023014485.1 of Bathynomus jamesi. Classification (NCBI taxonomy): domain Eukaryota; kingdom Metazoa; phylum Arthropoda; class Malacostraca; order Isopoda; family Cirolanidae; genus Bathynomus; species Bathynomus jamesi. The sequence goes on along the minus strand of JAJOZX010001983.1, from coordinate 370,822 downwards.
TTGACAACATTAATAATCAGAAAAACACACAATGATGTATATCATATGGGGGTACCACAGACACTAACTACATTAAGAAAAACTTATTGGATACCCAAGGGAAGGATCACTATGTTCCAACTAAACAGAATCCAGCAGACTTTCTGACCAGAGGTTTATCCTACAAGTTGTTGAAGTCAAAAAACTTGGTTTATGGGACCTAAGTGGCTCTGTAATACAGACCAATGGCCTGTGGAACAAGTTAACTTGACATTAAATTTAATCTTTTCAAATGAAAAGGTTGAACCAATCACTAATTATGAAAAGTATTCTGATTTCAACAAACTTGTCAGGGTGACAGCCTACTGTTTGAGGTTTGCTCACAACTGTTTAGCTACAATTAACAAACAGCTAAATAAAAATAATCATAATTATACAGAAGTTGCAACCCAATACTGGATAGGCCAAGCCCAACAAAAAGAGTACAATAAAGAGTTAGAATTCTTAACTAATGGGAAACAAACAAAAGAACCTGTACCATCAGTAGTTGTGGATCTAAACTTGTTCAGAGATGAGGAAGGCCTTCTAAGGTGTAAAGGGAGATTAGACAAATCAAAACTGTCATACAAAAGCAAAAATCCAATCCTTTTACCTAGATTTAGCTATTTGACAACATTAATAATCAGAAAAAACACAATGATGTATATCATATGGGGGTACCACAGACACTAACTACATTAAGAAAAACTTATTGGATACCCAAGGGAAGGATCACTGTTAAAACAGTCCTGAGTGAGTGTGTCACATGTAGGCGTATTCATGCTAGGCCCTATAGGAAACCAAATCCTCCTGCTTTGCCAGAGGAGAGAGTTACTCTCAACAGACCCTTTGAGACTGTAGGCATTGACTATACAGGAGCATTGACTATAGGGTGGGTGACACTGAACAAAAAATGTACATTGTACTGTTTACATGTGCTGCCTCACGAGCTGTTTATTTGGATGTTGTGGAGGACCTTACAGCAGAATCTTTTGTTGCTGTCTTTAAGAGATTCTGTGCACGACATTCAGTACCAAAGACAGTTTGGACTGACAATGCTACATATTTCAAAGCTGGTGAACAAGTCATCCATGACTTGTTAAGCAATGAAATCACACAATTATATATGCAAAATACAAACATAAAGTGGAAGTATATTCCGGTTGCCTCTCCTTGGTATGGTTCTATCTGGGAGAGGAATATACAAACAGTAAAGAATTGCTTGAAGAAAGCAATTGGCAAAAAACAGATACACTTATTTGGGTTACTCACTCTCCTGGCTGAGATTGAGAACATCATTAACAATAGACCACTCACTTATGTGAGTGACAACATTAATGACCCAGAACCATTAACTCCAAATCATTTGATTCGGGGAGAACAAGTTAGTCTCCTGCCGGACTACAATATAGACTCTTCAGAAGACCCAAACTGGACTCAACGACATGATGAGCTCCAGACTAAGTTACAACATTTAACTAGAGTTAAAGCTCATTTCATTAAACAGTGGAAAACTGAGTACTTGATGGGTCTAAGGGAGAGACATAAACAAATGACTAAGAAGGATTGGTCTGACACAATTAAGGTAGGGGACCTTGTTCTCATACATGACAGTACTCCAAGACAATACTGGCCTCTGGCTAGAGTTTCAGAACTCAGACCAGGGGCAGACGGGGTAACAAGAGTGGTCAAATTAAGGACTTCAACGGGTGACACAACAAGAGACATTTCTCTTTTGTACCCTTTAGAGTCTGGACCCAAAACAATGGACTTTGGAGAACCTTCTCCACTGACAGTAACAACTGGAGACACTGAACTTCCAGTAACTATTCCTTTGACAGTAGGAGTGGTAACGCATCCTACTACAACATTGACAGACACAAGACCTCAGCGACAAACAGCATTAAAGGCGCGACTATTTTTACAACAAAAAGATGCTGGGGAATTGTAATTTTATCTTCTAACTTTCATTTTTTCTTTTCTTATGGTAAAGACCATAGACAGTTTCATCCTATGGATGTATATTTTCTCTTCTAATTAAATGCTACACCTTCTCCATGAGAAGGTGAGGATAGGCACTGTTAATCAGATTAACAGGCATTTACAGTTAAATAGTTAGCTAGTCTACACTCAGACAAAAATTGGTGACAATGACACCAAAATTTTTATCTCCCGGGGCCCCCAGTATATGGAAAACTTATGAGTGGGTAGTTGGGAGGTAACGAAAATGGTTCACTGAGTAGGTAGGTAGTTAATCTAACAATTAATAAATTCCTTTTATGTCAATAACTGGGTGGAAGAAACCAATTGGTTGCTCACCAGAGTTATTCTCCACACTAGTATTTATATACTGTGTGGGAGGAGCGTGATCGGTAATGGAGATACATTACCGCTCAACCAACCGGGAATAAACCAAGACAACGCTGGTACAGAAAGCCCCGCGAAGAGGAGAACAAAAGGGGAACAAAAACGAAGAACGGGGCGAGAGAACGTACCAGCAAAGTACGCTCTCGAATGAGACAACCGGAGAAGGGAGAGACTGTAATAACTAAAAGTAAGTGACTAATATGAGTTTTTACACCAAACAGTTAAGAACATTAAATTAAGCTGGGTCAGACAAGTTAGGCCTACATTGTGACCTAAGACCCAGCATCAACTCATAGCTTAACAAAGGTGAAGGTAGATTGCCCTAACCTAATCTTGTGAGGAATCCTACTGTGGACCTCAATTTATCTGCCCGCTCTGGACCATTTCCGGAATCTCTAGGCTGACCCCTCTAGGCTAGACTTGATCTACTCTATAGTTAGACTGGAGATATAAGGGGTGGGTTAATTGTGGACCAGTTCATACAGAGCATTTTTCGCAGAAGATTTGGATAGAATATGGCTTTCTTATTTTTTGAGTTATAGCCTTTAACATCACAAGAGCAAAAATAGCAGTCATCACAGTGATTTTTTGGCTCCCTCCATACCATTGGCACACCAAATCTGAATGCTTTCTTTTTGCCTTTACACCATTTCCTTAGATCCTCTACGCAAATAAAACAAACTTTGTGTGGTGCCCATGGTTTGTCTTGGTCTCCTAGTTTCATTCCAAAGTAGGCACGGTACACTTGCCTAATAAAATTTGTTACGTTTCTTTGATGTTTCTTGATCACAAATTCCCCGCATGTGTAGCAGAAGCTGTCGGGACTGTTGACACATCCACGGCTAGCCATGATTCACAACTTACTACAGTACCCAGAACACAATGAGTCTTGAATTTAATTTAATAAAGGCTAAATAAGGCTTTCTTAACACTATCAAAACACAAAAAACAACTCAAAATCACTGAAAAAATTCGCTTCGTATGAATCATTGTGCGCACGTCATGAAATCTGAGTAACAACTTACTCATACGGCTTGGCAACCCAGTATTTATAGTCTCTTAGAAGTTTCTAGTAATTTCTAGAAATCTGGCATTTTCTCGAAGTCGTTTCACAAAAAAATCGAATTTGTGAAATAACTTTGTGTCGTATGACATTTTTATTGTGTTTTTCGAATTCAGCACACAAAAATACATTGTAAACAGCTAAAATTATGAAAAAAGTTTTTCCATTGCAGGCCTGCGTTATGTATCAACTTTTGACGTAAATGCTGTATATAATTTTCATAGATCGCATCACTGCTCCGCTATACGTAAGTTTGTATACTATATACACAGTGGTGGGATTCAAAAATTTTAAGAACCGGTTCGCCCTCCCCTTCTCCTCCCCCTTCCATGTCAGAAATGAAAACTAAAAAAATGTTTTTATCGAAATGCATATGGTATAAAGAAAAATCATGCACAGACTGAAAGGGTTAAGGACCGGTTCGGCGAACTCGGGAAATTTTAGGAACCGGTGCGAACCGGCTGAATGCCACCACTGTATATATAGTATATACACGTAATCGCGGAATAGTACAGAAATGACGTTTGAAAATATGTCGGTTTTACAAAAGTCTCCAAGTGTACTATTATTTTTAAAGGGTTTGGAATCCTAGCCTAGAACGGTTACGCTCTGCAGGAACCTTTAATTTATAGCCAAAGTTAAGCTAAAACAAAAAATTAGTGAAGCCCTGCGATCCTACTTAATCTCACCTTAAGGTAGTCAGTTGAAGCAGGCTTGCTTTAGGCCTCAATTAGCATAGATAAAATACTATTTGTGGTTTCTTTCTCAGCAGTCTACATCTTGCATCAAGACAATCGAACTTGCACCCTTACACGATGTACCAATCATGTATCTAGACTACCAAAGCCTGAACTGCAAGATAGCTCTCTATAACAACTACCTAACTGCTACTTTCAATAAAAGCGTAGGATGGACGCTGCCGGCGTCCAAAATTGATGTAAAAAGCGACCAAAATGTTGGCTCCATAAATGGCAATTTTTCACTAACCTTACACTTATGAGATGGATATAACCTCGTTAACCTCGTTGCAGTTCAGTGCGTTGGTCTCTCTTCACACAAAGGTCAAGCTGGTGGCCCGCCTCTAGGGCTGGCTTGGTGGAGGAAGGAGTTGCTCTTTTGCGTTCTCCACCGCACATAGCCAGATACACCCGGCTCATCTGGTACCGTCCTGAGCCAGGCATCTAGTCTTTTGAAGACTTCAACTTTGACCCCTATAACGTTCCTTAAGTCCTTTGGAAACTGGTTAAAAAGTCTTGGCCCTCTGACAACCAAGCCATTTTCCTTCGGTGTTGAAGAGGTCGCTTGTCGGGCCTTTAATTTGGGGAAAAAAAACACACACACACACACAATGCTGACTCAAGCAAATTAATCATTTCTCACTTTCATATAAGGACATTTAAAAAAGGGGTCGATAAAAGGACTCTTATTTTGTGAAATTTACTACCTTAATAAACTACAATGAGTTACTACAGTAAAAAAATTATTATATATATATATATAAAAGTTAAAAATAAAGTAACATATACCAAATTTATTTAGTCTTATTTTTTCTTAGATTCCAATCAATCTTTTGAGTTAAAAATGAGCGACAAACCTTGTTTTTTTTTTTTCACGATTACCTAACATGGACGAAGTCAAATGATGCAATTTCAATATAAAAAATACTTCAGAATAAATTAGTTTTGGCTTGACGCTTTTCGACGCAAAGTTTGATTGTTGCAGTCAACTGATACCGTCAGCACTTCTATAGCCAAATACCATAGACATAAATAATAGACTCGACTTTTAAACTATCTAACGTGGTATTTGTATTTCCGAGTAGAGTAAACTAGCAACGCAGGGTGACAGAGCGGCGATAGTTTGACGACGTTGAATCTCCATAAAGGCTTCGCATTTGTAATAGGGAAAATGATATGTTTCAACACTATCTCACCTTAAAGTTTTAATATATTTTACCGTTACCCATGCATATATCAACTCTCTCATTTCCCAAATGAGTTGGGGTGAGCATACATACACGCTCGAGTACAGAATATAGAAGGTAATGAAGAAGAGAAAAGGCAGACACTAAAACACATTCATTCACAACGAGATCTTGGTGGACCAGCATCCCCCTAACATGGCTAAATTCCCAGTCTGCTGCGCTTCATACGCCATGCGTGGTGGTGGGTTCCAGGCTTTGTCAAATTTTACCATTAACACTTCGTTTATGTAAGCAAATTTTGGCTCGAAATATGCTGTACGAAACCATTCTGAAGCTAGAAAAATGCAATAATGGGGTGGTTGTTTAGCCCTCCCTTCGCAACATCTAAGGTCATACAAAGGAAGGGACCTACAGCTTTACGTGAATCCGAACCACGGGTCGCTACGGAAGACGGTCTCCCAACTACTATCCGACCCAATGTCGCTTAACTTCGCTAATCAACGGAAAGCAGTGTAACGGCATTGACTACTATAAAACTAAAACAGGATTCAGATTATTACAGTATTCATAGTTTATGAACGTATAATTTTTTGTCACTTCTCTGTAAAAATCCCAATTTTAATGATCATCGAACACTCCCAAGATTGTCAAACAGTTGCTGAAATTACTAAAACAGAAGCGTTTTCTCTCTTTAAACAATTAAAATAATGTGATCAGAGCCAATTTTCGCCAGAACAAATATGGCTGACAACTCGAACCAATTTACTCTGTATATTTAGCGAGAACATATCGCATCTATTCTTATTTATGTCTATAGTTAATACAACGTATTTGAAGGTCACTTCTTAAGGCACAACTATGCTTTTCATTTTAGCTTAGTGTAGCAAGACTTATTAGTAACTAATTTTAACTAAATAATAAAAGCGATACCATTTAACACTTTAGCAGAAAATTGGCAATAAGTTAAATACAAAGGTCAAATTACCTTGACAGCAAATCATTTTTAACGTTATATATATATATATATATATATATATATATATATATATATATATTTATAGACACACGTACGTCTTCAGCCTACCAACTAGAAACGTCATTAATATTAAAAAGGAAATTGAAACTTAAAAATAGGTAATTACCTGCTGAACACAAATTTACCTAAAATTAGAAGTGTCAAAGTTGCGTATAACATCATAGACAGAGGATGAAATAAAACGTAAATACAATTAACAAATTCTACGAACTTAAAATAATGTACTATTTGTGTAAAACATGATTATATCAGAGTCTTACTGATAGCTTTGAAAATTAACCAGTACCAGTTAAATACTGCAGAAGAAATTTGTAACTATTTTGAATGCTATAACGAATGTTATAAATTTGCACGAGTTTGTCTTTTCTATCTATGAAACGGACAAGATTTAAAATGTCAACAATCAACAATTTAAAAAATATGTTAACAATTTGTATCTGCTCACGCAACAACTTCTGAAAACCTGTATAGGAAGCTTTAATGCAGGAAGACTAATATATATATATATATATATATATATATATATATATATATATATATATATATATATATTTCACACACACTGTAAAAATAGTCTCGTTACAAATTTTACTCCTTATTTTTCTTAAGGCACAATTTAAAGGCTTTATGTTACGGAAATGGAAGACAACGTCAGTCGCTTTTATTCGTCAAAAGCGACTTCAGGTATGTTTTTCTTGTTTAACTTTCTTCTTGCTTTTTGCAGTTTCATTTTTACCAAAGTGAATCTTTTGAACGTGGTTTTCCAAATACTTTTTGAAATTGGTCTTGTAATCGCAATGGTCACAACTAAATGACTTCTCTCCTGTATGGACTTTCAAATGAATGTTCAATTGAGACCTGTAAGAAAATACTTTGTTGCAAAAATCGCAGGATGGAAGGTTGACAGGACCAATTTTACAAGGTTTTCCATTTCTCATTATTACTGAATCTATATCTTCCTTCTTGTGATTTGCTGTACAATGTATGATCATTCCAGCTTTTGTCATTTCTTTATGACTGCAAATGAGACAAAAGAATGGGAAAGTGTCACGGTGGGTTTTCTGCTTGTGCATTTTGAGATTGTAATTATCATTGAACTGTTCGTTACAATGCTCGCATTTGAACTCCCTCCAAGGTACTGGAAGCTCCACTTCTTCCACACTTCCATCTATACTCACAGTTCTTAGGAGAATCTTAGCATCAGCGGTACTTTTATGCTTACGATGAATATGGTCTCTGATTGTCATCTTGCTCGTAGCTTTCATGCCACACAAGCTACACTGGAATGGTTTGACACCAGTGTGAGACCGGAGGTGAACTTTGTATTTCCAGGTATCGTGGAAGATAAGGAAACAGTAAGAGCATTGGATAGTTAATTTCTTTGTTGGTCTTGGCTTTTTAGCCACGGTAACGATTAAATGTACTTTGGAACCATCATTGTTTTCAAGGGACTCAATATGAGCATTGGGGTGTTTTGTTTTGATATGCTCCACAAGATCAGTTTTATGAGTGGCTCTCAACCCACAGACAGCGCATTCAAACCTCTCACGTAGGATGTTCCTTCGTTTCTTAGGCGGACTCGTTTCAGCTCCATCAGCGGAATCTTGCTGGGTTTCACTCTCATTTTCTGGTTCTAGTTCTTCGGGTTCAGGTTCTGGTTCTAGTTCTTCGGGTTCAGGTTCTGGTTCTGGTTCCGGTTCCGGCTCAGGTTCAGGTTCAGGTTCACGCCTCTTCTTTGGAATATATTTAACTTTGGGAGCATTTGAGTGGACAATCAAATGCACACTGGTCATGTGACGCATCATATGTTCCCTGTAACTGGAGGTGAAACTGCATACATCACAGTGGTATGGTTTTTCCAGTGTATGACATCTAACGTGTCGCTCCAAAGAATATTTACTCGTGTAAATCCTGTTGCAGAGAGCGCAGACGTAGCGCATTTTGCTATTCACATCTCTGCCGAGAGTCACTCCATCTTCCATCATTACTTTACGCGGAACCTTCTTATCAATCAGTTTCTCAAGCTCATCTTGTAAACTGTCCAAAGAAACAGATTCGGACTTCTCTTTCTTAGTAACGTGAAGCTTTATGATATGACTTTTCAGTTTTTCTGGATCCACCGAGTTAAAAGAACACACTCGACATTCGTAGAGCTGATCTTCGTGTTCCATGAGCATATGCTTCCTTTGGAAGTAACGATTTGGAAACCACTGCTTGCATACTTTACACTTAACTTCATTTGGATTATCACCTTCACCCTAAAAATATAAAAATTTAATGTCTAATTTATAAGGCTTAATCACGTTAGTAATATATATATGATGCAAACCCACAAGGAAAAAGAAAAAATGATTCGAAGGCCTTTCGTGTATTCAGCAGCACACCTCATCAGGGAATGATGGTGTGTACTGCTGAATACATGAAAGGCCTTGGAATCATTTTTTCTTTTTCCTTGTGGGTTTACATCATTCATTCATTTCATGTGTTTAATTGTGAAATTCACCATATATATATATATATATATAATATATATATATATATATACAGGGTGTCCGAGAATTATCTGTACAAGTTTTGGCTGTTATTAAAAGTCAACCATGAAGTGTAGAAATTCCAGTGTTGTCCCATTTTACAGAGAATCTCTAAGTTTTTCTGATACCAAGTTTTGACAAGTTTTTTAGAAATTCCAGTGTGTCCGAACATTATCTGTACAATTTCATCTTTTAATAAAATTCTTGATAACACACGTAAAATTCTTAAACAAGATTATTTAGAATCTGTATTTTCAAAAGTTTCTTTTATTAAAGTAACGTTGTTACAAACATTCGATATGTGCACCATCAGTGATTCGCAAAACATCCAATCGATAATCCAAATGTTGCCATGTACGCTGCAGCATATCCACATCAATTCGCTCAATAGCAGCTGTGATTCTTGCTTTTAAATCATCAATGTCTGTCACCCGCGTACAAAAAAGAAAAAACTTGTCAAAACTTGTTATCAGAAAAAACTTAATGAGTTTCTCTGTAAAATGGGACAACACTGGAATTTCTACACTTCATGGTTGACTTTTAATAACAGCCAAAAATTGTACGGTGAGAAGTCACCTAAAGCTCAGATAGGATGCGAGATTGGGAGAGGAAGAGGAAAAGACGGTCAAGCGAGAAGAGAGGGCTCTCAGCGAGCATAAGGCGTAAACGTTCGGGGAGGGGGAAATCAGAAAGGACCGGGAAGGCGCGACGACGTACTGACGACAGGGTGGGGCATTCCACAAGGATGAGAGACGGTGAGGGGCGACTGGCAGGAGGCGCAACGAGGAGCCTCCTGCCGGAACATAAGATAGCCGTGCGTGAGGCGCGTATGGCCGATGCGAAGCCGCGCAAGGACGACCTCTTTGTGTCTGGAGCGGTGGAAAGAGGACACCCAATATGACAGACGGGGGCGGATGGACCAGAGTTTATTTCCGGTGGCATCGTCCCAGGACTGTTGCCACATGCGGTCGTAAAAGGAACGAAAGACCTGCACATAGTCTGAGAAGGGGAGCGGGCGGGGGAGGGGAGGCAGCGAGGCGGCGGACCGGGCTATGCGGTCCGCCGCCTCATTACCGGAAACACCAACATGGGCGGGAACCCAGCAGAAGGTGACCCGGATCCGGTGAACGGTGTGCAGGACATGGTACTACTGTTGAATAAGGCGTACGAGGGGGTCCGGGGAATCATAGCGCTCGAGCGCCTGAAGGGCGCTCAGCGAGTCCGAAAAAATGGTACAGGAGGACCGCGAACAACCCGATACCAGACGGAGGGCTTCCAGAAGGGCAAAGAGCTCCGCGGAAAAGATGGAGGCCTGAACCGGCAGGGGGATACCCCGGGAGGTAGGTGACAATGACGGAGAGAAGACGGCGGCCGCGACACCTGCAGGGGAGCGCGAGCCGTCGGTGTAGACGGGAACGTCGTCCGAATGGACGGGAAGATGGGCCAGAAAAGAAGACCGGAGGACGGCAGGAAGAGACTCCTTACGCAGGCTACGGAGCGCCTGGCAACGGCAGATAGGGGTGGTCCGCCAGGGGGGCGACAGATCGAAGGAGAACGGCAGAATAGAGGGTGGGGGGATCCCCAGGGACGAGAAAATCTCGGCCAGAGAGGCAGCGAAATGCCACGTGTCAGGCCGGGGTAGCGCCTGGGAGATCGCGGAGAAGAGTAGGGACATCGGAAGGCGGCAGATGCGAAGGTAACACTTCGCCATGAGAAGGCCCCGGCGAATGGGCAGGGGGGATGTCCACAGTCCACCTGAAGACTAGCGACAGGGGACGAGCGGAAGGCACCCGACGCCAGGCGAAGGCCACGGTGGAGAAGAGGATCCAGCATACGGAGTGCCGGAGAGGAGGCGGAGCTGTAGACCACACAGCCGTAGTCGACACGGGATTGCACCAGGGAGGTGTACAGGCGCAGCAGAGTACGCCTGTCCGCCCCCCAGGTCGTGTGGGACAGATGACCCAAAAGGGAGAGGGTGCGGCGAGATGTTTGCCGCAACCGCCTAAGGTGTGGAACCCAACCGAAAAATCCGTCGAGGGTCATACCCAGGAATCTAACGGATGGGACGAGGGGAAGAGGAGTGCCGGCAAGGGTAAGGGCGAAGGTATGCGACAGACGGAGGCGCCGAGGACGGAAACGCATACTGGAAGACTTAGAGGGTGAGAAAGCATAGCCAACCGAGGACGCCCAGCGAACCACCGCGTTGATGGCTAGCTGGAGCCGACGTTCAGCCAAAGACGGGAGGCGGCCAGAGCAATAGATAGCCAGGTCATCGGCATAGAGGGAGCTACGAACGGATGTAGGCAGGACCGTAGCGACTGTGTTCATCACGAGTGAGAAACACAAGACGCTAAGGACACTACCCTGAGGGACACCCTCCTCCAACGGAAAGCGGTCAGAGAGGGCAGAACCGATGCGGACGCGGAAAGAACGGGCGGACAAGAAGTTATAAATAAAGGAAGGGAGAAAGCCTACGAAACCCAGGGAGCGTAAGCAGTCGAAGACCGCGCTCCGCCGGGTAGTATCGTAGGCCTTCTGGAGGTCGAAAAAGACGGCGAGTACAAATTGACGCCGGGAGAAAGCCTCCTGCACGTCATGGCTAAGGAGAAGGAGGGGGTCGGTGGTAGACCGGAAGCGCCGGAAACCAGCCTGGGTAGCAGGGTACTGGTCACTCGCCTCCAAGGTAAAGGACAGCCGCGAGGCGACCATCGCCTCCATCACCTTGCAGGCACAGCATGTTAGGGAAATGGGGCGATAGTTCGACGGGAGTGAGGGGTCTTTATCGGGCTTCGGGATGGGGACGACGATGGACTCACGCCATCGGTCCGGAAATGAACCCTCCAACCAAATCCGGTTATAGAGGTCCAGTAGAAAGCTGAGAGCAGAGGGGTGGAGGTGCCGTAACAAGTCATAGGGGATATTATCGGGGCCGGGGGCGGAGGGCCTCCCGAAGCTCTGTCATGTGGAAGAGGTGATTATAGGGGTCATCCCTATGATGTGGAAATTCCGGTGGGTCGCGGCGGGAGTGGGGGGAATCGCAACTGGAGATGGCTGCGAAGTGCGCCGCGAGTGCGTTCGCGACGGCCTCCGGATCGGACACGAACTCGTCGTCCCCGACCCGAAGCACCGGGGGTCGAGGGGGGACACGGGTCCCCTCAAAGCTACGCACCTTGCGCCAAACAGTCGAGGGGGCGGTCGAGGAGGAGATCCCGGACACGTAACTCCGCCAGGAGGTACGCCGGGCTAGTTTCAAGACCCGACGGGCCACTGCCTTCAGGCGCTGAAACGCCATCTTATGCTCCGGCTGGCGGGTCCGGTAGAAGCGACGGCCAGCACGGCGCCGCTCCTGAACGGCACGGGAGCACTCTGGGGTCCACCATGGGACGCTGCGCGGCCTGGGGGAGCCTGAGGTACGGGGAATGCAACTGGTGGCAGCCGAGAGGATCTTGCTTTCGAGAAAGGCGAGGGCCTCACTAACGGAGGGAAAGGCAGGAATGGACGGCGAGATCGCCGTGCACCTCGTGTATGAGGCCCATTTCGCTCGGGCGAACAGCCAGCGCGGGCGGACAGAGGTGGGGGGGAGGAGACGGGTTGGGGTAAGACACACAGGGAAATGGTCACTGCCGGAAGAATCCGGCAGGACCTCCCAGGTGAACTCCGTCACGATATCGAGGGAAACCAGGGAAAGATCAATACAGGTGAAACTGTCATGGGCCGAGTGGAGGCAGGTTGGGGAGCCATCGTTCAGAAAGGTGAACTCTAGCTCGTCCATAAGGGAGAGAAGGGTCCCGGAGAGAAAGGTGGAGCAAACGTCCCCCCAGGCCGGGTCCCGACTGTTGAAGTCCCCGAGAAGCAGGAAAGGGCGGGGAAGCGCAGAATTAGGTCACGGAGAGAATCGGGTGGAGGGCGTACGTTAGGGGAGAGGTAAAGAGAGCAGACCGTGAGCTGACGCCACAAAGAAAGGCGCACGGCCACAGCTTGCAAGACAGTACGTAGCGGGAGGGGGCGGAAAGGGACGGAGCGGTGCACGAAGACCGCGGAGCCCCTCCTACCCGCCCCATCGAGAGGCGGGGAAGGGAGCCCGCAGTAGCCGGACACTCGAGGGAGGGAACGGGAGCCCAGTATCGTCTCCTGAAGGCAGAAACACGCCGGACACCTGGAGGCCAGGAGAGAAGAGAGACTCTCGAGGCCTACCAGGAGCCCGCGGATGTTCCACTGCAGGAGCGAAGTATATGGAGGGGTAGGAAAGTCTGCGAAACGGATGGTTATGGGGTGGGAGGCCGATCGGGCGGCCCGAGATTAACAAGGGGATTGGAAAGCCCCGGGGCCCAACGGGGGACGCCGAACGTGGGCGAAGGCGAGGGTCACCCCGACGGGGGGGCGATGTGGAAACTGACGCCGGCAAATCCTCCTGAAGAGGAGTCACCCGGACGCCCGGGGGAGAGCGATGCAGAGAAGGGGATGTGAGGGGTATCCAGAAGGCCCCTCCCTTCACCGGAGGTGCAGGGGAGGCTGGACTACAAGGGGGAGTGGAAAAGGATACTTCACCCGGATGCATAGGCAGGTCAAGGAGAGAGGTGGGGTAGGTCACGAGCGGGGGCGTGCTCATCCCACCCACGCCGACCATGCGGGCGAGTTCCCCCTCCAGTGGGTCCATCGACCGAACCGGTGAGGGATGTATCTCCGCCCCCACCACGAGGGTCGTCGGGGACCCTAGGGGGGAGCGTCCATAACGGTTGCGCAGCGGGGACGGTGAGGACATCGGGGGCGTTTGTGTCTGGGAGAGGAAGGTGATGCGAGGCCTATGGCCTCGAACCTTTCGGGGTCACTATTGGCGCGGCGCTTGCGGCCCGTTCCCCTCCGTCAGGCGGCCCGCATGGGCGACGGCGGGTCACGGTCCGGAATGGGGGTGGCCGAAAGCGCCGGTGGAGAGGGCGTAGAAGGGGCAGGGGGGGTTGCCGACGAAGCATCGGCGTTCGCGGAGGGAGCACGTGGGGACGCGCTGGTAGTACAGGGAGTCGCGGCGGGAGTCCGCTGGGCGGCAGAGGATAGACAGGGAGTAGCGGACACGGTGGGTGGAGGCGCGTCGGGAACCGCCGGTGAGGACGGGGTCTGGGCCGGCGGCGGCCGGGGACGGAGAGCCTCGGCGTACGAGGTACCACGCCGGGCCTCGCGGCCACGCAACCGGTCCCGCGCCTCCCGAGCGCTGAGAAATTCTGATGAACAGAGGGCCCGAACCTCCCTCTCAAAGAGGAAGGACGGGCAAGAGCGGGATGAAGCAGGGTGCGGTCCATGACAGTTGGTGCAGGAAGGCGGAGCAGTACAGGGCAAGGGGTGGGGAGGGCCGCCGCAGCGGACACACAACGGGGTCGGCTGACGGCAGGAACTGCTCACGTGGCCAAACCTATTGCACTGAAAACAGCGCGTAGGATCTGGCACGTATGGCCGAACCGAGAATTCGCATGCTCGTCTCTCACCAAAGCCCCAGAATACCGAAACGGGGGGCACCAGTGAGTCAAAAGTAAGGAGAAGGCGAGGAGAAGGGACGGCTGGGGACCGCGATCTGTCAGGAAAACGGTATATTTTCACCACACCCTGGGAGGCGAGGTCAGTCTGGAGGTCCTCCACCGGGATGGGTAGAAGACGAGCAGCGTAGATCGTGCCCTGGCACTGATTGAGGCGGGGGTGGGGAGTCACCGTGATCCCGCAGCCCAGGACATCGGGGATAGCGAGCAGAGAGGAGGTTTCGGCAGAGGAACGCGACCTTATCAAAATGGAGCCATCCCTCTGAGGCCGAAGGTCAAAACGCGCCGTCCCCGTCTTCCCATGGATCGCTCGAAAGAAGCGTTCGTGGTTAGTGGGGAGGGGCTTGGAGGAGGAGGGGCGGAGGACGAGGAACTTGTCCATCGTCCTAAGGCCGAGTGAAGCCGTCTGGCCAAACACCACCGGAACTTCGAGGGGGCGAGAAGACGAGAAAGGCGGACGGCGACGTCGGGTCCCACGTCCCCCAGGGGCCGAGGGGGCCGGGGGCGATGAGGCCCGACCGGAGTGGGAGGCGACCGGGGCCGCGGGCCTCCCACCTGAGGGCGAAAAAGCAGGTGGGTCCCTATCGGGACGTGGAATATGGGGGGATCCAGGGGTCGGGGGGTCCACTGCAGGTCCATCCGCTACTGGCGGGGGTCGGGCAGCGGCGCCACGAGCCTGGGGAAGAGAGGGAGAGGAGGTGTCGGCAAGAAGAGCAGACGGGGTGGGCGAGGGCTGCCGACTGCCCTTACCAGACCCACGGTCCAAAGAGGTAGTCAGAGGGAGGTCATATGCACAAGCCGGGTCGTCAACGAGGTCCTTTAGATTTGTAAATGTTTCCATACAAAAAATTTTGTTGTTGTTTCGCGCCCGGGGCCGCGGGGAACCGATTACCCGGGGCCCAAGGGGACCAAGCGCACGCCGGCGGGGGATGGGTGCCTCGTCCCATGCGGGTACCCCCGTTTCAAAAGGGGCCCTTGCAGCATCGAGAGTTCTCCCCCGCCGGCAGCAAAGACCAAGGCCCCCCAGGGTCCCAGGCCCGGGCACCCTACCAGCCAACTTAGTCCGGCCCCGACCATGGGAGCGAGACCCCCAGCGATCAGCCCCGGCAGCCCACGGGGCGCGCGAAGTGAAAAGAGAAAGCAGAAAAAAAAACAGAGGGGGCAAGGAAGAGGGGAAAGAGGGGAAGACAGGAAAGAGGGGGCTGTAGGATAGCAGGGTATGTTAAAAGTCTACTTCGCAACCGGGCGGGGGACCCGGCAGGGCCCCCAGCCGCGGCTGACCCCCCTCGCCACATGGAGGCAGGAGCCCGCGGGCGATCCACCCCAGAAAGACCGCCCGCGGGGAGGGATATATATATATATATATATTCTAAAAGTTCTGCCTAATTAAAAAGTAGAAAAACTTATATTACGAAAATTAATAATTTCTATAACATCTTAATATTAACCAGGGTTCCCAACTTTCCACTCTGTTTTTGAAAAAAATATATGATGTCCCATATTAATAAATAGAAATACTGTATAGGACAGTCCTATAGCTCCTATATTTTTTATGGAGAAGAAATTATACCACACTAATGATACTACATAAGATAAGGCTTACAAACTCGTAAACTATTTCTCAGTTGGGGTCTCATTCCCTTTATCTGTAAAAACCTAGCTACCTCTAATTTTCATAGGTCTAGGATTATCTTCTTACGACTAAAACTATGACTAATACGTTCTTTTAATATAAAATATAAAAATAATTATACAATATGAAAGAAAATTTGCACTTTATTTCTTTGGATAATTCAACGAGAACCGAGAGAAAACCAGAAGAAAAAATTGAATTGGAAGAGATTTCATTTCACAAAAATCAAATGAAAATACTTTACAGCCTTTGTCTGCATTTCTTAATATATCAAATTAAGGTATATTTAGATATTTATCATTACAGAACCAGTACGAGAAAAATCTAAAAACTATTTAAAAATTGGAACTTGTTTACGTTTTAAAAAGTTCTTAAACATGGCGCAAACATCATTAATTGACAAAAACCTGATATAAATAAACTAGGCCTATATTCCAATGCAAAAATTTATTACCCATCTTATAATTCCTATTTTTTCATAAATTATTATTTTTAAGATACTTCGAAAAATGATAATGATTTATATGACAAAACGAGAGTAAAATAATTATAGGGCATCTGGGAACCCCGCAATGTTAATATTAACAATTCAGGATGACAAAATGTGTAAAAAAAAAAAGGGGGGCAGGGGAATAGTTACCGGTTTTACGGACGAGTTCTTGCTGGGTGCAATTACTGATTTCTGAGCACTTGTTGACTTTTCGGGTAACAGAATTTGAGAGCTACTCACTTCACGCACTTTTCCATTATCTCTCTTTGGGATTGGAGATGAATGTTTCTTCTTATTATTAATAGTGTTGTTATTATTATTATTAGTGTTGTTGTTGTTGTTAGGTGGTAGTGATTTTTCATTATTATTGTTATTGTTATTATTATTATTGTTGTTGTTGGTTCGTGCCAATGTTGAATTAGTAATAGTTATTTCTTCTTCAGGGGGAAGGGATTTAAGTTTTGCTGATGCTTTGGCTTGTGGTTTAGGTCTTCCTCTAGTTTTACTTGGAGATTTAATGGGGGATTCTTTCGCGGGTACTTTCACCCATCTTTTCTTTGGTCTGCCAACTTGTCTCTTAATGGGTTTCTTTTCTCGCTTGGCTGATGATGATGATGATGATTTACTGGATTTACTGAATTTAGCGAGTTGTTTTGCTTTTTTTGATGGTGATCTAAGCTTAAGGTCAGGAGAGAGTAACATTTGTTTTGGATCAGAAGATTTCTTGCGACCCATGGTTATCACAATAACAACTTATCTGTAAAAATTTAAAAAAATTCATGAATAGAAGGAAGTGGGTCAATACTCAATACTGTAACTAAATTAAAATTGCTGTACCTACGCATGGACTGTGGATATGGATGTCAAATGTAAATTTGGAAGTATAGGGCAAGGGTGGTGGTAGAAATTGGTGGTCATCTGGCTGTTCACGCAAATCATCCTAAGCCAAATTTAAGCCATTCCAAAGGTGACTCGGGTACTACTGAGTTAAAATCAAGGTGTAACTAACTTTTAGCCAGATTTCTGTATTGGCTTGCCCAGAGGAAGATGACAATTTGAGTTTAGAGCAAGTTATTCAAAACATAACTTGCCCATAAGATATCTTTAAATTTTAATCGCGCTTCTTTTGTCATTTATTTTTAATTTTTAGGATTCTACATTTTTCATTCTTGTTTCAGGATTAAAATAAATTTTTTAAATTAATATTTTCTTAGTCATTTACCACTGCAAATTTAGATTTATGTTCAAGAGCATTATTAGTATGATACACTACTAGTAAATATTTCCAGCAGGCAAAAAGTGAAGGAAAGGGTTGTCTGCAGAATCATAAAAAAAATTTAGCAAGCTAAATATGCAGGGCCTACCTGGTGTTTTTCCATGACAATTGTCACAACATAACTCATAAGTTAAAGAACAGAGAAAAAAGTGATTAGAAAAAAGATAGGTAAAATTCCATATCTAGATTTTAAATAAGTGCTTTTTTTCCATGAAACAATTTCTTTTTGCACAAGCTGCATAAAACCATTTTTTTTCCCCCCCCAAAGTACCACCACTGTCACCCCTTGAGCCAAAATCAACCCATATTATGGTATATAATGCATGTTTTGGGACATTAAAAAAAATTTATCATATGAGCCCTTAATTTTTTATATGTTTCTTTTCAATAATTGGTTAGCATTATATTTTCTTTCCTTAAAGGTTCAATTTCCCTTCAGCATTAATGCAGCATCTTTCTAATTAGTCAAATAGAAGGAATTCAGAGAACCTTCACAGGCAGAATCAATAGATTCAAAGTTTAGTTCTTGGGGAATATTACTCAAATTAGGTCCTACATTTGTACTCATTGAAAAGAGGACAACAACAAAATACATCAGAATTTAAACAAAGAAAATAAATAAAAAAACTAGTTCCTAATCCTGAATCAAACCCTATAGCAGGGGTGGGCAACCTTTTTAAGTGAGTGTGCCAAAATCGTCAAATCTTTGATGCAAAAGTTAATCTTTACCATTTTTTAGCAGAAAACATTAAGTTAAAATATAAAACTCAGCGAAGAATTTGGATATTTATTTATTTTAATTTTTTTTAAGGAAGGTGAGCCCGGGGAATCGCGTGCCGGAAAAAAGTCGTTGGCGTGCCACGTTTGGCATGCGTGCCAAGGGTTGCCCACCCCTGCCCTATAGCCATCTAAACATCAGTAAGGAACAGCAAAGGCACAATGTGCAGTGTCCTGTCTCTCATAAGGCTAGAGGCTAGACAAGGAACATTCTCAACTCCAAAAGAAAGTAACTTGTAGTTAGAGGACCAATTTAAGCATTTAATCAATTGCTAAAACAATTAAGAAATATAACTAGAGATGAAGATCTTCAAAAGGAGGGATCAACTGTGTGTCAATCCTGAACTATTGTTCAAAGCCATCAAAAGTAAAGAAACTAGACACCAAACTTTGGTCAATCCTATATGAGCTGGGTGCACTTGGCTATGTGCAGTAACTCAAGAGAGCAACTCTCTCCTTTACCAAATCAACTTTAGAGATAGGGCCATGGGTGGGTGTGCATATGTATAGTATACATGGGAGAATTATGGATTACTATCTTGTATATGTACAGTAGAGCATCAATTATCCAAAAACCAGTTACTATATCCAAAATGCCCTGCAGTCACCAAGTCCTCCTCACTCTGAGGCTTTTCAAGGCCTAGGTACAGCACTAAGGTTGGCTGCACACAAGGTCATCTTGCAACTTATGACTGACAATTTTGGGTCATGAGTTGTGAATCACAAGACAATCCTGTGTGCAGTTGGCCTAAGTGGTTTGACTTACATGATGATGACAGGATGTCTCTAAAAAAATATTACACTTTTTTTTAAGTTCTTGATTAAAATATAATAAATATCAATTGATTATCCAAAAAAATCAGTTATCCAAAATGGCATCCCAATTTCTTTGGATAATTGATGCTCTACTGCAGTGGTCCACAACCTGGGGTCTGTGAATGAGTTTCAGGGGTCCACAGAAGACAAGCGTATATATATATATATTCTAATTTACACAAAATTAGAATATACAAATTATTGGTGCTCTTCCAATACGTGCTCTACCATAAAATTTACATTCCAATATGTGCTAACTAATGAAAATATCACGACCTAACCTAACCAATCATCAAGGGCGTACAATTGACCTAATGATTGGTTAGGTTAGGTCATGATATTTTCGTTAGTTAGCACATATTGGAATGTAAATTTTACGGTAGAGCATGTATTGGAAGAGCACCCAAATTATTTTCACTAAGTGGCAGGGTTGGCAAAAACCCAAAAGTTTTTTGCTGGGTAGTTGGGTTCTTGCCAACCCTGTAAAAAACCCATGGTTTCAGCCTAAAACCCATAGGTTTTTGCGAGCCCTGCTAAGTGGTCCTCAAAAATAATCCATATTCTTCTGAGTCCACAAGTGAGAAAAAGGTTATGGACCATTGCTCTACTGTATATTTTTAACTTGCTTAATTTATTAATAAAAGGATATGTAGAAATATAAGAGTATATTTTTCCACAAGAACTGATACTAAAACAGAAATTAATATAAAATGGTAATAATAATAATAATAACAGGTCCTCCTGAATATCCATATTTAACTTAAAACTAAATTATTTATTTACCATTAATTTTAAGCAACTCATTTTTGCCAATGGCCATCCATGACCCCTGATTTGGTGACAGCAGGCTAAGAACACACATTTAATCTACCCTGAGAAATAACTGGAATTCACTTTAACAATTATAAATGTCAAAAAATAATTTTACTTGATTTATACTTCTTTATTAAATTTTCTCAACCAAACCATCACTTGGGAGAAATTGCTCAAGAGAACAGTAAATGGTTAGTATTGTGGACACGACACATTATAGTTATTTGATATCAACTACGATACTAAATTTTTCTCCATTGCAAGAATTTTTAAAAGCTCTTTCTTGCATGTTATGGAAAAATCCTTGTGATGCCACTGGAAAGTTTAAGTAGATTTTGCAATTGCAATCTGGACCTAGCCTTACCTAATATAACCTAAGCTATTATGAAGTCTCTAAACTGCAACTGGATTCTGGAACTTTGCCAAAAAATATTTCATACTGAATAGAAAAAACATTGAACCCAGTGACCCATTGTCAATTCTTTGAATTAGAGTCTATGCTCAGTAGGACAAAAGAAAATTTATTCAGGATAATATCCTTGGTATGGGTGTAATGTATCTAACTTGGCACTTTATTCTAAGTTAGGTTATGGTTAATGTGTGCTTCAGTGGGGATAGTTAGCATTACTGACTACAAATTCATCAGCCCTGGGATTGAGACCAGGTGATGGCAGGTGGCATGCAGCAAAACCCAGCTGCTCATCCTTCCACACACACAAAAAAAGGTTGGTTGGTAGATAAATGGGTACCTTGGGTAACCTTGTGGTTAAGATACTGGGCTGCTGGTGAAGCATGGTTCAGATTCCACATTAAACTGTAGGTCTAAGGTAAGGTGACAAGCTTGACCTTCATCAGAATGAACAATTTGGGTGGAAGCAAACCAAGGTTATATGTAGTAAATGCCATGACCTGCATTTCTTGCAAGAAATATGTTTTCCTAGTATAATTTGATGTGCTTTATTCAAATCTAAATTTCATTTGTTGTGCAAATTTCTTAAAATGTTATTAAAATATGACTGTGTAGGTTAGGGTAGTTTCCATTTTGGAACATTTCCACAACAAATTAAGCTCAAATTTGAAGTAATTCCATGTTGTTAGTTTCCCATTTGGAAGATCTGCACAACAAATGAAGCTTAGATTTGAAAAAGCACATGAAATTACACTAGAAAAATATTTCGCTAGAAATGCAGCGCTTGTGCCACTGAAAATGACCAGAATCTTGGTTCCCATCTTAAGTGTAGGCAACTAAAACAACGTCGGCTAGGCCTATACTGACGTAGGAATAGGCCACTTTACTGTTCCTTTTTAAATCCTCTTGAAACTAGTTAAACCAGTCTGGGATAGTCAGCCTACGAATTTCTGCAAGTCTGGTTTTGGTCTAATTCTTCAAGTCTTCGCTTTCCATAGGCTAGCGTACGCTAGCCTAGGCTAATCTCCAGTTAGTAATAGGCGAAATTAATTAACGAATGCTAAATATCCCTAACACCACGTAAAATATGGTTAATTTAATGGGAGGTGTAACTGCTAAAAAAATTAATTTTTTAAGAAAATAGTCTAACCTTAAACAAATAATTGTAGTCATTCCTAAATCCCCTCCTCCCTCCTCACACTTTCAGAGGAAACTCAAAATGGCTGTGTTAAAAACGTAGACTAATGGTTCCTTTGTAATTCAAAATATTTATTTCTAAAAATTCTGATATACTGAAATCACTAATTTCTTATTTAAAAGTAAGGTACCATCTAACTCAATATATTTCATAATACCATTTTTATTGACAATTACCTATAAAGCAATCGGAAATGTAGATTATGACGTCATTATCTTGCTTTGTCTTTCTGGCTTGCTGATCTTTCTTGTCACCGCCTAAAATTTGGATTTATAATCAAAGCATTAGTTGAAGAGAGCATTGCATAAAAGACTGTGATGCCTCCATATGAAGTTTTATTGAGAGAAATGTGTTTAACCCTCGTCAGAAACCTTCAATTTAGTTACGATGTTGGAACCATGGGGACTATATGACCCCAGGCCTAAAATCTAACAAAATGGTGCAATAAAAAGTCTGTAATGAAACTCTCATGAAACATTGATATTTAAGAACCTTTAATGGATATTTCTTTTAATATTTTTATCCCATAGTTCCTGATGTGGGTTAAACGAGATAGTGGTTATCAATGCGGTATAGACTGCGTGTGTGTGTGTGTGTGTGTGTGTGTCGGAATCTGTGTAAGTAGGGATTTCCTGAAATCCCTAAAATGTTCAGGGATTTCATGTAAAGTTTAGTAATATTTTTGTTAAACTATGGGAAAATTTGAAAATAAAAACCCACTCTAATAGACAGTTTATTTCCACGACAGTTTCGACGCCCACTGGCATCCTCCTCGGGTGGATACAGAAACACGAATGAACCAAAACAAGAGGGAAAAGCAGTCCAGGGACCGACCGTTAAGAAATTCGCACCTAGGTTAGATCCCATTCTCCCGACACCGGAAGGGCATTTTCATTAAGTACATTCGCGCAATTTGTGGGAATGTACTTGTAAGCGGACCCTGTAATAAAATGCCCTTCCAGTGTCGGGAGAACGGTATCTAACCTAGGTGCGAATTTCTCATTGGTTTCTGGATTGTTTCCTAATCGGCTTTTTTCATTCGTTTTTCGGTTTATAAGTTCTGTATAATAAACAATAATGTAATAACCAATGTATTAATAAATTTATAATTTCTGTAATAAATAATTATGCAATATTAAATGTAATAAATTTAATAATAAATGTAATAATTATGTAAAAAAAATATAATAGAATCTGTGTTTAGAAGAGGAAGATAGTTTTAAAAAATTTGCGCGAATGTACTTAATGAAAATGCCCTTCCGGTGTCGGGGAGAATGGGATCTAACCTAGGTGCGAATTTCTTAACGGTCGGTCCCTGGACTGCTTTTCCCTCTTGTTTTGGTTCATTCGTGTTTCTGTATCCACCCGAGGAGGATGCCAGTGGGCGTCGAAACTGTCGTGGAAATAAACTCTGTCTATTAGAGTGGGTTTTTATTTTCATATTTTGACCTTCACGTAGAAAAAAAAAAGTTTTTTTGCATTTATACGGGAAAATTATTGAATGCCCGGTTAGGTAAACTGTACATCCTGGACAATTGGTTAGGTTAAGTCGTGATATTTTCATTCAAACTAACGAAAATATCAACCTTACATGAAATCCCTGAACATTTTTGGGATTTCATGAAATCCCTAGTTACACAGCTTCCCTGTAGTAAATAAATATAAATACACACACATCTCGCTCTTCATCTTTCCTTGTGGCTGGGCATCACACGCACACTTTTTTTTTTGTCTTCCCTACACAAAGCCCATCGCAACACTAACGTGTGTATCACGATATTAGCAATGACGCCATGGTTTAGGATCTTTTCCTTTATAGCACCCCAATTTCTTCTTTTTAGTTGTAAATCCTTGATAAGTGGTTACGGTTAGTAGTGATATTTTCGTTAAAACTAACGAAAATATCTCGACTTTAACAAATCGTCAAGGGCGTACAGTTGACCTAACTGGGAATTTAATTAACACAAACAATGGGGGGTGCTATAAAAGAAAACACCCGTGGTTTATTTTTATAAATACTTTCATCATGACAAAAAGATGCAATTGCTTTTAGGGTAGGTTAGGTTAGTCGTTAGGTTTTATTAGATTGGGTAAATGTCACGATGCAGAATCGAGTGCGTCGCAGTTTTGTTGGTCAACCAAACGTAGGTGTAACCAATCTTTTAATTACTCATCTTAATCGGAAGGATACTGACCCCTTCACTTTGTGTTGCGGTAATTAGGAACAAACCAATGTTTCACTGTCACAATGAAACCCACACTAATAGACGGAGTTTACCACAACAGTTTCAATGCCTATTGGCATCCTCTTCGGGTGGATACAGAAAAACGAATGAACAAAAGGAAACAATCCAGGAGGTAAGGAACATTTAATATTAATGAGGGTTTTATCACATTTCGACCGCCACGTAAGAGAAGTTTTGCATTTAAATGTCTCGATCTCAAAGCAAAAGAACTACTTTTACCATTCCTGAAATGCGATATACATACAGTATATAAAAGTTTATAATGCATTAATACAAAGTGACAGCACGTCCTAGATACAGTAACTGATATCGAGTTTCTAAGTGCTTTGAAGTTACAGTATATGTAAAACCAAAATTTTGTTAGTTTCGATAGACAACCCTTAAGTCTTTTTCAATGCGCAACTGCTTATCAAAATGTACTGGCACCAACCTTCACATCATTAAAAAGGTCTATACTCGGTATTTCAGAGGGTGGAATCATGAAAGAATACTGCCTCTACAATATTTTGCAGACTTCTTCTTGTATCACTAGTAATGTACTCTATAGTATTTCCTTCCAGCATTCTTTTTCTAACTTTCCTATACTTCTTTCAAACCTGTCTATGGTGAGCTTCACCCAATCTACTTTTCTAAGTGAACATATTACGCAGATGCGAACACAGTTCGCAAATTCTATTCATTTTGTCTTGCTTAGTATCTGCTCAGCAAATTCTGTAATTATTAAGGTTGATCAGTTTTACACACAAACAACATTCAGTATAGTTTAGTCCCACCACACACCTTTTTCCAACATACATTAATTTTCAATTCACTTTAGTAACATACCACTTTAATGGACTCCACTTTAACAAAATTTGTGCTTCAGATCAGCTCATCTTAAAATTTCTTGCCGGGCTCGAACCGTTACCAAAGTAAAGAGCCATGTTTAAGTGGCTTGCCGAAATGTTTGTGTATCAACTGGCCGGGAAATGAAGCTTGCCTCACGACAAAACTGAGCAAGTTCCGAGAACAAATTTTGGCATTCCTCCAAATAAATATTGGGCATTTAGCGTTGGACTTGGACGTTCACTATCTTGTAAATTTTTATAGATATTGATGTGAACAGCCTTAATATTAATAGTCAATTGCAGTTAAGAAAAGGAAATATTAC
Organism: Bathynomus jamesi; assembly: GCA_023014485.1. Taxonomy (NCBI): domain Eukaryota; kingdom Metazoa; phylum Arthropoda; class Malacostraca; order Isopoda; family Cirolanidae; genus Bathynomus; species Bathynomus jamesi. Next base: position 345,550 of record JAJOZX010001983.1, on the reverse strand, counting down.
ATCAGGCTTAAAGCCTCTTCTGAAATTCTTCTACCGATTAGTTAGCAAACGGTTGACAATTTTTTTTTCCATGTTTTCTGCGAAATCATTATTGTAGAAAACAAAAACAATAAATTATATTAATTTTTGTATTTGTCAACAATCTATTCATTTCCTTCAATAAACCTATTTTCAGATATAATTAAAAATGGGAAATACAAAGAGCGCTTCACGACAATATTTATTAAGCAATAGAGCTTGAATTTGACGCAATCCTTGGCCATAAATCAGCACATTCTTTTGCAACTGGTCCTGTGACAGCAGAGCCTAAACAAAAACAAAAAATAATGCATATCAGAAAAAGCTGATGGAAATAACCGATACACGTTTCCACTTATTGCATAAGCAAAAAAGATACAGCAATAGTCTTTACATGAACCTATATTTCATTCAAACCTTGTAAAACTGGAAGACTAAAAATTTCCTTCCTTCCTTGAGAGTATCTGTTTACCAGACTAGTTAAAGGTTTCAGCATATTAATTTCATACTTTTGTGAAAATTAAAATTTTAATCTGCAAACTTTAGTGAGAATTCTGGAGTTTTATGATGTCCGAGTAACATTTCCACAAGGCTGCGAAAAATGTTACTCAATGGGTTCACATTAGATTTGATTATACTGTACTACAACAGAGCTTATGCCATACTAAAACAATACACAGTACTTCGGATACAATAACTACAAACTTAATGTTTTCGGTAATACCACAACTTCATGAAAAAAGGCTTCTCAGAAATAAAAGTTCTTGAATACAAGTACATCTAATTGCTTTTTATAACAAGGTTGCGATTATGATACAAAAGCTATTTGGCAGTAGAGTGGACATTTGTCAGATCATTATTGTGTAAAGTTAAATTGGTTAGCGTTTGGTATAAAAAGTAGAAGAGAGGACAAGCATGGAATAAATGTTGAAAGGCTGAATTCAAACGATGGCAACAGAGTACAAAAGAATAGAGAAGGTCCTCGACGAGACGGATGATAAACAAACGACTTACAAATTATAAGTTTATAAAGAATACTAAGTAAAGACAGCGTCTGCGGCTGTACAAAATGGAAACATAAATGAAACTTTCAGAAATTTATTTAATTATACTAGAAATTATACGATTCCATTGGCGCTGTCAAGTAATAAGAGAAACTAATATAACTTTAGTACTTTGAATGAAACAAACAAGAGCAATTTTTGTCCTTTGCAAAACACAACAGTAGACCATATTTATTACTTCGAGTGGAATGCATTAAAACAGTTTTTGTCCTTTGTTAAACATAATGGTATATCACACACTGCATTTTAGACAGTTTCTGCATCTCTGAGTTCTAAATGCTCAGACCAATGTCCAAAACACTGCCAGATGTTGCTATACAGTTAATCATTACATTCAAATGCCATAAGGCATCATTGAAGCTAATCTGAGGAAATTGCACATACTTTTTGATGATGATGCCATATAGAATCGCTGGGACAAAAAGGGTTAAAAGAAATTAGTTAACTAGAAGGGAATTTTAATACCAATACTGATTTATGGGTCGGAATACTGGAAAATGCGCATGGCGGATCGAAGTAGAATTCAGGCGGCAGAAATGAGACCGCTGAAGTAGAATTCAGGCGGCAGAAATGAGACCGCTGAGGACTATTCTGAGAAAGACGCGAAGAGATTGGGTAAGAAATGAAGAAATAAGAGCCAATGTGGGAGTAACGCCGATTTTGAGAAAAACCGACGCTGCCAAATTGAGATGGTTGGGCCACTTGGAGAATGGAGGAGGTGCTGGGAGTGGAGACCAGGGAATGGCAGAAGATCGCGGGGGAGACCCAGAAGGAGATGGAGGGACGAAGTGGAGGAGCTTGCGAAGATACGACTTGCCCAGCATGCAAAAGCTCAGGGAAACGGGAGTGCTGCTGGACAGGGAGGAGTGGCGAAGGAGGCTGATTTCACTGACAGGCTAACTAGCCTACCTGGGAGAGCTGAAGTAAGAAAGAAGAAAGGGAATTGGAGAAACTTCAGTCAAGGATCAATGGCTGCAAAGAATTAAATTACTGGGAAGGGGTACACGAATTAAATTTATACTCCCTGGAAAGGAGAGAGAAGTACACTCTTATTTACACATGTAAAGTAATCGAGAAACTAGTTCCTACTCTCACTTTGAACTTTGTAACTATTGAAACAACTGTGAAAAATAGAAGAGGACTGTGTCATGTTCCTAAACTAAAAGTTTGTCATAGTCTTTGTTGTGACAAGGAACTATGAAACACGAGTAGTATAGTTGTGAAGTCTTCAAAAGAGGACTAGACACCTGTCTCAGAGCAATCCCAGATAAAGATGGGTGCTTAGCTATATAAAATGGAAAGGGCGGGGGGGTCAAGGAACCTACTCCCTACTTCATCAAGCGAACTCGAGAGGCGTGTGCAACAAGCCTAATCTCAATAAAATGAGAATTATTGCATGAAACTACTACAAGGTTGTTAGGTATTGTATATTTAAAAAAACTAATATATTGTATTATTTTTATGAATAAAGTATTGCTTTGAAAGTCACTGGATTGCATAATAGTGAATAGTTTGCTGCGAATGTGTTAAAGGTATTTGTATCGTTTGCCTGTTGAAATGAGACTTTCTTCCAAATTTTGATAGAGTGACTATAGACTAATAGCCCATTCATGGAGCTCTGGTGCCCATATATTTAGTTAAGTTTGGAAGTGAAGTTAAAGCCAAAGTGCATTTCCTTCCTCCATGTATACTTACTAGGGGGGGGGGGGGGGGGGGGGGGGGGGGGTCGAAACATATCAAAAATCGAGTTTCTCCAATTCCACAGTATGCACGTAGTTGGAAATAATGATCTCAACATCTTATAAAAAAAAAATGAGTATATGCGGTCCCCCTTACCCCTTCCATAGCATCCCCCCCATTTTACTCTCTCCACAGATACAAACCCCAAATGTGACAAACTGACAATCATGCATTATTTTAAGTCTTATTAAGTAGATTAGATTAATTTGGATAGATTATTTAGATAGATTGAATAGATTACATAGATTAATTTAGATAGATTAGATGAATTATATAAATTATTGTCACGTTTTTTTGTTTAGTTTCAGATTGTTTATGATTGAATGAGTTATGATTTAATTCCGAATGAGTTATATTAAATTCAGATTGAATGATTCAAATGCTAAAATTTAGCAATTAGTTTCTTGTTATTAATGCTACTAGGCCTAAATAAGTGAAATCATGGCGACAAGCAAAACGCACAATTCAACATTTGGTCACCCAGCAGAATTTCCACCTTCAATGACTCCTTCAAAGGCCGACGTATTTAGGCATTATTTATTGGTAAGAAAACGAGAAGAACTGATTTCGAAGGGTTCTAGAACAGCAAAAGAATGTTACAGAATTGTCACTAAAGATGTGGAAGCCATTTGGGAGTTTTCCTTTCCACATATAGGATTTGAAGGAATAGCTATAAAAGTTGAACGATTGATAGAATCTGCAGCAAAGCTAAATAAAGTACCATTAAAACAAAGAAACAACAGTTTTCAGCAGAAGGTGGAGACATTCAATGAAATGTTTGATATCTGCACTTGTACTTGTTACGATAAAAAAATCAGTCAAACAGATTGTAGATGTGATATTAGAGTTCCAATGATTGAGTGGGAATCTTTTGTGGGGCAGAAACAGAAAAAACCAACTAGGACCAATCGACAGAGTAACGACTTCCGCAAGAAAAAGGACTCACGATAGAGTTAAAGCATTAGAAAGAAGAGCCAAGATAAGCCTAGATATGAATGTCGCCTCAACCAGCAAACTGGACCCTTTACTTATTATGGAAGATGAGAGCATGGAAATTGATGACAGCGACGATATTGACTTTGTTCCGGATTTTGAGCTGAGAGAAAACCATCAGAACAGAATTATTTATGATAACTTAACAATAACAGCAGATAGATACCGTGTAAGTTACAGAGCTACTGCAGCTATAGTAAATGCAGCTTTGAAGGATATGGCAATATTAGACGAAACCAATATATTGGATAGGAAAAAAGTGGAAATAGAAAGAATACGTGTGGGTAAAAAGCACATAATCAGTGAACACACAGATTGAAGGCATCGGATTTGATGGTAGAAAAGATCAAACTAAGACAAAGAAGGGAATGGAGTACGAAGAACATTATGTAATAGTCAAAGAACCTGGTGATGTTTACATGGATCATTAGCTCCAGATAACGGAACTGCTTGTTGTATTGCAGATGAAAAAATAACTTTTATAGTTGATTCTAATAGCAAAGAATCCCTCAAAGCTTTGCTATGCGATGGCACCCCAGTGAACACTAGCAGGACTGGCGGAGTGCTAAAATTGATTGAATTATATCTGGACAGGCGGGTACAATGGCTGATTTGCCTTTTGCATGCAAATGAACTGCCCTTCAGGCATGTATTTGAAGCAATTGATGGAAATACTTCGGGACCAAACACCTTCAAAGGTTCTCTTGGAAATAAACTCCGAGAGGATTTGACCAAACTGGATATAGTTGATTATACCCCTGTAGAGGGCAACATTAAAGTAGTTTCGGCCGATATTGTTAAAAGTTTCAGCATCTCACAAGCGTTAGCCACCAGATCCCCAGGTGCCCTCCATCATGCAAGATGGCTAACACAAGCAAACAGGATCCTGCGCTTATATGTGTGTGTGTGTGTGTGTACACAGAATCCAGACAAAAACATCCAAGACCTAGTAAAAATTATAACGCTGGTTTACGCTCGAGGCTGGTTTTGGATAAAGTCTCATCCAAAGGTAAATGAGGGAGCATCTAATTTTTGGTATATCATGCACTTGCTTAAAGGCTTAGATAAAAAGCATCGGATGATTATGGAGCGTGTCCTCAGAAATAACGCCTATTTTGCCCACCCAGAGAATATCTTACTCTCGATGACAACACACACAAGAAGAGAGGTCAGAGAGCTGGCTCTTCAGCACGTGATTCAAGCAAGAACTAGGAGCACCAATGCGAGAAATTTTGAGCTGCCAAAAACACTGAACTTTGAAGCAGACGATTATCCTAACATGATCGACTGAGACAACGAAACCATCACCCCTCCACCTATTTTACAGAATTTGACAAATGATGATCTTAAAGTTCGAAATGAACCACTTCAGCTTATTCCTATTCCCTGTCACAGCCAGGGAGTAGAACATGCTGTAAATGTGTGTAACAGAAGCATCACAAGACAGAATTGGTTACAAAACAAATTATTTTGAATGTACTGGAGTCAAGAAAAAGCTACCTGTGTTCCAATGGAAAGGCCAGTGGTGTCAGTAATTTACTATTTTAAATTTCTTAAGGTGAATATTTTGGTTTTAATATGCTTCAATTGATTCTTTAAGTAATATACGGAGAGAAAGATCTCTCATATATATATAAAAACTTACTTTAACTTTACTTATATCATTATTTACTTTAATCTTATCTTTGTCATTTATCAGGTTTTTTATTCAAAGAATTGGTTTCAATTTTAAAAAAGGGAGCGCATAGTGGTGTAATTACAGTATGTTGTTTAGGGGCCCAAAGGAAACTCCAAGCAGTGTATAGAATAAGAATACAAAATTTCGCCCCCCCTCCCCCCCAATACTTACTAGTATTTGCTTAAACTTAGGATTACTTCAATGTTTAATGCAGATAAGTCAGAATGTGGTTATAACATTAACTTATTGTTTAGTCAGAGGCTGTGATATTTTGTGTCCAACAGGGAAATATTTCTAAAATATGATAAGCTTGAAAGGAGTTACTTTTTTAAACATGCTACTATTTTGTTCATATAAATTTAAGGTTAACATTAATGAACAAAGGCAAAAATTAAAAAAATACTTTTGACTTTCGCCTTCAAAATTATGAAAAAATGTAGCATAGAAAAAAATAAATATTTATTTTTGTCAATTTATCATTTTTTAATGGCAACCTTGTACCCATTTATGAATAGGAAAACAGGATTTTAAATGTTTGCGAAGTGCAGACCTCCCTTTGCCCTTTTTTTTTTAATTTTTTACATGTACATATTTAAATACTTGCCTTTCATTTCTCCTTTATTATTCACTATAACGCCAGCATTATCTTCGAAGTATATAAATACACCATCCTTCCTGCGGTAGGGTTTTCTTTGTCTCACAACTACCGCAGGATGAACTAAAAGAACGAAATTAATCATAATCCACCATGTAATATGAATCATATACATTCCTTCTATGTGATGAGAAAAGAAATCTAAACTAGGATTTTGGATACGAGCTAAAATCGCAAATGTTTTAATCGACACAACACTAGTAAAAATCGAAGCATAATTCTATAAAATCGTACATAATTCAAGTAATTTGTGAATAAAACTTATTTTTCAATTTAGTGAAAAACCTCATTTTACACTTTTCAATTAAAATTAAATATATAAAAATAAACTCACCCTTCTTTCTAAGTTCAGGCTTTCCTTTCTTCACTGTTGCAGCTACAACATCACCTACACCAGCAGCTGGCAATCTGTTTAATCTACCTCGAATTCCTTGCACAGCAATAACATACAAATTTTTGGCTCCTGAAATGGCAACATTTTCACAAATGATTAAAAAATTATACACTTCAAAATAAAATATGGCAATAGCTAGTTAAATTTTTGTAACCAATTTTCCCTAATTTAACAAGTATCACATTTGATGATTCAGCCAAAACACTAAAATTGTAGAAACTTAAAAATAATTTCTAGAAGTGTATGAACCATAATTTATGAATGTGGTTTGGATTTAAACAATTAATGACCTATAAAATTTTCTAAAACATTAATAAGTTTACCATCTCTTAAGGATGGATGACTAATAAAAATATCTACACATTTTGTACGCATGATGTTCATAAAGTCACACGAGTGACTATGGTAAAGCATACATGCATATTCACTCTCATGACTTTATGAACACCGCTGTACTATCAGTGCTTTATGGCCATGCTACCACATTAAAACCAATAAACTTTGGATACATAAAAACAAAATTACTTTACCTGTGTTATCAGCACAATTCATAATAGCTCCCACTGGCAAGCCAAGGGAAATACGGAATTTGCCTCCAGAGGCTCCTCCACGACCTGAAATAATATTTTTTTATTAGCTGGATATAAAATAACCTAAATAAATGAATTATGATGTGAACCCAACTAAAACCACTGCTCAATGCTTTACAAGTTTGAAGTAGCTTCTATTTACAGTCTGACCTTGCAAATCCAGGATTGGTTTCTGGACTAGGAAAAATTTTAAATTTTTTTTAATATTAAATATGAAGGAAAAATTGAAAAAAGTGGTAAAAACATTTTTATAAAGTTTTATAACAGTACAGTACATATTTAATATTACATACAGTTTATTGTATACCCATATCCACACCATTACAGTACAGTATTCGAGCATCATCGCTAGGGTACACTGTTTAGTGACGAGTGTTTAAAGTGTAAAAACTGTTTATTACATACTGTAAGGAAGAATGCTGAGCATCTGGGCATTCAAAAACATTAGTTTTATACAGTATATTAATATTAAATTTTGTCATATCTATTTAATTTTTTTCAGGTATACAGTACAGTATTTCAATGTTTTCAGGTACAATTTGGGTCAAAATCACAGTCTTCCTCTATAAATTGTAAATCATGGAAGCCCATTCTGTTAATCCAGGTAGGTCACTGTGCTCTATTATCCCAGATTTGTTGGGTCAGACTCTATTTAAATCTAAATAAAGCTTTTAATATCATAAGTTATCTACCATACAATTATTATGTACTTCATTCATTTGTTACTGTCTGCAGGGATAAAAATTTGTTTAAGTTGGTGAAAATATAACCAATATATTTTTACAAACACCAATGAATAGAGAGAGGGAGTAAGTTAGGTTTAGTATATACACCTTAGGCTAGAATTCAGATAAAAGTTTACAAAATATGCAAGGACTAATGCGAGGGTACCTTTAACCCATTAGTGCCTGGTGTCCATTTAAACAGACGCTGAAAAATGTGCATTACTTTCTCTGTGCATTTATTTTTTAGAATATTTCATTATAATAACATGATAATTATTGTTTTGTGATTAAAAAAAAAAAAAAAAAAAAAAAAAAAACATCTGGGAACATTTCTTTCACTAGCATCATAACATCAAGATGGCTGCCGCAAATCGGAGTATTTTCAGGAAGTTAGTAAAACGTGAATATTTTGTTAGTTCTATAATGTAGTTTCAGTAGATAGTTATATACTGACACTAAGTTCATAAGTTGCTCTAGATCAGGGGTTCCCAAGCATTTTCCAGTGCGACCCCTTCTAGTGCTGTTGCCTATCCAGTGCGACCCAAGTCATACGAAGAACATATATATATATATATATATATAATAATATATATATATATAATTTATCGAGTGAGGAAGAATCTTAAAATAATAGACATTATTTAACTGTAAAAACAAATAAGGAAATGTATTACATTAACTCAAGAGTGTAAAAGTAAACATTGTCAGAAACTATTTACAACTCTCTCATGTTTAATATGTAATATAAAACAACATATCAATCAATATTCTAAGTTCCTACTCTATCATATGTCTGATATGCTATAACAGCATTTTCATATCTGACATGTGTACATTATGATTTGATTAATTTTTTGTACCTGGGGGTATATGAGGTTAAGGAACATAGCATACAATTTTCTAAGTTGATGTTGAAATACGGTTCGTACTCATTTTTCATAAATACCATTGATGAGAAAGCTGCCTCACAGATATAGGTGGTTCCAAATTGTACCAGAACTTTGATAGCTCGATTTTTAACAGTCGAATGTCCCTCTGCTAAAGTAATCCAGAACTTTTCTACGTCATCATAGATATCAAAATTCACCCTTGCCGCATTGTCATTGCAAAGACACTTGCGACCCCATCGACCACATTGGCTCCCTGCGACCCTTTGTGATGAGGCTTGCGACCCCGGGTTTGGGAACCACTGCTCTAGATGATGAAACCACATAATATCAAATATGTCTGTTATATTTTCTAAATAGCTTGTTCAAAAATCAGTGTCAGTTATAATGGATACTTGGCAGTAGAGTGCTGTTATGTTTCACCTTCAAGTGTCCATTTTCAATGAACTTTACAAGAAGCGTTTTCTGTATTAAATTTGGGGAAACTAAATTGATATTTTGTTTATTAGTTATTTGTTAATTTTTCACCTTTTGTGACATTTGCATTTTTTCTTTCAGACTGACAACTGCTGAAGCTTTGGCTATTCTAGAGGACCTGGATAGTGGATACAGGTGGTAATGTTTACATGGGACTTCCCATTACTGATAATTGTCAGATGGTGACAGTGACCATTCAGATGAAGCCACTGGCAGTTCAATCCATTTGAAGAAAGGAGTCTTGAAAGCCAATGTGGAAATTTTTCATACTCTACAGTGCCCGCGAAAAGTATCCGATCACTCAAGAAAATACAATATTTTTCCCTTGATATTCAGACACGTAATTCACTTTCTATTGTTCTAGCGACATCTGGTAACTTTGAGGTTGCTCGCTGATATGAGAGCTATCCAACGCATTCTCAAATTAGTGTTCTGGTAGCCTTCGTTGCGGGTGGCTGTGTCTCAAATTGTCAGATTTCACTGTTTGTATAAATTCTTGATATTTTTTTTTTTTTTTACAGAAAGTGGTGTAAATAAAATTTATATATAATGTGTGCTAAAACAACTAAGAGTGTTGTCGAGGTGCTATTGTTGCTTTGCATGCATGTGGGAAATCACAGAGACAGATAGCTAAGGAATTAAACATATCCCAAAGTACCGTTAATTTATGGGTTTCACGGGCTAAGAACAATGGTGGCCTAACCCGCCAGTCCCTAAAAAACGATCTGGCAGACCGAGAAAAACAAATTCGCGAACAGACAAACTTATGAAACTTTAGTATTGAAAAACCCAACAATAACTGCGAAAGAAAAAATTTAATATGAATAATTTGTTATCTGGTGTTCTGAACGAACTATCCAGGAGCAGCTCCAAAAAGAACTCGGATTACCATCTCGCCATGCTGCTAAGAAACCGTTCATTAATGAAAAAATGCGTAAAAAACGTGTCGCATTTTGTAAAAAATACATTCATTGGACTGTTGATGACTGGAAGAAGGTTTTATTTAGCGATGAGTCGACATTTTTGACATTCAGAAGTTGTCCAAAAAAGGTTCACCGGCCTATTGGCTCAAATAGGATGGACCCTAAAGACAATGAAACACCCTCCAAGTGTGATGGTTTGGGGTTGTTTCGGTTACTATGGGCGTGGAAACTTATATTTTCTTCGAAGAACACAACTATGAATGGTGCACGGTATTTAGCAATGCTACAGGATAAACTTCCAATGGCAATGGCAATCAAAGGACAAAAACATACATGCATGATGGTGCACCATGTCACAGGGCCAAAATAGTGACAAAATGGATTACTGACAATAAATTTGATATTTTGGATTGGCCTGGTAATAGTCCAGATCTCAATCCGATAGAAAATCTGTGGCTAATAATAAAAAATAAGGTTGAATGCCACGACACTGGCTCAGTCGAAAAATTACAAGAGGCCATCAAAAAGGTATGGTGCAAGGAAATATCAGTGGAAGTTTGTCAAAACTTGATTAAATCCATGCCAAAACGTCTAGAACAAGTCATCCAAACCAAAGGACAGATGACAAAATACTAATATAAGGTTAGTATACATTTAAACATTGTTTTTTATGTAAAAAATACAAATTTCAAGGGTGATCGGATACTTTTCGCGGGCACTGTATATTCAAATGATCAAAATGTATTAGATACATATGATGAAAGCACATCTGATTTAGTAAAAGAGAATCCTAAAAAAAAAAAATAATGCTTAGAAAATGGAGGAAAATTAAACCTGCAATATCCGTCACAACTGACTGTCAACCGAAAGAAATATTTGAACAATCAAAAACTTGTTCTTTGCCCGTCAAATTTTTTCAGCTTTTTTTTGACAAAGATTTGATCAAATTACTAACTGAACAAAGCAATAGTTACGCTGCTCAATATAATCGTAATCTAAATTTATCAGTGAATTATTTGTATTTATTGCAGGTTTATTACTCTCTGCGCACTGCCCTCTCCCAAATAAAAGAAAATATTGGTCATCTGAGGACAATGTACCAAAAATACTGTCCAAACATATGAGGAGGGATAGATTCAAAGCAATACTTAGGAACATTCATTTGGCTGACAATACAAATCAAACTGATGATCGAGCCTATAAGCTCAGGCCATTGTTTGATCATTTCCAAGGAAAGTTTCTTCAGCATGGTGGTTTAGAAGAACATCTATCTGTAAATGAGAGCATGATACCATATTACGGTAAACACTATGCAAAACAATTTATCAAAGGTAAGCCCATCAGATTTGGCTTCAAAATGTGGGCCCTGTGTTCAAAGAATGGATACTTGCATTCTTTTGATATCTACGTGGCAAAGAATTCAAATCAAACATCATCAACTGACAAAAAGATTGGCAGTGGTGGCAATGTTGTGTTGCAGCTTGTGTCTCAAGCTCGTGTGCCTAATGATACTGGTTATAAAGTGTTCTTTGACAATTACTTTACTGGTCTTAGCCTCATTGATGAGCTATCTAAACAAGGTATTTGTGCATCGGGAACTTGCAGAGAAAACAGAACAGAGGTGTCCACTAAAATGAAGAAGGCCATACAAGGCTTCTCTGATTACTGAGTATCAGATAACTTTATTATTATAAAATGGAAGGATAATAATGATGTCATTCTGGTGTCAAACTTTGAAACTGAGAAAATAAGTTCAATAGAAAGCTGGGATAGAATGGAGAAGAAATATGTTAAAGTGCCACAGCCTGAATCCATGCAAAATTATAAGTACATGGGATTTGTTGATCAGATGGATCAAAATGTTGGCACATACAAAATTCAGATTAGACAGAGGAAGTGGTGGTGGCCAATATTCTCCTACATGATATCTGTTTCCGTAAATAATGCATGCATTTTGATGAACAAAGCCAGACACACAATCACACACTTTCAATTTATTGAAAATGTAATCCTCTAATGAAGACACATGGTACTCCAAAGCTTCAAGGTAAAAGACTGTCCTCACATTCAGCAAATATAGGTCACTATAATAACATTGGACACTGGATAGTATACATTGAAAAAGAAAGATGCAAGCATTGCGCTGGAAAAAGTCACTTTCAGTGCGAAAAGTGCGACATAGGGCTTCACCCAAAATGCTTCAAAGCATATGTCCAGTAGCACAAAAATTATACTGATTAATTGAAGCTAATTTCAATATCATACTAATAAATAGCCACTGCATTTTATGTATGTATGTATTACATGTATTATATAAATATATTTGTATGTGCATAAATATCAGCCACTGCATTTGGTGATTTCAATGTAATCATTTTTGGGTCATTCTCTGTCATATCAACCAAAAAAAATTGAAATTAACACCCTCATCTCTCATATTTTGCTGAAATTTGGTTTATAGGGAGTTTGAGCCCTGAATCCATTTCTGAAATTATAAGGTCAATCCACCAACGGTTCAAGAGATATGACCTCGGGCAATTTGAGGTCACTCGCGAGGTTACTAACACTTGGCGAGCCATAACTTGGGTAATAATTGTCATAATTATATAAAATATATATATTTAGAATCAGAAAACGACAAGGAATCCAAATATGCAAGTTTTAGAATCTAGGTTGAAAATAAAAAAGTTACACTGTAACCAAAATTTGAGGTCACGATTTGACCTCTGGGGTATCAAATGAGAATTTTTTTTTTAAATGTAAAAAATGAAGGCATAGGCATTGGCTATTAGAATCAGCAAAAAAAAGTTTGTTTATGTTAGTATTTTTCATGTAACTAACATATAAGTGAACACCATATTCATAAGTTGTGCGTCAATTCTACCTATTTTTTCACACAAGCTCATAATTTGACCTATAGAAATTAAAATTACAAATAGAAACAATCATAAAAAGTTTGTTTATGTTGGTACTTTTCATGTAACTAACTTATAAGTGAACACCATATTTATAAATTGCTTGTCATTTCAAGGAATTTTTATATCTTAGCTATCAATTTGACCTCAAGCTCCAAGAATTTAATAAAAATTGTATTTCACTGCTAATCTACACTGGCAATAATAGTTATAATAGTGAAAGGGGAAGACTAAGCTCACATGTAGCCTAAACAAACCTGTTGAAACATGTTGCTACTTGTCTAAGTGCAGAATCAACACAGATAGTTGCAAAATTCCTTGTCTACAGGTTAGTACAGTTCCAGCCAGCACTGTGGGTGGCTGGTGGGTATGGTGTTTTAATGAGCCTCAGAGACTATCAAGGCCTAAAATATTAAGTGTGTATAGCTATATATTTTCTAAAAAATATATATTACCTAATTGTAAATCCTATATCTTTACAGATCAAAATACAATGGTTCGGCACTTGAAATACTGCCAGGACCCTATTCAAAAACACAAGAAACGCATAACAATCAATCTTAGAAAAGTGACTGATGTACTTGTTGAAAAATGTGCTGGAAGAGTGAAAAAAGACTCATTGTTGTGTGTGAACTGCTGGACACTGATAATGAAAAACCCCACTATACTTAGTACCACTGAAAACAACGAGTCTGAGCAGGATTCAAATGAATCATCTACTATCAGTGGCTTGAGTAACATCTCTTCAATTCAAGATCTGGACAATGACAGTGATTGCTTGATAAAGGAAAATCCTTCAACTTCAGTTGAACCAGTTCTAGCATTTCTGGACCAAACACCAGTTAAAAAAAGTAAGTAATAAATTAATATAATAACTTATACTTTACTACAAGGTCTGTTTGATCTACTATATAGCCAATTATATAGCATTTAAGGTACTATAATTAATATTTAATTACTAATATTCAGGTGTGTGAAACCTTTTTTTCTGTTCTTTTCAGAAGGGCTGTCATTAAGCCAGAAAAAGCGCAAGGCTCGTGGTAAGCTATCATCTGCTCAGAAACACCTGAAGGAGAGGCTAGAACTCAGTTATGGTTTCAAATTACCGAGGAGGTAAGTGATACTTCAAAACCTGAAACTAAATCTGAAAAACATCTAGACAAATAATAATGAATGAATTGAAACAGTCATTCCTGGAGAGCAAATGTCACCATCACAAACTACAAATATTGACACTCTCACCATACACAATTGAAAAAACAGCTAGTTTCTTTCAAACTACAACATACATGGTGAAAAGAAGCCGTTCACTTAAATCAGAACATGGAATCCTTCCGAAGATTCCACTAATGAGCAAAGGAAAAGTGATATCTGAAGAACACAAAGATATAGTTAGAAGATTCTATGAGTCAGAAGAGGTTAGTCGTATGTGTCCAGGCCAAAAGGATTGCGTGAAAGTTATCAGTGCTGAAGGTGCAATGAAGGTGCAAAAACGATTGGTCCTCGGGAATTTAAGAGAGATGTTTGAACTATATAAAAATGATGAAAAGAATCCCAAAATAGGATTTTCCACATTTGCAAAATTACGGCCATCATATTGTGTGCTTGCCGGTAGTGGTGGGACTCATTCTGTCTGTGTCTGCACATACCATCAAAATCCAAAATTGCAGCTGGCTGCATTGGGAGAAAGAGGTCTTTCATACAAGGATCTTATGGATTACAGTGTCTGCAGTACAGAAAGAGAGACTTGCATGATGCAACTTTGCAATGATTGCCCAAGAGAAGAGGGTGTCCTGGATTTTCTTGAGTTACTTGACAGTGTGAAATCAGCTCCAAATGAAATATCTTACAAGCAATGGGTGACTGTTGACCGTTGTACAATGGTTGATAAGGTGGAGCCACTTCATGAATACTTATCATCCCTAAGCATGAAAATATCCCGCATGGTTCGTCATCACTTTGTTGCTCAGCAACAATCACAGTACTTCAAGCAGTTGAAAGAAACACTACCACCTCAGAGCGAGGTAGTTATAGTAGGTGATTTCTCTGAGAATTATTCTTTCATTGTCCAGGATGCTGCCCAAGGGTTTCACTGGGACAATTCACAGTGTACAGTTCACCCTTTTGTCATCTATTATAGATCATCTGCAGACCAGGAACTTAGCCATTTTAGTGTCTGTTTCTTATCTGCATCACTAAAACACAACACTATAATGGTTTACTCATTCATATTGAAGCTTATGACATATGTTAAATTCAGATGCCCACAATTGAAGAAGGTGCACTATTTCTCAGATGGATGTGCTGGCCAATATAAGAACAGATACAACTTCACAAATCTCTGTTACCATGAAGAGGATTTTGGTCTGTCTTGTGAATGGCACTTCTTTGCTACATCCCATGGCAAAAATGCATGTGATGGGATTGGAGGAACAGTGAAAAGAGCTACTGCTCGTGCCAGTTTGCAGAGAACTACAGAGGCAAATTCTTACACCAGAACACATGTTTGTTTTGTGAAGAAAACTTGAGCAAGAAGATAAATTTTTTCTTTGTAACTACAGCTGATTTGAAAGATGCAGAAGAACGGTTGGAACATCGATTCAAGGATAGTAGGGCTATTCCTGGAACTCAGAAATATCATAGATTTGTTCCCCTAAACAAGGAAGAACTGATGGTGTATCCCATTTCAAGTGGCATTGGAGAAAAGAAAAGAATAAGGAAAAGTCATTTTACTAATGAACCTGCAATGCTTGGTAACCTAAAATGTGTCAAACCAGGAGAGTATGTTGGCTGCATTTATGACATGCAAGTTTGGTATGGAATTGTGGAGGAATATTGTGAAGAGTTTGATGATTTCACTGTGAACTTTCTACATCCCTCTGGGTCATCAGGATCAAGTGCATATTATTATCCATCAAACAAGGATTCATGTGCAGTGCCAGGACATCATATATTAACTGTAATGAGTTGTCCTACTCTAAGAGGAGGCAGCAGAATTCAATACATTTTTCCACAAAAAGAAATTGATGAGAGCATCGAGCATGCAAAAATTGTATTAGGCTAGCACATGAATCCTCTAAGTAGGTCTTCCCCTTTCACTATTATAACTATTATTGCCAGTGTAGATTAGCAGTGAAATACAATTGTACATTTTTTGCCTTTGTTTTTATATCTATAAAAAATGTAATTTTAATTTCTATAGGTCAAATTATGAGCTTAAGTGTGAAAAAATAGGTAGAATTGACGCACAACTTATGAATATGGTGTTCACTTATATGTTAGTTACATGAAAAATACTAACAAACAAACTTTTTTTTGCTGATTCTAATAGCCAATGCCTATGCCTTCATTTTTTACATTAAAAAAAAAATTCTCATTTGATACCCCAGAGGTCAAATCGTGACCTCAAATTTTGGTTACAGTGTAACTTTTTTATTTTTCAACCTAGAGTTCTAAAACTTGCATATTTGGATTCCTTGTCATTTTCTGATTCTAAATATATATACTTTTATATAATTGTGACCATTATTACCCAAGTTATGGGTCGCCAAATGTTAGTGACCTCGCAAGTGACCTCAAATTTCCCGAGGTCATATCTCTTGAACCGTTGGTTGGATTGACCTTATAATTTCAGAAATGGATTCAGGGCCCACAAACTCCCTATAAACCAAATTTCAGCAAGATCTGAAAGATGAGGGTGTTAGGCACTGGTTGATCTGACAGAGAATGACCCTTTTATGAACAGAGAATTGTAACATCTTCTAAGCACAAATGACAACTATTTAGTTCCTATCAGCCTAGTGTCTGGCATCCGTTAAAACAGATACCTCCTATCTTGGTAACTAATAAAGATTTGAAAATAAAACTTGTGTAGTCATTTACATCCCTTTTATTAGCCTATGTTTGAATTTTCAGCAAAATCATCGCAGTAGATCAACTTTTGGCACTCATGGGTTAAAGTATTTTCAAAACCCTGGTATACCAAGCTGATGATAATGAAAGAGCAGGGCTACATTACATTACAGGCAGTGACATAATGCTAATTCCCATCAATCACTGAAGTTAAGTGACACTGGGTCTGGATAGTAGTTAGATGGGGGACTATCCTCATGTCAAGATTATATATTTAACCGTGGTTCTAAATCAAAGTTGATGCTGAGGAGGAGGTTAAACAACCGCATCAAAACAATACTAAAAAAGTATTCACCTTAACCATGAAGTGAGAAACCCAGTATGAAAAACTTTGTAAATGTAACCCCCACAATCTAAGAAAATCAATGAAGTAATGTACAAATTACCAATAGGCTTTATAGTAATACCCACACCTTTTTTGTGGCATTTTGGTAGTAGGTGCCATTATGATGTTGATCACCCTATCAATTTCTAATTTGACTAAAGTGATGGTAAAAAATTATTTCAGACTTAAAACCAACTTAGTCTGGTTACTATTAATACCAGTTTAGGATGCCACTAATGCCTACTAAGGCTAATATTAATACTTGGTTAGCATAGGCTAAGTTAGGTCCAATTGAAACTGGTTAGAAGACTTTGATGAGCTGGCCTTCAGGCCCAGATGGCCTGCAACTAAGATGCTACCAGAGCCAAAACTCTTCAGTACCTTAATTTCATAATATAGACAACTCATGAATCATCACACTCCAAATGGAGACACACCCATTTCTTTGCATTAACACCCTCCATATGTAACCTCTGCATCATCATCATCACCATCACACGTTTCCCCACCTTTTTGAGATTCTGAAGTTGATCTGCATGTCTACAGTATGATAATGACTTGCCATCCCATGCAATAATCCTTTCAGTTGTAAAGATTAGCCAAACCATGTTTTACTAAGCTTGCATTACATACAATCTCATTCACAATTATGTATGCCTTAATTAATGTATGTGTCAAATCTTAAAGGTGTACAGTATTTTATATTATAGTGGACCTTTGCATCATCATGCGCATCAACCACCCCATTAGTGTGATTATTTGCGAGTTGTTTATACTTCCATTAATATGGAAAGTTTGAAGAAAATGTTACTAGATTGAAGGTATTACACATTAAGCCTAAATATTAGTTTCAATCATATCAGCATTACTTTTCAGTCAATATAAAACACCTAAATTTACTAAATATTGCATATCCATTCAAAATCTAAAGCAAGTTTCAGATTTTATGGACTTTCTTTAAAAATTAAAATATTTGAATTTCAGATTTCCAAGTTTTACCTTTAGTCAAATATCCCACATGTCAGGGGTTATAAGCTTCTTAAATATTTGGATAAGCTTGGCACTAAATAACAAGCACTAAGGAAGAGGATGTTGATGTTACTTTACTATCATCTACTTTCATGCGGAGGTATCAATGATATTGTACGTACTACTAGTTAGTTGACTGATATTTTCAGGAGGATTTGGATGTCATCTCTAGCTACCAAACTTTCCATACTATCTTTTCAGTTTAACTTTCTTTCTTCAAATGTTATGATGATTTCAACCCAAGAACTAACTCATCCCAGTCTTCTGGTCAACTTGGACCCAACACCCAAATATAACAAAAGCAATAAAAGTAGTGTAACTGGGGCAAAATGATATATATGATGCACTGTGCAATTAATGTCAAACACACTGACAGTGTTTACCAATGTAGCTACTACATTATGTGGTAATTTTTATCTTGTAATGAGGAAAAATGCTAAACTAAAATAATGCATTATTAAAACATTTCTTTACAGGAACATTTGCTGTTATTGATAGGGGTGAAGACTGTGACTGGAGGTTACTTTCACTCACATCACATGATCACTGGGAATAATGCTATACAATTTTTTTCTATCCTTCCACAATTTTAATCAAAAGTAATTTTTTTCATAATTTCCATGTGTGGATTAATGCTTATTTCTGAATCTCAACCTACAGTGATAGTGGCTAAGTTGGTCAGAAGACTGGACCAACATGGTTCTTGGTTCTTAAATTGGTAAGTTGGTTCCTAACCACTATCCAGGGTGTTATCAAATTATGTTTCATAAATTAGTAGGGTATATATATTCAGGACATCAAAATGAACAAAAAAGTTCCTATGAACATAGATCTGTAATCACTTCATTTCTGAGATGCAGTACTTTTTTTGCCAAAAATAATGACTAATTTTAATTGAATCAAAGTTTATTAAAGTCATAGCTGTCTGGTTGTTCAGATAGCTATTTTTCTTGTTTCAATAGTATTTTGTTAGTTGTCATTTCAGAAACCAAAATTTCCTTCATTTCATGTCACTCATGTAGTAATTTTAAAAAATCATATTTATGCAAGAGAAGTTAATAACAGATGAATTGTGGCAAAGTGTTCAGGATTGTTCAGAAACAATATGTAACCATGTACAGTACAGTAGGTATTTTTGAATATATGCAGCCAAATTTTCAATGTGTTGAAGCATGTATTCTGATGCAAGGAAACCATTTTGAGCACTTACTGCAAGTAAACTTTGATAAACTTTAATGACTCATTTTAATTGGATCATCCTTGACAAAAAAAAATATCTCCAAAATAAAGCAATTGTGGATTTATATTCATACACACACTTTTGTTCACTTTAATATCCTGAATATGTATACTAATTTATGAAACAATTTGATAACATCCCGTGTACTAATTACATGCTAGTCATTGTGCAACACCAGAAAACTCATAACATCTATTCTTGAAGATTAAAAATCCATTAAAAGGATAGATAATGCAGAATTTGGTAGACTACACCAAGAATGATTCAATATTCCTATTGGTGCAGAGGCTGCACCAAGACTAATAGCAACATTGCCTGAACAAATCTTTTGCTCTATTTCAGACCACCATTCAGGAACTAAGTAGAATATAATCTGGAATCATGATTTTAAAATTAGACTCCAAAACAATTATATTATTCATTTTTGAATCAACTAAAACCAGTAAATAAAACTTTAGTACAAATTTTTCTTTAACCACCAGGTTGTCAATGGAGGCAGAATTGATGCTCAAGTGAAAATGATTTGTTACAAACCTGCCACATAAGTTTAATGAATAAAATTTTCAGGGAAGCAATTATGCCAACTGTTGGCCCTGAAATAATGATACAATACCTTGATTTACTGAATTACTTAGTAACTGACTATTCTCTAAATATAAGGAAAAGTAAACTAACTTGAAAAGAAATTTAATTATTAAATTTTATGACAAGAAATGTTAAAAAATAAATAATGCCTAAATAAGTAATTCAATATTCCTAATCTGAACATAATGCAAGAGTGGTATTAAAAGAAATTTATACTTCAATATAACCTTGAACTCGCAAAAATCTTCAAAATACAGTTGCCCCCTTCATTCACAAGTATTTTGTTCCATAGAGACGCCATGAAATGTGAAATCTGTGAACCACAATGGGAAAAAGGGGGGGCTATGTTCCAAATGTATTTGGCTGTATGTATGCAAATTTTCATCTGCTTAATAAATTTGCTGACATTTTAATGCACAGACTATCTACAAAATCACTTTGGTTATGAGGGTAAATACTGTTAGAAAATGGTTTTCTACTGATACTATATTAGAGAAAATGTACCAATAGAGGGTTTGTGAGGGGTGATACAAGTACTGTAGTAAGAGCACCCTCAAATTGGAAACAGATGTTAAGTGATCAGGGACAGTACAGAACTTGCTCCCATTTGTGGCTGTAAAGTTTTGGTATTGCTCTAATATATTAATCTTATTTTTGTTGAGGAATATACCCATGCCTGCAATAGTATTTAACTACTGAATAGTACTGGAAAGAAATAATGAAAATAGTATTTTAGACCCAAACATTGTACATAATTTCAGTAATGACAGAAGGGGTGTTTGTGTGTGGGCCCTAAGGTACTGAGATATCCATAAATGGTCAGCTGAATGAGGTTAGTTGCCATTTCATACCTGTGGCCATGTGAACAAAGTTTTATCGTCACACTAATCTACATATACATAAAATTTGCACCCACAAACAGGGTCACAAATGGAGGTATACTACTCCTAAGACCCTCATCAGTATAAATGTAACTTAACATAAATGATTTATATACTTATATTTTATTAAATCAGATTAATTGAAGGCACAAATCATCAGGGTATACATAACATTAGCAATACCATACTGTTGGTACTTTAAAGCCAAATTATGATTGAAATGGACATATAAACAATAAAGCCAAAAGTAGTGAAACTTAATACTGAGGAGGTTGAAGTGTTTTTATACATATGCAGTCTTAGAAATAAGAACAAGAAGTTATTTAGTTACACAAGTGAAAATCTAGATATTACTTGTATTAGTGAGGCAGCATTCAGTGAAACTAGAGCAGAGTACAAGTTAAATGGCTACACAATGTATATTTGAGACTGGATAGGCAAGTGGGTGGGGTTTGGTCTTATATATTAAGAATGAATTAACTTCAATTCAGAATGATAGTATTAAATCGGACAAAAGGGTAGAATCAAGCATGGGTTGATATTTGTGTATCGAGCAGGGATGGGGAGTCGGAGTTTTTTTGAAGAGTCGGGAGTCGGTAAAAACGACTGACTCCCGACTCTGATTCAATTTCTATATGCCAACAATTTACCAGAATACTACTCTGCCCTAAATGAATATCTTCCTGAACTAATTCTAGATTCACATTTCCACATTTGATTTATTGTTCTGATAAATCTTAGTAAATGAATTTCATATTTCTATTTCAGGATACTAGGTACCATATAAAAATTAGCAATATATTAATTATTAATTTAATTAGCCCCTATTAGTAATGAGTCGTGGGCCTAGTAAAAATCAGCAGTCTTTCAATATTTTAAGCTAAATGAGGATGAAAGTATTTTTATTTGTCAAGTAGAAAAGGATGGTAAAGAGTGTAATGCAAAAATTAGTGCTTACACTGGGAAACATGCTAATGCTCCAACTAGAGCCTCAAACTTGAAACGCCATCTACGAAACAAACATCCCAATATTTATAAGGTTGTAGATCAGCATAAGGAAATCCAGAAACCTACTTCTAGTCAGGCCAGTACCTCTATTTCAAAAAGCAAACAAGTCTCTGTTACAAAATTTTTCCACAGTGAGAGAATTACAATATGAATGACAAAGGAAAATTTTAAAAAATACCTTATAGATTTAGTTGTAAAGAATGGGGTTGCACTTACATTATATTCCTCCCCAGCTTTCTGTGGATTAAATGGAGAAATGGCGGCAAAACTAGGAGTGTCATTAGAGACACATGATATTCAAACATGATTTTAAAGGAAGCAGAAAGCCAGAAAACTTTATTGAAAACAATGCTGCAAGGAAAATTCTTCTTTCTTAAGATAGATGCCTGCACGAGACAAAGAATTAATTATATGGCAATAAATGTTCAGTTCATTGATGATGAAGGAAAACTAGTTATACATACTCTGGCAGTGAAGGACACAAACTCAACATTCAAGCGAATACCTGACCAAGCTAATTGAAACCATCTTGACAGAATATGAAATCACTAGAGCAAATATTATCAATTGTTACTGATAATGCTTCAAATATGACAAGTACAGTACAGAAACTTAATGATGGTGAAGTAAAAGGAGATCTTTTTGAAGACAGTAGTGAAGAAGATACGGATGAAACTGCTGACAAACTTGAGTGTTGACACTGTAGACCAGTGGTCGGTGAACAGGGGTAAATTACCCCAAATGGGGTACATTTAAACATTTTGGGGGTAATGCGTGCAGTATGAGACACACCATATGCAACAATTTTAAGAGCAATTGGCTTGTTTTTGTTTACTTTGAAGTCTGGGGGTAATTTCATTTTACTCAAATAGATTTTTGGGTAATACCCAAAAAAGTTCCCTGACCCATGCTGTAGACAATGATTTTGCTGGATTCTCAAATATCCCCCATATGCGATGTGCAGTCCACACATTGCAACTGGCAATTCGTGATGGGTTAAAAGAAAGGAATGCTGCTAATGTAGTAGGTAGGTTACGCAACATAGTAGTGGCTCAAGAATGCCTAAACTTGATGCAATATTAAAACGTTGATCCGGAAAAGGTGCAGTTATAGATCAAGTGCCTTCTTGAATTGAAGCCATACCTTATCGATATGGCAAACCCAGATGTAACAATGACTGATATCCAGTGGCAGCAGGCAAGTCAACTTGAGGCATTACTTAAGTACCCATATGTGGTTACAAAGAAGTTTCAAGCAGCTGAATTGACACCTGGCACATTTTACAAGGAATGGAAAAATATTAATTATAAACTATCTCAAATTGGCAGCATTTTTGCAGATGGTATAAGAATGTCTATGCAGCGTAGAGAAGAAAATTTACTGAATAATGACGTGCTATTGGCTGCAGTTTATGTAGATCCTATGCACAGGGTACTTTTAACTGAAGAACAGATTGCTAGAGGAAAGTCAGCTGTGTGATGTAGCTGTGCGAATGAAAATGTTAAATGAAACAGATGCCGCAAGTAATTCAGAATTTGAAAGCTGCTCTAGTCCTGCCATTATGCAAAGCTCCTGCTCAAACTCTGAAGAAAATAGATTTTGAAAAATATCTCGATAATGAAGAAAAATCAAAAAAAGTTAAGCGATGCCATTTGAGTCAAGATGATAAACCTATAAAAATAACCCCATTGACCAAATTCAGAGAAGACTTTAATGCAGCTTTAACAAAAATAGAGAAATTTGATCGTTCATTAAAACTTGATATGATGAATGCTATACCAAAGTATCCTGAATTAGTACAAGATGTAGCCAGAACTGTTACTGCATTGCCACCAACACAAGTCAGCATTGAAAGATTATTTTTAGCTCTTCAGTTAATTAAATCCCACCTATGGGCTAAGTTGAAGGAGGACATAATTGATGCTATACTTTTCTTAAGAACAAATTCTCCTTAGAGAGTTAAATTAAGTGTGTTTTTTTAGCCTTTTTTTAATATTTAACTTCAATATTAGCATATCATAATATATAATGGAAACAAAATATTCTTTACCAACTTTCTTTTATTTAGCTACAGTACCGTACGCAACATTAAAATTTTAAAATTGTTAACCTAATGAGGTTATAAATATTTTATACGAGATCAATTTCTTTTTCTGTTAATTTTTATTTTTGTGTAATACAACATTAAAATTGTATTAAATTACTAAACTCTATTATTATCGTACCTACTTTATTACATTTATTTACTTACTTATATATTTGAAAGAGTCGGGAGTCAGAGTCAATTTTTTAAAATACTGACTCAGGAGTCGGGAGTCGGTTGTTTTTGGCCGACTCCCCATCCCTGGTATCGAGTAAAGAAAACTTTCGAATAAGTGCATTTTATGGACTTCCAAATTAAACATAGGAAAAATTATAAAGAATAAAGTATTCCAGATCCTTGGGAAAGTTTTACTCTTATTTAAATTCCTAGCATAGATTTGGATCAGGAAGGTCTCATTTGTCTAATCTCAGACACTTTAGTTTGTAACTGATCAGGTAGATAATGGACATGATTTTAATGATTTTAATATTTAGCTATTTGGATTTTAGTAAGGCATTTGATGAAGTCGCACATGTAGGAGACTTCTATATAAATTAAAATCTCATGAATAAGTAGAAGAACGGTTACAAGTCAGAACCAAGAACAATTTTAAGTGGCCATGAATTAGGGTAGGCAAAAGGTGATAAGTAAGGTACCATAGGGGTCAGTGTTAGGTTCATTATTCTCTATTGTGTATCTAAATGATTTAGAGAAGGGAATAAGTAGTAAAATAGCTAAGTTTGCAGATGACAACAGTAGTTGCCCCAGTTATGGAAATAGTAGATTCTTATAAACTATAAAATATATCTATAAATTAGTTGCCTACACTAGTAAAGAGAATTCAATGTTCAGATATGCAAAGTCCTCCATTTTGACAGAAATAATACAAGTTATGTGATGCAAGTAAACTACTTAGATGTTAGGAAAAAGATCTTGGCATTATAATTAGTAGTGCTCTAAAGTTTTCTAAACAGTGCTTGAAGGCTAGAAATAAGGCAAACAAAATGCTATTACTAAGAGGAATTTTATATAGTTACAAAAGCAAGCAAATCATTTGTAGATTATATAATTCTTGTTAGGCCTTGCTTAAAATACTGCATTTAAGCTTGGCCACCTCACAATAGGCAGGATATATACCAGGTAGCCCATATAATTCGGGAACCATAGGAATAATTTTTTTTCCCCCTAATAATTCTTGTACTTTCTAATAATATTTTTTTTCTTTATTTTCTTTTTGATGAATTACCTGGATGACATATGGTACCAATAGACAAATGATGTGGCAAGTTTTTTCAGCAAGACGGTGATGTTTATGATGTATTTTTGAGCTAGTCATTTTCATTTAAACTAACGAAAATATCACAACTTAACCTAACCAATTATAATTGTCAATTAACCTAACTGGGCATTCAGTTGACCTAACCAAGCATTTTCCATTATATTAACCTGTTAGGTTAATTCAATTCCCCAGTTAGGTCAACTGTACGCCCTTGATGATTGGTTAGGTTAAGTTGTGATATTTTTGTAAGTTTAAATGAAAATGACGAGGGCAAAAATACAAATAGTTTGTAGTCCCGATAATACCTAAGTACCAAATTTATTAATCATTTAAATGAAAATAGTTAATATGTAAGCGATAATCAGTTAGTAGGGGGCCAAAATGTGTTTTGTCATCTAAAATCACAGAAAAAATGTTGCTGCTTTCGGTATGTTGTTGCCATATGAATTCTGCAAGATATGAGTCCAGATGATGGTGGGCAGTTTGTGTTTCTTATTATGCCATTTGGCGCTGCCCCACATCCTTTCAATGTTTTGAGTATGGACTCCACTAGTAGGATCCACGAAGTTGAAATGATGATTAACTTTGAAGGACTCAAAACCAGCACAGGTCAAATGAATGCCCAGTTAGGTCAACTGTACACCCTTGATTGGTTAGGTTAAGTTATGATATTTTCGTTAGTTTAAACGAAAATGATAAGAGCAAAAATATATAGTAAAACTTTTTTTTAGGGTATTCCCATTAACAGGAAAGTACCTATTTTTCTGGTATATTTTTGCGCGTTTTCTTCAAATCTGACCTTCATTTTCCAGTGTCACATATTCATCTGTCCTCTGAGCATTTCTGCGCATGCATGAAATCTAGCACAGTTCAGAATATAGCACTCATGACAAAGTAACCACTGGTTTGAACCATCCACTAGCATTTATGCACATGCGTGAAATGATAAGCATGTCATGTATAAATATGTAATTGAACTGCGTTTATTAATCAATTATAGAATTCAGTTTTTAATATAAACAATCTTGTGAATATTTACATGACTATTGATTTTCATCATTGAGAAATCAACAGTTTATTATTGCATTTATATGAAATTAAGATTTTTAATGGGAGGAGGCAGTGGTGTAGCCAGGGTTAGTAGAAGAGGGAGAGGCCTCCCACAAAAAAATTCCAAAAAATGCGATGGTATGATTTTGTTTTATATTTCAAATTATATAGTTTTTTACTATTTGACTTTTTTATTTATATTTTGACTACAAATACTTTTTCAATCTTTCCAATCTGTTCTATTCTGCATTTCATTATCAGCCATTGTAAACTTGATTAAAATATCTTGGGGAAAACTACAAATTGCATTAAAGCAACTAATAAACCAAGCAAATTTATAAGAAACTACCTTAAAAATTCAAAATTAAAGCAAAAAAACTAAAACCAAACAAACAGCAGATGATTCAAACCACAAGCCACCACAATTTGTGACATCTGTTTTGCGCATGCACAGAAATGCTCAATGGACAGTTCAATACAGCCGACAGTTGAATATGTGACACCAGTAAAATTTATCATTTTTGGAAGATATGTCAGATCATCATTTCCTCAAAAATAGGGATTTTCCTGAGGAAATAAAGGTCAGATTTGAATAAAATACACTAGAAAAATGTATTTTCATATAAAAATGAATTTTTACCCTCAATTTCCGTCTTCAAAACCCTGCTCACTTTCATGTGATCCAGATTATTACGGTAGAAATGGCCTATATCTCAAAAATTAGCCATTTCCCCAAGGATTAAATATCACCATTAGATTCAAGAGCAAAAGTACCTCTAGAAATACCACTTATTAAAAAACTAGGTAATGGTTCAGAATAGGGGCACCACCTCAATTTGTTTTTTTTCCACCAAAACATGCTAAAACCATTGGTTTCCTGTTGTTTAAGATGAATGTGACCATTGCCATTACAGTAAATTATTGCTTGAAGTGATTTCACCCCCCCAAACCCATCTTACAATCTGGGGGGACCACTGTGGGAACTGGGGGTTTTGGGTGGGGGAACACAGTACAAGCAACAATTTACTGTAATAGCGATGGTCAGATTTATCCTAAACAGGAAACCAATGGTTTTAGCATGTTTTGGTAAAAAAAAAAAAAAACTTATACCCTGAACCTTATACCGATCAATTTGTGATGCTGATCTTTACGGGGGCAGACCCATACCCGCCCCGAGACCTAAATTATACAAATGATAATGTAATAACATGTTAAGTTATGCACTTTTTTAGTCTTCATCTAGGACACATGACAATCAAGTTCTCAACACGGCCACAAGCTCTACTAGCGTCACCACACATCCATCACAGACCAAAGCCATTTTCAAACTGAAGTGAATGAATAATAGTTGGGTTTCCAACTCAAAATTTCCTAGATTCATAGCACTGGAGTAGCTATATATATATTTGGTAATTATGTGTTTTAAGTAACTCAGTCATTTTACACACCAAAATACATTTTTCTAGTAGTATTTGATGTGATTTGTTCAAATATGACCTCCATTTCCGTCGGAAATGAGATCCAACAAAGCTATAGTACTTTGAAGTTTGGCCCATTTTCAAGGGAAATGGAGGTCAAAATCTAAGCAAAACACCTCAAATATTACTAGGAAAATGTATTTTGGTATTAATTAACCTAACCTAACCTTACATAAATATGTTATTACATTGTCATTTGTATAATTTAGGTCTCAGGGGTACAGGGGCGGAGCTCCTGTAAAGATCACACCACAAATTGATCGATTGAACGACATTTTAGCGTCAGAAATTCAAAAATAAAAAATATAAAACCCTATACCGATCAATTTGTGATGCGTGATCTTTATGGGGGCTCTACCCCCGTGACCTAAATTATAGAAATGATAATGTAATAACATATTCAATATTTCTATTGCTCGGAAGTCATTAGAATGCACTTCGTATATTAAATCTTCAAAATAATATTCGCACCATTCACATGTCATCGCCACAAACATCTATCAAAAACTAACAGAAGTAGACTAGCAACTTAAAAGGCCTAAGAACTTAAAAAGTCTAGCTCATATATCATGTTCTCATGACATCACCAATCAAATATTGGAAAGGCGGGAAAAAAAATACAAAAATGTCATAATATTCAAATGTACATAATTTGTTAAGTACGCATCTGCGAGCATAGTGACTTATATGAAAATGATGAGAAAATTATGCTTTAATATTTTATAATTATATTTGCTTTTGATATTCTGAGTACAATAAAACTCTCATTAACCATATATTTTTTCATAATTTTCTAACTTCGTTTTTTTTACTATGCAACACATGCAATCAATGTATTTTAATGAGAAAACTTTGTCTCTATGCTATTTTTCGAAATTTTGCTTAAGTGGCACCTGTATTCTGAACCATTACCAAAAACTGTTACCCCACGGTTCTCTCTACATTTACCCTAATTTATGAAATTGATAACTTGATAGGCCTGAGTGGCTTTGTGTTTCCCAAATATAATGTGAAGTTTTGCTGACAAAGATTAAATGTTTGCATTAGTATAAAAATCACATCATGGTTTGAAATCTTTGGAAACCTTTATTTTTATTATTATTAAAATATGGACAAAAATTCCAGCCAAGGAGCTAGACTAGCGATCATTTTTAATTTCAATAATTTTCTCAAAGATCTGGGGTGCGTGGATACAATACCTGGACACCAATATCATGACACGAATACTAAGCATTTACGAAGAAACGAGTTAGTTAACTTTGCCTAAACTTCATCCTTAATTGTCCAATATACAAAAATTTGTCATGAATCTGAAAATTACTTTACGATTAGCACTGGGTTCTTTAAAATTTAACATCCTTACTAATTACCTCAATATATTACCTAACATGTAAAACCACGCACGTTAATATTAAATTAAAGATGCAATTATTAAATTAGGATTAAATTATACTTTTCCACTAACCTCTCTTCGACATGTTTGCTGTTTATAAGAAATCGTTATTCGTAAGCTTATTAGCCTATTAAAGTCCTCCGATTTGCACCAACAGTATTCTAAGCAATATTTTAGTTGGTTAGTAGATTTCTTTTGGTCACTATTAAATTGACAGATCCTCGACATAACCCTTACTTTGTTAGAGAGAGAAGTAACAACGCAAATCACAGCCAAAAAGTACCAGGGCTACCAAAACTAACAGTACATTTCATTTGTAAAACATGAAGCCACTTGGACTTATCGAGGTTATTTCAAGTCATAAGCTATATTTTATAATAAAATTAAATGGGCTAATACTTATGTAGTTTCGTAGCCACAAGATTTTTTACAAAATAGTTAATGTTGGAAATCCGTCCCATTTCGTCTTATGTGTATAATGGGATAATTGTATATAATATCCCCCTCACCTCAGTTTCTAATAAAAATTATTGCAATGCGTAGAAAATAATAAATAAAACCTTTCCTTTAAGTAAAAAAAATTTCGGTCGATCATATTTATGGAGATATTATTTAATTAACTATATCCATTTGACATGACGTTTTTCTGATTGGGCTATTTTTTTGCTACTCTGCGACTTAATTAGTTGGTTGGTTTCTGTTCTGGCTATTTATTTTTTCTAATTGGATTCAGTTTGGGTAATACCTCAGTTTGGTCGTGTTTGTGATAGAATTATGACGTGCTGTTCGTGTGGTTTCGACTTTGAGAACTTGATTCGTCATGTGCCCTAGATGAAGACTAAAAAAGTGCATAACTTAACATGTTATTACATTATCATTTGTATAATTTAAGTCTCGGGGGTAAGTACGGGGGCTCTGCCCCCGTAAAGATCACGCATCAGAAATTGATCGGTATAGGGTTCACTTTGTGATGCGTGATCTTTAGGGGGGCTTCGCTCCCGTACCCCCGAGACCTAAATTATACAAATTATAATGTAATAACATGTTAAGTTACACACGTTTTTAGTCAAAAATACATTGTTCTAGTATACATTTTTCTAGGTTAGGTTAGGTTGGTTTCCGAAAATAAATAAAGTAATTACATACTATAAATAAAGGTTTTACATCGATTGTGAAGTCAATTTCATAAAATTGAGGTGAGGGGGATGTTGTATACAATTATCATAATGGGTTAGGTGGTCATTCTAGATTGGTTAATAATTCTTCAAATCACCAACTTTCAGTTAGTTAGGAGTTATGGGCGGTGCTAAAAAAAATAATAAAGAGCCCAAAATTACATATTTACCATTAATCGAAACCAGTGGCGGCTCGTGACTAAAAATTCTAGGGGTGCTGTCTCTAAGAATGGGTTGAAATAATTACTGAAATAAAAGGATGAGCATTGAGCAATGAATAAAAGTTTCAAAAGTTATTGAAAAAGTTATTCAGTGAGCTCATCCTTATATTGTTCTTGATTATTTCAATTGTAAATAAAAAATTTAGGGGTACTGCAGTTCCGCAGTGCCTACCGACGAGCCGCCACTGATCGAAACAATAGTGGTGTTTAGTTATAACTATATCGGCTAATCAAAATACATTTAGAAACAATAGTAACACATCAATATTGTAACAATTACTTTACACATTCAATCAGGGACTTCCCTACACCCCCCCCCTCCTGGATTCTACTCAACCCCTAAGTAACTATGGAAAACTGATACATATGGGTAGTTGGGGGGTAACGAAAATGATCCACTTAGTAGGTAGGTAGTTAATCTAACAATTATTAAACTCCTTTTATGTCAATAACTGGTTGGATGAAACCAATTGGTTACTCACCAGAGTTATTCTCCACACTAGTATTTATATACTGTGTGATAGAGCGTGCTTGGTAGTCAGAGCTGGGCAATAAATACATTGAATGTATTTAAATACTAAATACATGGGAGAAATGTATTTAAATACTAAATACTAAATACATTTTACGAATGTATTTAGATACTAAATACAAAATACATCAATTGTATTTAAATACATTTGTAAATACATTTTAAATACATACAAATTTTAACATATGCATTCACTAATTCACTAAGCCATGACACGCACACGATAAAGAAATCAACCGCTTTCGACTAAGAGTGGCACACAACTGATTGAACTGACACGTTGAAACATGAACCATGCTGTACTATACTGTCGACGCGTCGTACTGTGCTAGTACAGAACGTGTATTAAACCAGTAAAAGTATTTACATTTTTATATTTTGAGTATTTAAATACATTGTATTTAAATACTCATTAAAGTATGGAAAACTGATGAGTGGGTAGTTGGGAGGTAACGAAAATGGTTCACTGAGTAGGTAGGTAGTTAATCTAACAATTATTAAATTCCTTTTATGTCAATAACTGGGTGGATGAAACCAATTGGTTGCTCACCAGAGTTATTCTCCACACTAGTATTTATATACTGTGTGACAAGAGCGTGCTCGGTAATAGATATACATTACCGATCAACCAACCGAGGAAAAAACCAACACGACGCTGGTGGAAAAAGCCCCCGAAAAGGAGAACAAGGAGAAGAAAACGAGGAACGGGGCGATAAGACGGAACGAGGGAAGGGAGAAGAACAGACAAGAAAAAAGATCCCCACCAGCAAGTACGCTCTAACAAAAACAGAGGAAAAGGACTCTCTAATAACTAGCAGTAAGTGACTAATTGTGTTTTTAACCCACTAGAAGTAACGATTAAATTAAGCTGGGTCAGACAATTAGGCCTACATTGTGGCCTAAGACCCAGCATCAACTCATAGCTTAACAAAGGTGAAGGTAGATTGCCCTAACCTAGTTTGGTGAGGAATCCTACTGTGGACCTCAATTTATCTGCCCGCTCTGGACCATTTCCGGAATCTCTAGGCTGACCCCTCTAGGCTAGACTTGATCTACTCTATAGTTAGACTGGAGATATAAGGGGTGGGTTAATTGTGGACCAATTCATACAGAGCATTTTTCACATTGGTGGTCCGTGTGTGGGGAATTTACAAACCTTAACCTTACTTAACAAAAATTGCAGAATTAGGCTAAATGGTCTAGCCTAAGCCTAACCTAATCAAGCCTAATTAGGTCTACAACCTAGGGCCTAACTAGGAAACATTTACATTTAAGGAGTCTCATTCTCTTATAAGCTTAGACCTGAGTGACACATAAGTACTTGGGGGGGATTAAACCAAATTTAAACTTGACTGTTTTGTCTGTGATCTCTCTTCTCTGGTAATTTCTTCTTGTCCTCTATTTCATTACGATCCCCAGTTAAACAACATTAGTGAACAAGCATTTAAAATGCATACAACTCCAAGCATCCAATTCTTCTTTTAAGGAAGAATCACTCAACAGATTTTTTCAACAGGCACATGCATTCCTTGCAATCTGTGTGTATATATATGTATATATACACTGTACTCTTTACATGTGCCACAAATACACTGACCTATCTATGGCCTACTTGGCCATGGGCCAAACAAAGGGTCTTATGGCCTACCTTGGCCATGGGCCAAACAATGAACCTTGGTCTTATGGCCTACCTTGGCCATGGGCCAAACAATGAACCTTGGTCTTATGGCCTACCTTGGCCATGGGCCAAACAATAGGTCTTATGGCCTACCTTGGCCATGGGCCAAACAATAAAGGTCTTATGGCCTACCTTGGCCATGGGCCAAACAATAAAGGTCTTATGGCCTACCTTGGCCATGGGCCAAACAATAAAGGTCTTATGGCCTACCTTGGCCATGGGCCAAACAATAAGGGTCTTATGGCCTACCTTGGCCATGGGCCAAACAATAAGGGTCTTATGGCCTACCTTGGCCATAGGGAAAACTATTACAAGGGTCTTATGGCCTCCCTTGGCCAGAGACCAAACAATACAAAATAAGACCCAGACTATGGATAAACCAAAGACTGTTCCCAGAGACCAACTAGCTATAGCCAAACAGACAAAACTTGATACTGTAGAATCAAATGTGACCAACTGTAATACATGAACACCTATATTACAGAACTTTAATATAACTGTAGCCTCAAAGACAGTGATAAACACAGTTTGAATGATTGCCTGATTGAGGGTCCTAATCTCATTTCTGACCTTGTGAAGATCTTACTGAGGTTCAGGTTAGATAAATATGCCGTACAAAGTGACATTTCAAAGGCATTTTTGAGAATAAATCTTAAAAATGAATATGATAAGAACCAACTTAGGTTCTTATGGTTCAAGGATCCATTTGATTTGAATAAAGGGTTCATAACCTATAGATTTAATGTTGTGTTGTTTGGAGCCAATTGCTCACCTAGCCTATTAGCATTGACAATTGGACATCATTTGAACCAGTTTAATAACTCTTTAACATTGAACTTCCTTAAGGAACATTTTTACGTAGACAATCTAATAGGCTCAACAACAACAAAATCTGAATTATCTGAAGTCTATGAACACTCTCAAAACATTATGCAACAAGGTAACTTTGAACTTAGAGAGTGGATTTCAAATGATGAGGATTTAAACAAAAAGATTTTAAAGGATAATAATGGTCTTACTGAGCCATCAGACAGAGTTAAAACTTTAGGTATGAACTGGTATTTGGATGCAACTTCTAACAGTCATGATTCAATCTGTACTAAAGGTTTTAAACTTGATGAGGAAGCAAATACTAAAAGACAAATATTATCAGAGGCTTCCAAAATTTTTGATCCATGGGTCTATTCCTGCCTTCAACAATAAAATCAAAGATTCTCCTCCAAGAAATTTGGAGGACAAATGTTGGGTGGGATGATCCAATAACAAATGAAAATCAAAAATCTTGGAAGAAGTTAGCTGCTGATTTAACAAAAGTGCAGAACATTAAAATTCAAAGGTGCTGTGGGTTTAGGGATAAGCCCCAGAGACTTCATGTGTTTGCTGATGCAAGCACACAAGCTTATGGGTGCTGTGCGTATCTTGTAAGTCCTACAGAAAGTCATCTAATTTATGCAAAAGGGAAAGTTGCACCTCTCAAACCTACCCGAACCATACCTCAATTGGAACTATTGGCTGCTGCATTAGCCATTAAAACCATTTCATTGCTTAAGGATGCTTACCATGATGTGAACATAACTGATATCCACATCTGGCTTGACAGTCAGATTTGTCTTGCCTGGATACGGAATGATAGCATTAATAGTAAGAATATCTTTGTAAGAAATAGGCTAAAAGAAATAGCTGAAGCTAATGAAAGCCTACAAGTAAACTTTCACTATGTTCCAACTAAACAAAATCCAGCAGACTTTCTGACCAGAGGTTTATCCTACAAGTTGTTGAAGTCAAACAAAACTTGGTTATGGGACCTAAGTGGCTCTGTAATACAGACCAATGGCCTGTGGAACAAGTTAACTTGACATTAAATTTAATCTTTTCAAATGAAAAGGTTGAACCAATCACTAATTATGAACAGTATTCTGATTTCAGTAAACTTGTCAGGGTCACAGCCTACTGTTTGAGGTTTGCTCACAACTGTTTAACTACAATTAACAAACAGCTAAATAAAAACAATCATAATTATACAGAAGTTGCAACCAAATACTGGATAGGCCATGCACAACAAAAAGAGTACAATAAAGAGTTAGAATTCTTGACTAATGGGAAACAAACAAAAGAACCTGTACCATCAGTAGTTGTGGATCTAAACTTGTTCAGAGATGAGGAAGGCCTTCTAAGGTGTAAAGGGAGATTAGACAAATCAAAACTGTCATACAAAAGCAAACATCCAATCCTTTTACCTAGATTTAGCTATTTGACAACATTAATCATCAGAAAAACACACAATGATATATCATATGGGGGTACCACAGACACTAACTACATTAAGAAAAACTTATTGGATACCCAAGGGAAGGATCACTGTTAAAACAGTCCTGAGTGAGTGTGTCACATGTAGGCGTATTCATGCTAGGCCCTATAGGAAACCAAATCCTCCTGCTTTGCCAGAGGAGAGAGTTACTCTCAACAGACCCTTTGAGACTGTAGGCATTGACTATACAGGAGCATTGACTGTAGGGGTGGTTGACACTGAACAAAAAATGTACATTGTACTGTTTACATGTGCTGCCTCACGAGCTGTTTATCTGGATGTTGTGGAGGACCTTACAGCAGAATCTTTTGTTGCTGTCTTTAAGAGATTCTGTGCACGACATTCAGTACCCAAGACAGTTTGGACTGACAATGCTACATATTTCAAGGCTGGTGAACAAGTCATCCACGACTTGTTAAGCGATGAACTCACACAATTATATATACAAAATTCAAACATAAAGTGGAAGTATATTCCAGTTGCCTCTCCTTGGTATGGTTCTATCTGGGAGAGGAATATACAAACAGTAAAGAATTGCTTGAAGAAAGCAATTGGTAAAAAACAGATACACTTATTTGAGTTGCTCACTCTCCTGGCTGAGATTGAGAACATCATCAACAATAGACCACTCACTTATGTGAGTGACAACATTAATGACCCGGAACCATTAACTCCAAATCATTTGATTCGGGGAGAACAAGTTAGTCTCCTGCCGGACTACAATATAGACTCTTCAGAAGACCCAAACTGGACTCAACGACATGATGAGCTCCAGACTAAGTTACAACATTTAACTAGAGTTAAAGCTCATTTCATTAAACAGTGGAAAACTGAGTACTTGATGGGTCTAAGGGAGAGACATAAACAAATGACTAAGAAGGATTGGTCTGACACAATTAAGGTAGGGGACCTTGTTCTCATACATGACAGTACTCCAAGACAATACTGGCCTCTGGCTAGAGTTTTAGAACTCAGACCAGGGGCAGACGGGGTAACAAGAGTGGTCAAATTAAGGACTTCAACGGGTGACACAACAAGAGACATTTCTCTTTTGTACCCTTTAGAGTCTGGACCCAAAACAATGGACTTTGGAGAACCTTCTCCACTGACAGTAACAACTGGAGACACTGAACTTCCAGTAACTATTCCTTTGACAGTAGGAGTGGTAACGCATCCTACTACAACATTGACAGACACAAGACCTCAGCGACAAACAGCATTAAAGGCGCGACTATTTTTACAACAAAAAATAGATGCTGGGGAATTGTAATTTTATCTTCTAACTTTCACTTTTTCTTTTCTTATGGTAAAGACCATAGACAGTTTCATCCTATGGATGTATATTTTCTCTTCTAATTAAATGCTACACCTTCTCCATGAGAAGGTGAGGATAGGCACTGTTAATCAGATTAACAGGCATTTACAGTCAAATAGTTAGCTAGTCTACACTCAGACATAAAAATTGGTGACAATGACACCAAAATTTTTATCTCCCGGGGCCCCCAGTATATGGAAAACTGATGAGTGGGTAGTTGGGAGGTAACGAAAATGGTTCACTGAGTAGGTAGGTAGTTAATCTAACAATTATTAAATTCCTTTTATGTCAATAACTGGGTGGATGAAACCAATTGGTTGCTCACCAGAGTTATTCTCCACACTAGTATTTATATACTGTGTGACAAGAGCGTGCTCGGTAATAGATATACATTACCGATCAACCAACCGAGGAAAAAACCAACAGACGCTGGTGGAAAAAGCCCCGCGAAAAGGAGAACAAAGGAGAACGAAAACGAGGAACGGGGCGAAAGACGGAACGAGGGAAGGGAGAAGAACAGACAACGAAAAAGATCCCCACCAGCAAGTACGCTCTAACAAAAACAGAAGGAAAAGAGACTCTCTAATAACTAGCAGTAAGTGACTAATTGTGTTTTTAACCCACTAGAAGTAAACTATTAAATTAAGCTGGGTCAGACAAATTAGGCCTACATTGTGGCCTAAGACCCAGCATCAACTCATAGCTTAACAAAGGTGAAGGTAGATTGCCCTAACCTATTTGGTGAGGAATCCTACTGTGGACCTCAATTTATCTGCCCGCTCTGGACCATTTCCGGAATCTCTAGGCTGACCCCTCTAGGCTAGACTTGATCTACTCTATAGTTAGACTGGAGATATAAGGGGTGGGTTAATTGTGGACCAATTCATAACAGAGCATTTTTCACAAAAGTATTTAAATACTATAT
This sequence comes from Bathynomus jamesi, assembly GCA_023014485.1. Classification (NCBI taxonomy): domain Eukaryota; kingdom Metazoa; phylum Arthropoda; class Malacostraca; order Isopoda; family Cirolanidae; genus Bathynomus; species Bathynomus jamesi. The sequence continues at coordinate 308,074 of JAJOZX010001983.1, read as the reverse complement.
TTAAATACATGAAAAACAATGTATTTATAAATACAGTTCTAAATACACAAATGTATTTAAATACGTATTTAAATACAAATGTATTTAAATACTGCCCAGCTCTGTTGGTAGTATTGATACACACTACCAATCAACCAACAAGAAAAAGGACGCTGGTGGAAAAAGCCGGGGAACAAGGAAATTTGAAGGAAGAACGGCATGGCGGACGAAGGGGCTTGAAGATAATAAAAGATCTCCATTAGCAAGTACGCTCTCAAAAATTAAGCAAATAGAAGAGGGACTCTGGGAGGAAATTAGCACCATTATCTAATAATAATACTCAGTAAGTGAATAATTGTATTTCTAAACCCCAGTTTAGTCATAACATAGACTAGGTCCAGTTAAATTAGGCCTACATTGTGGTCTAAGACCTAACATCAACTCATAGCTTAACAAAGGCTAAGGTAAATTATCCTAACCTAATTTGGTGAGGAATCCTACTGTGGACCTCAATTTACTCTGCCCGCTCTGGACCATTTTACGAATCTCTAGGCTGACCCCTACGAGGCTAGGCTTAACCTACTCTACAGTTAGACTGGACATATTAGGGGTGGGTTAATTGGGGACCAATTCATACAGAGCAGTTTCACAGTAGCTTTTACAGATGCCTGTCTTATAAAACACCGACAGTTAACTGGAGTGAGGCGCTACCATCACTAGGGCTGCCATGTGATCAGGATAGAATACCCAGCAAACACATTACGTAAATACAACGTTGTAACCTGGTTGAATCTTAGTCATGTCAGAAAATGACGTTGTGCTGACGTAGTCACAACGTAAAACGTAAACGTTATATTACAACGTTGCATAATGACGTTGTATACATGTGAAGTACAAGTAAACTTCTGACATAATTTTTTTTACGTAGCATAGACGTTGTCTGCACGTAAGGTTTTACATCCATAGCATATACGCAGGGGTGGCCAAGTTTCCTGGACCCAAGACAAGAGCCACATACGACGTTTTTCAGATGTAGGAGAGCCGCAAAATATTTTAAAAAGAATTTAATTATTAAAAACATATACATATAGTTATACTCACATCAGTGGCGTACTAAGGGGGGTGCGAGTGGGACGGTCCGTCCCGGGTGACAGCCAGGAGAGGGGTGCCATCCATCGGGAGAGTTGTAGTAGAAGTTTTCAAGCCAAATGAAAAATTCGCCAAAGTAAGAAAAAAAATTAAAAAATGTTCAAACTATCATATTACAACAGCTTACTGTTAATTTCCACTATAAAATAAATTTTTATTTTTATTGGCAATACAAAATTTACAAACGAAAAATTAAATATTTGATAAAAATTACATCGAAAGGCGACCGTTTGTTGACGTTTTAGTCATCAGTTTGTTGAGCATAGCCAGCTGGCTGCAACTGACATTCCAAGTCTTGTTCACTTGACACTGTGACTCCACATACATGAGGTATGTTTCATTAAATAATTATGATAAAGCATAAAGTGCTGGTGTTTATAACAAGATCATGGTACTTATACCAGTGTCCAGTAATTTTTGACAATGTCACATTGTCACATTGTTTCAAGCATGGTGGAAGCTAAACCCAAAGGTGTCTAACCATGAGGCTTCTGAGCAGCATCTCTCATGCCTGAAGAAATGGAAGACCTTGGGAGCAGGGTTGAAGCTTCAAAAGTATTTGCAAACAGTTGGAATCAGCCTTGAAAAGTGCATTGTGAAGCTCCAAGCTCTAAAACTGTTTCTTGAAGATCAGCGCAATGAAATTATGGAGAGGGCCATTCATTATGCAACTACAAAGTGTGAGGAAATGGACATTTCTATGGAGAGAAGAGGGAGAGTAAAGCTCCGAAAAAGGATGCCAGGAGAGATGGCGAAGGATGCTGGTCTCATATTGCCAGAGGAAGTAAAAAGGGCTATGTTTGAATGTCTTGATCGCTTTCATCAAGAATTGGAGATTCGTTCTAAGGCAATGGATCGAATTCTGTCAATCTTCGCTGTTATTCAGCCAAACACTTTGGTTGTTGCAACAGAAGAAGAACTTCGGAAGTACTGTATATTCCAAATTTGACTCAGATTTTCGATGAATTCTCTGATGAAGATATCAGTGTGGAAATTGGACGACTTCGGAGGCATTTGGAAGCTGCCAAAATCAGCGTTGAAGAGGCAAAGAAATAGACAGCATTGCAGTTTCTGGAGTTTATTGTGAAATGGGATTTTTGTGAATCTTTGCCAAGCTTATCACTGTGTTTGAGATTCTTTTTGACTGTCTGTGTGTCTATTGCTTCATGTGAAAGAAGTTTTTCCAAATTGAAACTGATAAAAAATTTCTTTCGCTCGACCATGAGTCAGATAAGATTGACAAATCTGGCTTTACTTTCAATTGAACATGGATATGCAAAGAAGGTGAATTTTTATCAATTTACAGAAATTAAGGCTCGAAAGCAGAGACTGTGAAAGTGTGAATCCTCTCTATTTACCTTTGAAGAATAGGCTGAGCGTTGAAACTGGATTTCCTGTGTTTTTTGTATAAAATAAAATGCAGTATTACCTGTTCACTGAATTTTTAATGTCCTGCATTTTTCTTATTTCCAATTTGCTTATGACAGTACTGTACTGTTTAAAAATCTATTTGCAAACATAATATATTTTTATGTGTATGTAAATTTTAAAATTATTTATGGGAGGTACCAAAGGAAGTATCTACCCCGGGTGCCAAATACTTTAGGTACGCCCCTGACTCACATTATTAAAATGTTTAATTACTGCTTGTAGAAGGCTTAGTTTGGGTCTTCATTTTGACTGTTAATGCTTTAAAGTCTGATTGATGTGATGTTAAGGCGGTATGAAGAAGCTCAGTCAGGTGTTCGTTAGTGAGGGTAGCACGATGTTTTGACTTTACAAACTTCATTACCGAGAAGAGTGCTTCACAGCAATAAGTTGTCCCAGAAACTGAGATAAGTCGGAAACTGGTTTTCCTGAGGTGAAGATACTTTGTCTGGTACTTGCTTCCAAAACTCAACTGCAGATAAGCTTTTATGTATCAACTTTAAACCCATGTCCTCCTGTAGCTCCAAAAGTTCTGTTTGTATTGAAGTAGCTTCCGCAACAAAAGGTGTGGTAACAGGACAGCCATCGTTGACGACATCAATCAGGAAAGGATTTACAAGAAATTCGAAGCATGGTTTTATCTTCTTTAGTTCATCAAACCTGAACTGAAAATCATCAATTAGTCCTTCTAATTTACCTTTGTATTCCTCCAATTTACTAGCTTTTATTTCAATATCAAGAAAAGTGTTTGCTCGGTTTTTCAGGTGGGGAAAATGGTCAAATTTTTTTGTTACTAGATCCTTTTGGAAAAGCTTTATTTCATTCTGGAAACTGAAAACTGTCTGTGTAAGGTCAGAAATGACCTTATCCTTTCCCTGAAGTGCCAAATTTAGATTTTGAAGGTGTTGTATTACATCAGTAAAAAACATCAAATCCTGCATCCATTCGCGATCTTCTAGTTGTGGGTATGACTTTCCCTTTTCTTTCAAGAAATCAATGATAGGCTCCAACAGTGCAACAAACCTATTCAGGAGATTACTAGTTGATAACCACCTTACAATACAGTAGAATGAAAGGTCATCTGGCTTATCTTGAAGATCCAGCTCCTCGATAAAATTTCTAAACGCTCGGTGCGTTTTTTGCATTTGAACGAATGAAATTCACAATTTCTAGAACACATTTCATGACATTGTCATACCTAAAGTACTTGCTTACCAAATGACCACGGTGAATGATACAGTGAATAAAGAGACACACAGGATACTTGGGATCGCGTGTCAAGAGCCCAACTAGGCCTACATTTTGTCCTACCATAGCTGGTGCTCCATCTGTTGCAACACTGACAAGTTTAGTCAATGGTACTTGAGCATTTGATAATGCCTCGTCAAGTGCGTTCTTTATGTCAACCCCTCTGGTGGTTTCTTTTAGGGTAATTAAGTCCAAGAGTTCTTCTTTCACATTTCCATCGCCAGTAACATAACGAACAAATATCGCCAGTTGAGAGTTATTTTTAATATCTGTGGATTCATCGAGGGCCAAACTGAATGCAACAGAATTCTTCAAATCACTCTGCAACGAGCATGTAATTTCAGCACTGATCTGGGAAATACGTCTCTCTGTAGTGTGGCGGGAAATAGAAATACTTGCTATTTGTTCTCGAAGCTTTGTGTTATCTGGAGCGAGAATTGCAGTAACATCGGCAATATTCTTCTTCACAAATTCTCCACTACTGAGGGAAGTTGAGCACGAGCAATATTCCATGCCATAACAAAACTAGCTTCAGTAGTTAAGTCAGTTGTCTTACACAATGATGAAAGTACAGTTTGTTGGGCAACTAGGCTAGATTTCAACATTGTTAACTTAGTCTTCCGCAATTCTGATTTAGGAAGAAATTCCGTAATAAAATTTTTATGGTTAGTTTCATGATGACGCTTTAAGTTACTGGCTTTAAAGTGATTGAGTGCCACGTGGCAGATAAGACACACAGGTTTCCCACCCTTAACAGTAAAGGCAAAGCTTTCCTCCCACTCCTGTTTAAAAACTCTATTTTCTTCTTCATATTTCCGTTTCTTACACTTTGTCTGCTCAATCATTTTAATCAACTAAGGGGTTGTATAACTTTCACTTGTATAGCTGAGAAAAATAGCCACTATTTGATCTAAGAAGCCAATTTTAAAACACACTCACTCGTTACTACACGCGGCCCGCAGGGTAGCTCGAGGGGTACTGGACAGTGGTGAGTGGCGATTGGTGTTAATTACGTAATTATCCCGCTTAGTACCTGTCACGCAAAAGAAATTGTCGTACGCATGACGCATTTTAGTGTCAATTCAATTTTTCCTCGTTTTTTTTAATATTTTTTTTATTATGTGAAAAAAAAATTATATTTGTATTATGAATTTTGTCTTTTATGATAAATACAATAAAAATAAAAATTGTCTCGCGAGCCGCAGTTAACAACCTCGAGAGCCGCATGCGGCTCGCGAGCCGGGGTTTGGCCACCGTTGGCATATAGTTTCGTATTACATTATTCTTTGTTACAAAATTGTAACGGAGTTACATACGGCATACTACTATTTCAAATAGGGCGCCTTTGTTGGACCAAATTCTAGCCTTGAGACGTTGAGACAACGTTGTATCTGCGTACATTTTACGTAATATCACAACGTTGTAAAGACGTAACTGAGACTGCACAAATTTACCTTGTATCTATGTCACAGTTGCTAAAATGCAACCTTGTGACAACGTTGTATCTACGTAAAATTGTTAGCTGAGTAGATCGAGAATTTGAACACAGCATGGAATATCATACGATGAAAGAATGAAGAATTTTACTTCAATTTCTTTTTTTATTATCACTAGTGGCTTGATCTGATTTTTGTGCTATGTTTCCTGGAATGAAAGAATTGGGAATTCATCTCTTGCTGCTCTCAGTACAACAGCTACAGCTGAGTGTTCTTTTGTGTTCTAAAAGTAGTAGCCCTCTGCCTGATTATGTGAATGAACTAATAAGCATATCAGTTGATATATTTCCCTTAAACAAACAAGTGTTAAGGAATCAGGATTTGTTTCAGTTAGCCCTGTAAACATCATGAGCAGAAATGATTCGTCGTCAGAATTTATGATTCCAAGCTCTGGTGATTTCTTTATCTATTTGTCTAATATATACTCATATTTTATTATATTAAATGTTATTTTTTCACGATGAAGTGCATTTAAATGATATGAATAACTTCTCACAGCTTGTATACTGAAAATAGGCCCTATATCAAATTATGCAAAAAAATAAAATAAATAAATAAATGCAAAAAAGGTCCATTTAGCAAAAGCCGGAGTTTGTATCGAGTATACTAAACGTGATTTTATGGCAAAGGTTTACAAATCTAAACAGAAATTGTTTGGTTGCTTTTTACCACAACACGCTGAAATTTTCCTTCAACTGAAACTCATAATTAGTAACACTGATTTAAAAATAAAACTGTCAAGAACATCTGTGTCATTTTGCCTTAACATTTTATCAGCTCCAGAAACACTAGCGACAATTATTGTGCCTCGAATTTTAGGTGCGTATTTATATGTAAGACGTGTAAAATTATCATCTACCATTCTATGAAATTGCCCTTGATTAGAATGAAGTTAATGCTCTTGATTAGAATGAAGTTAAATCATGATACAGCTACGTATTCGATTCAGCGGACGATGCGAATATTGAGACGCAAAACAAGATAGCAATAAGCAAAGTAAAACGAATAACCGGATAGATACCGACAGTGATGGGCATCGATACATGAAAATCGCTAAAGCGATACCGATACATCGATACATGAAGAACGTCTTAGGCGATACCGATACGCCGATACTTTCTAGATGTCTTAAGCGATACCGATACCGATACATGCATCGCCGATACATGTATCGCCGGTACATTTTTGTAATTATTCATTTAATATGTAGGTATTAGATATTATTGTTTATACTAGTAATTTGTACGCACTGTAAGTAAAATCAACGACATTTTAATGGGTTTTATAGATGTAAATAAAAACAATTGCTTTATTTAATGAAAGTATGTTTTAATTTTGTAGGATACATGAATGACTGAACATATTACACTAACAATTAAAAGCAATTACTATTACCCTTCAAAAATACCAGCTGGCTAAACATCTGGTCAGACAGTCTATTCCTTTTTGGAGCGTGAATGTGACCAGCCAAACTAAACAACCGTTCTACAGGAGCAGAGGATGGTAGTGGTGTGTTATACTTCAGGAAGACCCGTAGAATTCCTGGGTACTGCCTCAGAGATTGGAGAGAATGACTTCCGTCACCCAAGAGGAATCGCTGCGTTACAAGTATGAACCTGTTTAAACTCAACACCGAGTGGGCGTGGCCAATAGTGTTGCAACACCAATGAGCGTTTCTATATTATATGAGCGTTTCTATATTATGAGCGTTTCTATATTATGGTTAATTAATCTCAATAACACAAGTACAAACGTGTTTAAACGTTGCGCCGTACTGTGTGACGTGACCAGTAGAGTAGTACTGTCATTAAATAAATATTTAATAATATTATTATTTATGTATATTCATAAATATAACTCAGTAGTGTCATATTATAACATCTATTTAAATATTTAAAAATTCTTATTAATGTATCGATGTATCGAAGTATCGATTTTTTCGATACATTTAAGAAAATTGACCTTAGCGATACCGATAAATCGATACTTTTGTCAAGTAGCTAAAGCGATACCGATACCGATACAAAAGTATCGATCGATACGTATCGGCGATACATGTATCTAGATACTGCCCATCAGTGGATACCGATACGTTTAAAAGAAGATACAAGAATACATGATTCCCTAGCTGAGAACACTAATCACACCAAAACTGAAATATTGTCCCATTTTAACGTCCCCATATAACAATGAAGAAATTAATCAGTTAAAAGAAATTCAAAGACATTTCACCACCAAAATCATTATCTACAAAGGACTAAATTACTAGGGAAGATTAGTAAACTAAATCTCTATTCGCTGGAAAGAAGAAAAGAGAGGTACACTATAATATAAGCATGGAAAATAATAGAAAAACTGGTACCTAACTTCAAACTAAATCAGATAACCATTCAAACAACAGAGAAAAAAACCCAGAAAGACAGAATGTACAGTATTTCTAAATTAACCGCTAGGCGAGGAACATCCTCAACATTGAAAGAAACTAGTTTTGTCGTCAGAGTACCAAAACTATTCAACCAGTTACCAAAAGAAATAAGAAATAAAACTGGTGTTCATGTGGAAGTTTTCAAAAGAAGACTAGACGCTTGGCTCATGGCAATCCAAGATGAGCCGGGTGTACCTGGCTATGTGAGATGAAGAGCTCAAGAAAGCAATTTTCTCCTTCACCAAGCTACCTAGAGAGGTAAGGCCACAAGCAGGAGCGGACTGAGTGGTCGGGCAATCGGGCATGGACCGAGAGCCCGAGCCATTAGGGGTCCCGGCGGTCCCGATGGTCCCGGCCCGCAGTCATCATAAAACAGTGAGAGTGTTCTCAATTGGGTTAAGTGTCTAATAGAACTGTAATATGAAAAAAAATTGGATTTCAAGGGGACCAAGACTCATTATGCCCGAGGGCCCAGGTTGCTGTCAGTCCGTCCCTGGCCATAATCCTGAACTCTGCGTGAGGAGCGTTCGTCGCGTGGAACGCTGGAACCCATACAAAGTTACAAGTTATATATATATATATATATATATTATATAATATATATATATATATATATATATTATATATATATATATATATATATATATATACTCTGTCGACGAATAGAAGACAACGACCAATCCATAATTCGGTAGGAGGAAAGAACAAAATTCATAAATGAAACGACAAAAGTTTCATGTTCCTAATTCTGACCAATGTTCAGACCTCACACAGTGAATGAAAAGAAAAATGAAATCAAGAAAATGATTAAGAAGAATCTTGAGAGAGAGAGAGAGAGAGAGAGAGAGAGAGAGAGAGAGAGAGAGAGAGGGTTAATACTAACAACACTTACTCTTGGCTGTTACAGTAAAACCCAACATAAACATTTGGGGGTAAGAAATCAATAAAGATTTGTTGTTGAAAATAAATAAATATACATCTTGAACTACAGTCAGAGATGGGCAAGATCACCAACTTTGGTGATCTTGAAGATCAAGATCAGATCACCAGAAAAATGTGATCTTGAAGATCAAGATCAGATCACCAGAAAAATGTGATCTTGAAGATCCAGATCAAGATCGTGATCTTGAAGATCACTTTTTAAGATCACTTTTATATGAATTGAAAAAAGTTGTACTCTTGTAGAGTAAACAAAAACAAATTATTTTGTTAATCACTCCTGAAAAGTATCACTCCTAATACTCCCCTGAGGGCTGAGGCAATACAAGCATCGCATCCTACCCATGTCACCTGATCTAAACCACGGGGATTGACGATTCCCCTTTCAGTTTTTCAGGTGGTAAACTTAAAACTTAGTATTATCATAACTTATCAGCAAAGAAAAAACTATTAAATGACCTACATATAGTTTTTAGTTCTATTTTTCTCAATTCTCATTTCACCAGGTCCATAACCCATATCAATGAATGGTCAGCATATATAAGTAAACATTTTTTACATAGAATTTAATTTTACAGTTTTACTGCAGTACGCAATTACTGACAATATAAGGGTAAAAACCGCAAGTTAAGAGTGTTAATTTAATGTTCAACCGCTGTAAACATTTGCTTTCAGCAAAACCAATTGTTCAAAGTTACCATCCGAGAGACGACTTCGTTTGGGGCTATGAACCATGCCAGCAAACGAAAACAACCGTTCCACTGGTGCAGAGGAAGGTAGCGTGGTGTTATACCTCTTGAAGATCTTCTTTATAGCAGGATACCTATCTAAAGAGTCGAGTGCCTTACTGGTGTCCTGCAAATAATTGAGGACTTCCAAGTCTTCCTTGTTGTTAGGAGCAGAGAATGAGCCGTCCATAGTTCTGAAGAAATCGTCTTCAGATGATGAGTCTGAGTTCACCGAACTATTACCACTGCTGTCAGAATTACAATTTCTTACAGCCATTTGCAGCTTGTCTTTTACTTGAGACTTGATTGCTTCATGATCGCCGAAATTAGGCCCTTGCAACAATGATATCCATCTAAGTTTGAAATACGGATGAGATACTGAGGCCAAAACGGCATCAGTTACCTCGGGGCTCAACGACAAAAAATGACCAAATCTGGCATTGAAGCCAGAGACGACTGCTGCCAGTAATGGCATGCAGTGTCTCAAGCGCAGGTCGTTTGGTTGGATAGGCTCCAATCTTGCGAGGGCATCTTGAGTCACTAGGACTGTTGGAAGAAGACAACCGTAGTAGCATTCTTTCTCTGCCTGTAATTTGTTGAGGGCTGCTGCAATTGGTTTTAGAACAGACAAATATTCTGAAATAAATTCCAATTCATTGTCTTTGAGGATGGGTAGATTCAGTTCTTCAAGAGCTACATTCACGTCGTTCTTATGTTTATATATTTGGCTTAATGAGTCGTACATTGAGTTCCATCGGGTGACGCATGGGTACCTAAATTGGACGCCAGTTATTTCCTGTATTTTTTCTGCTGACTTGGGTTTACCAGCAGCATTCCACAGCGCCGAACATTTTCCCATTGCAGAATGCTTTATCTTCTTTAGTCCAGGTGAATTCAGTCCTTTATCTGCATCAGTTGTTGCTACCAAGTTCAATGTGTGGGAGGCACATCGAATATGGGATGATAGTTTCACTGACTCCTCTCCATGCTCTCCTGAATGTTCAGGAAAGTTGCTGATGATAACCTCTTCATCTGAATCTTTTTCATCATCATCTTCATCTGCATCATCTTCATCAATGTCGTCAGTACGATTCTGAACACGAACACCGAACTCTTTAAAGCATTTCACCATGTTCGATGCATTGTCGGTGACTGTAGATACAACTTTTCTATAAGATAAACCATGCTCCGAGTTGATCCTGTCCAATATTCCAGCAATTTTATCAAAGCTATGTGTTCCACGAAATCTTCGGCATGCCAGTGCAGCTGATCCTCGCGACAAGTCATCATTGATCTGTAATGTAAGAATATAAAATCAATGTTTGTATGAACATTTTTTTAAGCTTAATTTAATAATATTGGTTAGACACGCACCAGCTAAACTGCGCCACCAAACATTGAAGAGAAGAACTATGTGATATAAAGGAGGCAATTCAGCGATGAGTCGCCTACCATACCACCACATCAGTGACCCATCCCATAAGAGCAAAATGTGGAAGAGTCCATATTCACAGCCTGTGAATATGGACTCTTCCACATTTTGCTGTGAATCAGACACAATGACAGATGACAGAATCAGTGAATTAGTGTGAAATTACTGTGAATCACAGCAAAATGAAGACTCACCAAATTAATGAATGAGGAACACATGTCGAATAATTGAAAAGATTATACTATAAGTCTATCAGACTATCAGTCTATCACCAATGGTCAATTTATCAATTATATAAAAATAATACACTAAATCAATAGCATACCCAATGCGCAGTGACTCCCATGAAACTGCGGTGATTAGTTGACCATATGTCGCATGTAACACACACATGGTCAACTGCTGCCAGTTTTGCTTGTATGTCTTCCTTCATTGTACTGGTTGTTGTTGCAAGAGATCTAGCCAGGGTGCGTCTAGATGGCACCTGAACAGCCGGGTTGACGTCTGAAAAAAATATTTAAAAATTAAAACAAATACAATAGATTAGCTATGGAAAAAATATCAAAATATTTAGCTAGGCTAGCGATAGTCTAATGTTCATACAAATAATATGATTAATTATTTTAATCAGATATTAGCTATGGAAAAAATAGCAAAATATTTGAGTTATACTAACATGAAAGAAGATCCTTAAATTCATGTAGTTCAACTAGGCTCAATGGTAGGAGCCCATTAGCCACAAGCGAGAGAATCTTCTTTTCAAGGATATCCTTGCATATTGGTGGTCCTGGTTTTTGCTTGGAAATGTGGAACATGCTTAGTGTTGACTGCTTGGCAATTTTGGCAGGGCCAGCATTGCTGCCGCTGGCATCTTCTTCTTTAGCTGGACGCTTGCGAGATTTCTTCTCCGATTCATATTCACCCAAAAGATCCGAATGTAGTTTCTGCACAAGAAAATAAATTATTATCATGCGGAGAGACTTCTTGAACACCCTGTATAATATTTATCAGAGTATCAAACTTCTAGTTGAAATTAATACTTAACAAGATTCTAAAATTTTGTTATCTTTAACTAAAATTATTTTCACCATGATCAGTGCATTTTTATCCTATGTTAAATTGAAAGCCGAATTTCGTCCTTCAGTAACTAAATAGGAGAAATTACAGACATGGATCAGACAGAGAGAAAGACAGATACACCTGGCGTTTTATTATAGTTGGATATCGGCAGTTTTTAATGTAGTTACTAGTCCATAATCTATTAATATCTGAAGTGCACAATATATTCAAATGGACGTCTATGTAAATGTAGCATTAGTCTTGTATGGCACCAGTCACTTAAAATATGACTTGAACCATTATGTTAATGTTGCTACTTACTACTTAGTTACTAAGTAGTACTAACCCTGAGGTGCCTCAGAAGATTGCTTGTTGAGTCGAGGCCAGCAGACAGAATTGTAGTTTTCTTTGTACACTGCCTACAAATAACTTTGATACTGTTTCCAGTTTTTTTTCGACAATTTGAAAATATTTTCCGTTCAATAGCACAGATTGATCCTTTTACCAACATTGTTATCTAAATATATTGAATACTGTTCTGGTGACAACCTAGAATATTTGGTTCCCTTGGGAGCCTGTTGAAGTTGTAAATTGCACTCATTATTAAAAAATTCAATCTGTAAATAATATGTTTAGAATTAATTTATTATGAATACGGACCTATAGGCTATATTTTTATGCCTATATATAATAATATATTAATAGAACACTTTTAACATAATTGCACAGTAAATTACACTTTTTACGAGCCTAAATTCCACAGCAACTACACCTTCCATGAGCCACGCATGACGCAAGTCACCCAACTAACAGAAAACATAAACAGTCGGTGTTGAACAAAGTTGCCACCAGATGTCGCTTGGACAAAAAACAAATGACATTCGCATAGCGGCATATTTAAGAATCTGAAATTAAAAGTGATCTTGAAGTCTAAAGTGATCTTCAAGATCAAGATCACAAGAAATAAAGTGATCTTAGATCAAGATCAAGATCACCATAATAAAAGTGATCTTCAAGATCAAATCACGATCTTGATCTTCAAGATCACGATCTGATCTTGAAGATCAAGATCGTGCCCATCTCTGACTACAGTATATATACATATACTCGTATATTTATTTCGCCTTGACTCTGATTGTCCTCCCACCATCCATCCCCTAAAAAAAAATGTTTGGAGACCTGTGCTCCAAAAAGTAATATAACTTTTGGGAGCACCAAATAGTTGTCTGTGTCATTTAGGGATCAAGCCCCTGCCTGTAATAATCTGTTAAAATGTATAAAGTTTTCTTAAAATTACTATTCCTTTAAGATAGCTTTTATATGATGCATATAAAGACCAACTCTTAGTATTTCAAGTCCCGCTTCAGACAAACTGTTTGCAAATATTGCAGGATTATTTGAAATTGTAAGTGAGCAAAACTATTTGGAACGATAAATACGCATACTTATTCTATTTTGGATTGGGGTCGACCATTTCTTTGAGAATGTATGACTGGTCTTCCTGTTTTCTGTATATCTTAAGTGCGTGTTATGTGCTGTAACAAAATATTTATCTGTTACGAGGGTGTTTTTTTTGTTTTTGCAAGGATCCTCTTAACGTGTATGTAATGCATTAAATCCTGGAGCTGCATCAGTTCGATGATCTATGCTCTGTTACATGTATTCATTATTACTTTCAAAGAGACAAATAATAATCAGCATTTAAATTATGAATAGAAATTTTGTTTACAGGTTTTAGCTCAATTTGGCATAAAACTGACTCCAAGACAAACTTTATTAATTCTATCTGCTTCAAATTTAATTATAGCACAACATCAGCAAACACTAGAAACAGGTAACATCCTATGTGCTCTCTCTCTCTCTCTCTCTCTCTCTCTCTCTCTCTCTCTCTCTCTCTCTCTCTCTATATATATATATATATATATATATATAATATATATATATATATATATATATATATATTGTATATAATGAATTGAATCAATGGAAGGTTACTTTTAATATCACGAAACACTGATCCTGATTCCTGCAAGAAAAATATAAACAAAAACTTGAATTCATTGGAATCCAACAGTTCGTATTCACACGAGCAATCATGAAGAGGGGTGTTGCCTTCTGCAGGAATCACTTCTGCAGGGTGGTGAGGGCAGAGCAAGCACTCAATTTGCGTTTGCCGGTCGGGAATATTGTTGGACTGTAGTTACTCGTAATTCCGTTTAAATTTTTGTATAAGTTAGTGTGGTCATCTTATACCTACTTTTTATGTGATCGTTCCAACATTAAAAAAGAACCGTAAATTAAGTACTAAATCAAACATGTTAATAAACAACTTTAACTATATTAGGTAAGGTAACATCCATGTCCCGTATCCCCCAAGAAAGTAGAGGAGTAGGGGCTGCGACTGAGCCTGGGCTGCCTTAGCCAAAGTCAATTAAAGGGAGGTGACGGGTCCATCGTTTCGTCGTGATGTAACACACAGAAAAGACAGCCGCCCAGTTCTAAGCAGCACTGGGGTTCGAACTTACGACTCAACGGAGTCTCAACACTGTCGGACAGGGCCTTAACAGATCGAAATACGAGATTTGGCGCTCTTTTCTCTTCTCAAATGAATCAATATTCCAGCAGTTTGCTTCAGGAGGACGGAGCTAAGTATGGAGGATCTATGGCGATATGCTCAATCCCAAATTGGTGCAACTCAATGTGAAATTTAGTGGTTGCGCTGTTAAGGTGTAGGCAGATTTGTGGCACTCTGAAAAAACTGACCCTATGTTCGTGAAATTGTCTTAATTGACAAGATTACGAATACATCTTAGATGAGAACTTCCTACCCTTTTTTCGGAATGGAAAGACATCATGTTTCAAAGGGACGGTGCTACATATTCATTCGGTTGCTTCAGAAAGGTGTTCATTTTATTCTGGTAGGCCGATATACATACATACAACAGTGGCGGATCTAGGATATTTCTTTGGGGGGGGGGCCTGGTGCCTTAATGGGGCCCAGTATATCGCAGAGGAATACCACCTTTACCTAATGTACAAAAACCACAATGTGGCTGCCCTGTTTAAAAGTCAGTGAGCACTAATTGGTTAAGAGAACACACAGTCAATCTACGAGTCTTTTATTTAATGCCAAAGGTAATAAAGTAATTGAAAATAATAATAATAATAAACAGTCAGTTTTCATTGTGGCAAAGACACAGAAAATCTGAAAAGATAAGAGGAAAGGCTTTTTCCCGTAAGATGAGTGTTCATTTGGGGGGGGGGTCGAATCCCTTCAGCCCCCCTGGATCCGCAGATACACACACACACACACACACACACATATATATATATATATATATACAAACTCAGAATGGTTCCCTGAGAACATTATATGTTAAACACAGACCGTGCATGGAACAAGGAACTCTTCTGGGAAAATTAAATCCACTATAGTCCGAATAAGTAATGGTAAATGACAAATACCATAGTTTTTTTCCTTTTTCATGATTTTAGCCCGACGTGGGCAACGGGTCTCTCGCAAAGAGATCCCATAAATATAGCTTCCCTCACCAGCTATCTGCAAAGCAGACAGGATCCAGCTTTGGGACGTGGATCTAGGGTTTAAAGCAAACCTAGATCCCTACACTCAGAACCTCTATATAAGTAAAAGACTCGTTGCATTCACGTCGTGTTGAATAAATCAAAGAAAAAGGGGGTAACTATTGTATTTTTAGCCAAAAAAAACCAAAACTTAAACCTCAACCGGGACATTGAGCGTCCACTTTTCAAGGCACGAAACACGTCCGTTTAGTATACACAAACTCAGAATGGTTCCCTGAGAACATTATATGTTAAACACAGACCGTGCATGGAACAAGGAACTCTTCTGGGAAAATTAAATCCACTATGGTATTTGTCATTTACCATTACTTATTCGGACTATAGTGGATTTAATTTTCCCAGAAGAGTTCCTTGTTCCATGCACGGTCTGTGTTTAACATATAATGTTCTCAGGGAACCATTCTGAGTTTGTGTATACTAAACGGACGTGTTTCGTGCCTTGAAAAGTGGACGCTCAATGTCCCGGTTGAGGTTTAAGTTTTGGTTTTTTTTGGCTAAAAATACAATAGTTACCCCCTTTTTCTTTGATTTATTCAACACGACGTGAATGCAACGAGTCTTTTACTTATATAGAGGTTCTGAGTGTAGGGATCTAGGTTTGCTTTAAACCCTAGATCCACGTCCCAAAGCTGGATCCTGTCTGCTTTGCAGATAGCTGGTGAGGGAAGCTATATTTATGGGATCTCTTTGCGAGAGACCCGTTGCCCACGTCGGGCTAAAATCATGAAAAAGGAAAAAACTATGGTATTGTCATTTACCATTACTTATTCGGACTATAGTGGATTTAATTTTCCCAGAAGAGTTCCTTGTTCCATGCACGGTCTGGTTTAACATATAATGTTCTCAGGGAACCATTCTGAGTTTGTGTATACTAAACGGACGTGTTTCGTGCCTTGAAAAGTGGACGCTCAATGTCCCGGTTGAGGTTTAAGTTTTGGTTTTTTTTTGGCTAAAAATACAATAGTTACCCCCTTTTTCTTTGATTTATTCAACACGACGTGAATGCAACGAGTCTTTTACTTATATAGAGGTTCTGAGTGTAGGGATCTAGGTTTGCTTTAAACCCTAGATCCACGTCCCAAAGCTGGATCCTGTCTGCTTTGCAGATAGCTGGTGAGGGAAGCTATATTTATGGGATCTCTTTGCGAGAGACCCGTTGCCCACGTCGGGCTAAAATCATGAAAAAGGAAAAAAACTATGGTATTTGTCATTTACCATTACTTATTCGGACTATAGTGGATTTAATTTTCCCAGAAGAGTTCCTTGTTCCATGCACGGTCTGTGTTTAACATATATATATATATATATATGGGATGAAAATGGGATAATTTTTCTTTTTCCTTGTGGATTTGCATCATATATATATATATATATATATATATATTAGTGATGGATCGAATAACCGCAACCGCAACCGCACTACAACCGCACAAAAATTCACAACCGCAACCGTAACCGCAACCGCCGTTCCATAAGTGCGGTTGCGGTTGTAAAAGCTTAGTTAATTTTAATTTTAGGTTAATTAGAAATATTTCTTTTTTTAAAAAGAAAATGATGGGTCTCCTTATGCGTGCTTAAACGTGACGTCATACGGCTGCCGTAGTAAAATTGGTTTAAACTGCGCTCTAAGTTATTACTCTGTGAGCTCCATGAAGTAACATTTATTTTTATTTAATTTTCTTCAAACTAAAATCGCCTTTAGTACAATAGTCAATAAAGCTTATTCCTGCTCGACGGACCTCTCGGGTTCGTGTAACTTGGTCAATGGCCTTGGTTGGCCAAAGGGGTGGTTTCTCGAACATGACTCCCCCCAAAAGGGGGTAAAGAAGTGGTCCGTGTTAAAACGGACCTGCGCAGTCTCAACTCGCTGCTAGTTGACAACATCAGTCCTCGTTCTGCTTTGATTGTTATCGGTGTAATGTTATGAGCTCTTCATATCTACAACGGTTTTCACAAAGAAAAAAGAATTGCTCCCGACGATGATCCTCTTCAGTGGTGGAAAGATAACGAACTAAAATACAAAGAACTTGGCTGTATTGCAAGAACATATCTTGCTTGCCCTTCAAGTAGCATTCCAAGCGAGCAGCTCTTCAGTGGAGCGGGAACGTTGTACGATGAGAGGCGTTGCCGCTTGAAAGGTGAAAATGCAGCAAAAATATTATTCTTGAAATTCACACTGCCTGTCATTAAGTTTGACATCAGTTTTTCAAATGAATAATAATCCATAACTTTCCAATGGGTGGAGGCTGGGGAAAGTGGTAGGTGGGATGAACAGTGCGATGGGTCCTCGTCCCTCATCCTGGTAACACACTTAGTGCAAAATATGGTTTTAATTAATTTGACCTATTCTTTCATAATAGCTATATAAGTTTAGAATATACTTCATTTAAATAGTATTTATTTAGTAAATACCTTATGTTGAACACAAGTTTTGCAACACACAAATAGCGGTAGCGGTGTATTGCAAAACTTGTGTTCAACATAAGGTATTTACTAAATAAATACTATTTAGTATATATTATGTACCAAGTGTGGCTAAATCGCACTATAGTGGCTAAATCCAGTTAATAATTACGCATTTTTCCTAGTATATGATAACCGCAACCGCAACCGCGGTTGGAAAAAATTCGACAACCGCAAACACAACCGCAACCGCGGTTGTGAAAAACCGACCACTCGATCCATCACTAATATATATATATATATATATTAGGGTGATTCAAATATGGGGGTAAAATTTTTTTTTTTATATTTTAATGTGTTCAACCCTTTAAATGGTTCATTTCAGCATAAAAACAACTATCCTCAAATATTTTAGCAAATTTTTAATTTTTAGGGGTTGCTACCAGCAATTAAAAATTGACAGAACGACTCAAATTGTCAAATTTTTCCACACCACCCAGGGGGTACAGTACAAGGCGCATTGCTTTTTTTTAATGTGGAAAGCTCCCCCGTAGGTCCTACCATAACCACAAGCATGCATAATTAAACTAGCATGATATTTGAGACATTAGCTGTCCTTACTTCATCACTGTTTCTTTCTTTCTATCAGGGTAAACAGCCCTGTAGTTTTTCACTACTTGTAGCAAGAATTGTTTTTGATCTTCGTCATGTGTTAGTATTTTATTATATTCATCCATTAATTTTACTCCTCTTTCCGCTATATCATTCACGACTTTCCACTGTTTGATAGATTTCTTAGCGGAGTTATACTCTTCATCATTATGCCATTCTTTAGCATCTTTGAGTAAAAATTTTGAACTAAATTCTGTTATTGTAAAGAATCTTTGAGTATTTGATGACAACATCTTCTAATTTCTTCGTTGGAATAAGTGCAGGATCTAGAAAAGCCCGTTTTGCAGGAAGAGTTTCTGTTGTATTTTGCAAGGCCTTTACAATTTTGTTTTTCGTTTCAGTAGGCACTTCATCATCATAAAAGGCCAAGACTACCAGTTCTTCTGATAGGTACCAGAGGTGACCTAAGAGTTTTTTAATAGCAACAAATGCAATTGTGTCATTTATTTGTTTGTAGACTACAAGATTCTGTAATAATTCCAGAGCAAGACGAGGAGCGCAAGATGGCACAGGAGCTGTAAACCATGCCTTTACATATAACCGAGTAGCAAATAGACAGATGTCTTTTAGTCCTTTTTTGTCTTTTACTGAAATTTTGAACTAAGATTTGAACATAAAATTTTTTAATTAATATGTAATTTTGGCCATCCACCTAGCCCGATGAAGTCCCGCTGGATGTTTAAATTTGATTCAACCTTTTGGTTCACCTCCCCAAAAAATAATTGTTAACTGCAATAGTTCTAGGTAATCGTCTCTTGGTTGGAATGTATCTAGTTGATTTGTTGCAAATATAATTATGTCATCTTTGATGTCATGTATATTTTCATAGATATCTGGATCTGATAATGCTGTCTCGTAGTCCTCCTTATTAATGCTTGACCATTTTTCTCTGAACTTCTTAAAAAGGACTATATCTGGGCCAGAAGATGGTGATAAAGACTTTGAAACAACAGCTTCCAGCATAATTTCAAATATATGGTGTCGACATGCCAGCCACAATAAATCGTTGTCGAATTTTTGTTCTAGAAGAATAGCTGCACCATTTCTAGGACCAGTATTGGCTGCCGTTATATTGAAACACATGCATTTTATTTGTTCGCAGATGTCCCATTCAAGCGATGTCTGATTGTTTGCATTAAAAAGAGACGCATTTCTGTCACTCAATTTTGCAACATCAAGACTTCCTAATAACTTATCATCAAACAATTTTCTACGTTTGCCAACCTTACTTTTCCATGTTGAAGGTTGTGCAGCACAGAAACCAGATTCATCACTTTTACTCTCCTCTGATTCTGATTCTGATGATGTACTGGTGAGTATGACAGCCTCTTCACTCTTCTTTCTTTTGATCTCTTCTTCTGCTTTCCTCTTTTCATAACGTTGTTGCTTTTCTGCTGCTCTTTGGCTCTTTTTTAGCAACAGCCTTATCAATGGTACCCATTTTTCCATAACGTCCTTTCTCACGTTGCATTTTCAAGAATTTCTTATCATCTATTTTTATAAGCTGCATAGCATTTTCATGAGCAATGTCAAATAAGTTTTCCAGTTTATCTTTCCATTTTTCTTCTTTATTATTTAAATTTTGTGATCTTTTCAATTTGTTTGCTTTGTTTTTCTTAAGCAGCTGTCATTCCTTCAGTATTCCTTGAATTTTATCTACTACATGTATTCTTTGTTTTGCTGGTATTCCTGCTTTTTTCCAAACTGCTAGCACATCATCTGCAGTAGAGCAGCATGATTCTCTAATGTCTTGCTTTTTAATATTTTTGTAGTGCATGAAGAGGGCCATCATTTCCTTCTCTGATGGTAATACGGATGTTTTTAGTACTGCAGAGGGCTGCCCAATTAGCCATACTTCAGTTTCTTTTCTTGTAGAACTTCTCCCAAATGAGCAACTGGGTGATGGTGAGTTAGGCCTAGCTTCCATAATCGATTAATTGGTATCAAAATTACGAATTCCAAGCAACAATTAAAAGCAAGCTAGTATATAAACCATTAATTAAAAATTCTGAAATATAAACAATTAAACATAAAATCATAAGTTGTAAAAACATACAAATTGAAAAAGAGGGAAACTTTGACGCCTGGTAGCACATAGTAAATTTTATTTAAAATTCACCAAATTTGGCATACACTACTTTTTTGTCATAGGGAACAAAAATACATGTTGAACAATTAAAAAAAAAACTTTGATTTTTTTGAATCACCCTAATATATATATATATATACAGAGTCATGCAAGAAGTAAATAGACACCCTTAATTTTATGGTAAAATGTATGCATCCAATTTTTTTTGCCATTATTATGACTAATATTCGTTTCCTTTTTTTAGATTGTAATATACCCATCCAAGAACATGCCTCGAACACAAGATTCCAAAGAAATTTCTGACTTTCAACGAGGACGGATTGTTGGTCAATCTGAGGGTGGACTGTCCCAGCGACAAATAGCTAGGAATCTCGGAATACCCATTTCTACTCTTAACAGAATAATAGTCCAATTTAAAGAAAAGGGCAAAACATCAATTGAATCACGACCTGGTCGACCTGGGCCTTCTGACAGATGTCTTCGTTTTGTTCGAAGATCTGTTGAGAACAACCCTCGTTTAAAAGCTTCAGAAGTGGCAGAAAAACTCAAAATTAGCCCAAGAACAGCAGTAAACTATCTTCATCAGCTTGGTTATTATGGACGTGCAGCTATATCTTGTGTTCGAGGCATGTTCTAGGATGGATATATTACAATCTAAAAAAGGAAACGAATATTAGTCATAATAATGGCAAAAAAATTTGGATGCATACATTTTACGATAAAATTAAGGGTGTCTATTTACTTCTTGCATGCCTCTGTGTGTATATATATATATATACAGTATATATATATATATATATATATATATATATATATATATATATATATATATATATATATATCAGGGCCGTAGCCAGAAATTTTTCGGAGGGGGTTATATGAACCTATATATACTTAGGACGTCCTAGATATTATATATATATAATATATATATATATATATATATATATATATACTGTATATATATACTGTATATTCAACAAAGATATGTAAATTGTTGTTTACATTACCTTACAAGACGATATTTAATTTTCTCTTTCTTTTTGACATTTCCTGAAGAACATCCTCCGGTTGTATTTCTAATTGGCGGTGAATGCTCATTAAGGCCAAACCATTCAGTCTCTCTTCAGAGGAAGAATTTCTTATGTAGGTTTTAAGTCTTCTTAGCGTTGAAAAGGATCTTTCTGCAGTGGCCGTAGTTATTGGCAAAGTGGCACCTATTT
Source organism: Bathynomus jamesi (assembly GCA_023014485.1). Lineage (NCBI taxonomy): Eukaryota > Metazoa > Arthropoda > Malacostraca > Isopoda > Cirolanidae > Bathynomus > Bathynomus jamesi. The sequence goes on along the minus strand of JAJOZX010001983.1, from coordinate 286,201 downwards.
TAAAAAATGCATGAATTGTAGGGAATATTTCTTCATTGCATTCATTTAAAGAAGTAATGAAATCGATGGGCTTTTCATTTTGGTCTCTCCAAGTTCGTCTCCACATCTTCAGTTCTCCCTCGAACTTTACCGGAACGCTTGCATCGTCAGGCCACTGAAGGGACAAAGTTTCGCAGCAGTTTTTCACTTCCTCATCCGTCAGAGAGATGGATCTCTTCGGCAACAACGAATGCAGTTTTTGTAATACATTTTTATGGTTGAGAAATCTATCATTTAATTCATTTAATAAAAAGTCTAGGAAAGGCACATACGCACAACGTCTGTAATACTCTTCAACATTCTGTGTAACAAAGTGATCACCTTTCCGTCCGACCGAAGGTGGCATTTGAATTGTTGTACCCAAACTTTTACCCAAGTTTTCGGCTTCACAGAAAACTGCTTTAAATTTCGAATCGGCAGAGTCCCTCAGGGCTTGTATTTCATCTTTTAAAACTTCGGCATGGTTCAGGCAAGAAGCAAGATCACATTGTTTAGACTGTAAGAATGTGCAAAGGCCATGCAGTAGTGCAAACACCTGACTGACATTAACTAAGCATATCAAAAATTTGCTGCTCTAAATAGCAGTTAACAATGTGAAAGCCTTCATTGTAGACTCTTTGTCCGTAAAATCCTGAATTCTGTTTAAAGCTTGAGAAATTGGTGCACAAAGTTCCTTCAGTAACAGAATTGAATCTAAATGTTCAACCCACCGAGTCTCACAAAATTTCAGAAGACGGGTTCTTTTGGCACCAGGATACATTTCATTGATGCAACTTTTCAGCACATGACTTCGCTTAGGAGAATGTCGAAAGAAAGCTATTATATCTCGCATTACCGTTAAACTAGCCCTTATTATTGACACTGAACAAGCATGGGAAAGGGCCAGATTTAGGGCATGGCTAGAGCAATGAACGTAGAGAGCCTGAGGATGCGTTTGTTATAATAGCTGCACATCCTTTCAATTGACCACTCATTGACTTAGCCCCATCATATCCTTGCCCTCTCATGTAGTTTACATCCAACCCCAACTCTCTCAGTTCTTTTAATAATGTTTCAGCAAGTGCCCTAACATAACATTCATGAATAGGAACAAATTTCAGAAAATCTTCTCGCAGCACATAGTTCTCTTCACTTTTTAACACGTACCTAACACAAAGAATATATTGCTCCACTCCACAGATGTCTGAGGTCTCGTCCGCCAGAACACTAAAATATTTTGAATGACATCTGATTCACGATACGAGACAGGATTAGATTACTACAAATATTAATCATTTCATTCTGAATTTGAGGGCTTGTGTAGGTTGCATTTCGACCACATTCGGTGAAATGCTTCTTTAGATTCTCATCTCCACCACCAATCCTAAACCGCAGTAAAGCGCGAAAATTTCCATCATTTGTTGATTTTCTTCCAAAATCCCAGCATCGCTATCACCCCGCAATGCAATTTCTTGTCGGCCACCACAAAATAATGGTTTCAATAATTGGCATGAGTTTTTTTCTGTTTTCTGAGGTTTTTTGTCTTTTGGCACTGTCTAAGGTTGTACAGATTATCCTTTTTTTTATTTTCAAACACTGACAAAAAGTTTTGTGCTTTAACACAGCTGTCTTTGTGATAATTGCTAGTTTCGTGCTTGCGGAAATCCTCTTTTGCATCTTTCCAACGCATATACGGAGCATTAACTAGTGCATTCAGTCTTATGTGATTTCCTTTACCAACTTCTACATTTTTTGCAAAGACAAAACAGTACTTGCAGAATGCACTTTCACTTGCTCGAGAATATGCAAGCCACTTAAATTCAGTCAGCCACTTCCTTTGAAATTTTAAATTTCTTTTACCCGGCGGAAAACTATATAATTCTCCGGGTACCCAAAGATTTTTAAGAATATTATATTTTTCCTCGTCTGTACATGATTTTTCGAGGAACGTGCCAATATCCAAAGACATTTGTGACTCGCACACCGAGGAAACAACATTGTCAATTTTTTCACTTCTATTTGAAGTTTCACCACTATCAGAAGGACAGATTAAATCACTGTTTGTTTTCTTTTTTGTTTTAGGCTCAAAATAATTTAAAACACTTGCTTGCCTCTTGTTGGCCATATTGTAAATAGGTCACAGACCAGAGCTGTGACTAGCGCCGCTAGTTTTTTAATAGCGCCACCACTAGCGTCGCTATATTTTCAAACTACTAGCGCATTTACCAGCGCCGCTAGTTTTTGAAATAAAAATTAACGCTATGCGCTAGCGCTAATTTTTATTTAAAAAATGAATTTAAAGTCCTTCTATTCCATACGAGTTTGAACGTTTCAAACATGTATGAACATGTATACTGGCGGCGGTTCCCTCATTCTGCATTGTATTGCAAAATTAAATAAATAATTGTCCTAGGTCGTTGTAATAAAGTACTACTGAAACAAGTTGATACCTAAATTAGCTTGATTATATTGTATTGTTTTTTCTACTTGATTTGAATAATTACAAATATATTACTTGAAATACTTCTGTTGTATATATGATATATCAAATAATTAAATAAAAGAAATGTATTGTTTTCTATGGTATTAGGTATTTTTTATTTGTTATAGCTAGATTTAAATAAATATACTGGATTTAAATAAATAAAAAGTTTTGTTACACTGGATTTAAATAAATAAAAAGCTTTGGTTCTATAGTATAATTGTTTCATTTAAACATTCTTTTTGACAATATTACTGCATAGAAGTGTAACTAACATAATAGGTATTTTTTATTTGTTATAGCTAATATTGAAAACTAGCGCTAGCGCTAGCGTCGCTAAATTTTGAAATGACTAGCGTTAGCGCTAGCGCCGCTATTATTTTGCCTCACTAGCGCTAGCACTAGCGGCGCTAGTTTTCATGAGTAGCGCGCACAGCTTTGTCACAGACTCACAGTACCCACAACACGTGAAAAACAAAGGAAGTAAACAGCATGATTGACCGTATATTAGGAATTGACATCATGAGTGACGACTGCACATGGTCAATGGGCACATTAATAGAAAATGACGTCATTCGTGACGTAGGCAAGAGGACCAATTAAAAGCAAGCAAACTTAAGAGTCGGAAGCGTAAGTTTATTAATCGACATGAGCCCCTTATAGAGTTCGGTGAGTCGGAAATGTAAATCCATTTCAGAAAATAAGAGCTCCATGAAAGGGGAGTAAGCAGAGAGAAGTATTTTGTCTGAATATATTTCTAAGTTTGGGAAGAATTTCTGGGGGGATATATCCCCCTATTCCCCCCCCCCTTGGCTACGGCCCTGATATATATATATATATATATATATATATGAAAATTATTTCACGAAAGTAACACGTGAAAAATATTTATGATGAAAAAAACCACGAAGGAAAGGAAACACAAAAAGGTGCTCAAGCGCTTTCGTCTAATGACATCCTCAGGAACACTGAAGTACATAAAAGGTTACGGCCTATATATAGGTTACAGAAAGAAAAAAAATAAATAAATAACATACATACACACAAACATATATATATATATACATACATATCTACACACACACACATATATATATATATATATATATATATATATATGCAATAAACGGAGAAGTAAAAATACAAATTAAAAATTAAAAATTAGAGGATTAACAAAGAGGCAAACAGATTTGTAAGGAAAATATCGATTTTTAGCACAAGATCAAATGAATTATAAAAATACAAATTTATACTGGAAATCTGCCCGGGTTTTAACACTGCCTTTTAGAGTCAAGTTTCGATATATATAAAATAAAATGAAGATTAAAAGTTAATAAAGTAGCGTACAAGTTTACCAAAGATTTAGCGTCCTACCCTTTTTATCTAAATTTGTTTTGAAGGAATTCAAAACAACAGGATCGAGTTGAAAAAGACCTTTGCTTATGTTGAAGTTATTTGAAAGTTGGATAATGGCAGACTCAAGAATATTTCTATTGACAATGTTGCTAGAATGAAATAAAACTGAAGCATTATTCCAATCAATACAGTGGGATAACTCTGACAAATGGACAAAAAGAGAACTGGACAACTGTCCTGTTCTAACGGAATATTGATGCTGTTTTATACGTGTGTGCAAATCCTTTCCCGTCTGACCTATGTAAAAGGAATCACATTGTTTACACCCAATTTTATAGATAATGCCTGAATTATTGGTAGGGCTATTTTTTACTATGATATTTTTCACAATATTGTTATATGAAAATACTACATTAATATCCAAAAGTTTAAGTACATTAGCAATGCCTAAAAAGCCCGGGAAAAATGGAAGTACTAAAATATTTTTTGACAAAGTACGAGTGTATTATTGACACGATAGAAAGTTCGTTTTGCCTTGTTGAGACAAGATTCCATAAACGCAGATGGGTAACACAGATCACTTCCAATACCGTTGATTTTTTCCAATTCGGCATCGATTTATTCCGGACTGGCGATCCTAAGGGCGCGGAGAAACATTGATGAAAAAATGGCCTTCTTAGTGGGGGTGTCATGTCCCGAGTAAAAGTGTACGTAGGACAAATTGTTTGTTGTTTTCCGATAGATACTAAACTTAAAACCTGGGCTTTCCCTATGTACCCGCACATCCAAAAATGGGATTGAATTGTCTTGTTCCACTTCTAAAGTAAACTTAATGGAGGGGACTTGATCATTTAACTGAAGGAGGAAGTTATCCAGGTCACGATTCATGGGCCAGATACACAAAATATCGTCGACGTACCGCAACCAAGGGATGCCAACCCCCAGGATTCTCGGAATGTAAGTAATTTCGAAAAACTCCATATAAATATTGGAGAGGAGGGGCGATAAGGGGTTGCCCATGGCCATCCCAAACACTTGTTGATAATACTCGTTATTGAAAGTGAATTTACAGTCTTTGATGCAAAGCTTAATAAGTTCCAAAACAATGTGTGAAGGTAGTGGCAGGTCATACTTATATAATTCTTGGGAGAGAAAGTCAAGCATATCATCAATCGGCACTTTTGTAAACAGTGAACAAACGTCAAAACTGATCAATCTATCGTTAGTTTCAGTACGTGCATTATTCAATTTTTCAGTAAGATCCATGGAATTTTTTACATGTGAATCAGAGATAGTTCCGAGAATGGGGGACAAGACTTTGACAAGCCATTTGGAGAGTTTATAAGTAATAGAGCCCACCGAGCTAATAATAGGGCGCATAGGGTTGCCAGGTTTGTGGGTTTTAATAAGACCGTAAAGGTAGAGCAGAGAAGGTGAAGTGGACATGAAAAGCCGAATTAAGTCCTTATGATCTTTGAGAATGCGTTTCAAGCCACTATTAAATGATTTGATGACGTCATCCTGCGGGTTCTTCCTAAGTTTGCTGTATGTGGCGGGGTCCTGGAGAAGCTCGTTCATCTTTCCGATGTAGTCCACTTTGTCCATAATAACTATGGTGTTAGCCTTGTCTGCTTTAGTAATATGGAGCTCCCCATCTTTTTTTAATTGTGAGAGGCCATCGCGAAAACGTTTAGGAAAGTTATCTTCGTAATTACCATTCGCCGCACTATAAACGAGGCCTTTAACTATGTTAAACAAATACTGAGGGAGATTACACTGTTTTTCAAAACACGCGAGACTAACAAATTTGTAAAGCCGAAGGTTTTTTAACAATAAAAAAGGACATACCATATCCAAGGGTCGACCCTAGAGTCATGTATAGCAGTGGAATTGAGCGCGGACTACGCCGGGTTGTAGAGCATATTATAGAGTTTGCTCTTCAGAATCGTGACGAGCGTGAAGTCAGGACGAGTCTGTCCTTTGGATTCGGGTCAGATGACGGTGATGTAGACGATTATTGGGTGATAGTGCCATTTAGACGTTTGGCGGCTGAAGATGTAGAATATATATTAGGGCGTATAATGCAAGCCGCCCAAAGTAGTATAGCCTTCAATATGGACAACTTCACGGTAAATATTGACCATGTATACCGTGTTGCGGGTCATAGTGCCATACCGTATACTCTTAACCTCAATTCTCAAGCTATTTATAGACGGCATATAAACGTCGATCGTGGTTGCGGCTTTATAGCAGTACTCTTAGCACGTATGTTTACTGTACAAAATACACGAACTCAAAAAATTTGGTTGCCTACAGTCGTGGAGCGTGCCCGTAAACTAGCTGTAGACTGTGAACTTGAATTTGACTGTAATATGGGTCCTGAAGAGCTGAGAAGGGTAGAACAGGAAATGAATGTCCGCATAGTTGTGTTTGGGTTGGATGATCGTCGTAGGACTGTGTATGTTTTTAAAAGCTGTGTGAGAGATCGTACAAGGCCCCTACTTATTTTAGGATTGTCAGGGACAACGTATCTCCCCATCCGTAATATAAGGTGGCTTTACGCGAGTTATGACAAAAGTCGAAAATATGGGAGACATCATGATTTGTGTAAGGGGTGCCTCGAGTTTGCGGATGATATAGTGAGACATTGTAAAGAATGTCACATGGTATGTGAGCAGTGTAAAAGCACCAAATGTGAAAGCCGTGTAGTTGAAGCTGAGAAGAGAGACTGTGATGTGTGTAGACGCACATTTTTCAATAATAGCTGTTTTGATTTCCATAAATCAATTGGCACGTACAGGAAAATGAGAATCTGTGAATGTGGTATGTTTCACACAATGGATAATTGGGGAAAATTTAAGCACAAGTGTGACGTAATTCACTGTCCTACATACCAGGAGGAATATAAGGCGGATGGAGTAAAGCATGTATGTTATATGAAAGATGCTAAGCCTAAAAATAACCCTTGTATAACTGTATACTACGACATAGAAACATATACGAACGCTGAAACCAAAGAGGTAATTCCACATTTACTTGTGAGCCAGACTATCTGTGATGAGTGTATGGATATCGAATGTGACGAGTGCCCCAAATGTGGTAAACGGACAAACGTTTTTAAAACGAATGTCAGCGATAGTCCTGTGAAACTATTTGTGTCCTATATTGTCAAGTTAGCCGACAAGTTCAAAAAAATGACTGTGTATATTCTCGCCCATAACGGGGCAAAGTTTGACACGCAGTTCCTTTATAAGGAGTTGCTTGAACACGAATCCTCTGAGATATTTACAGGTGATCCATTGAAAAGAGGCAACAAATTAATACAGATGCAGATAAGAGGCAATGTACAATTTAAAGATACTTTATTATTCACACCTTGTAAATTAGCAAAGCTACCCAAGGTGATGGGAGTAGCAGCTGAAGTTTCCAAAGGATACTTCCCTTACACTTTCCTCACCAGCGAGACTTTAAACTACGTAGGCCCACCACCCCCCAAACATTATTTTGACTGTATGGATGAACGTGAAGACTTTGATCGATACTACGACAGTTTTAATGAAAGTAACCCTTATAATATAGCTGATGAATGTGAGCGTTATTGCGTGAATGATGTGCGCGTGCTTAGAGTATGTTTCCAGGCCTTTAGAAGGATGTACAATTGTACATAGTCCGTTTCAAATGCGATCCACTGCAAGTCGCAACCACCATCGCATCATTATGTTTTACGGTGTTCAAGAATAACTTCATGCCGAAAGACACCTTAGCCATTATTCACCGAAACAATCCCCGCAGTTACGGGCACAAGGCTATTTACTGGCTCATACACCTACAGCAACAGACAGGTGTATACATAAAGCACGCCCGCAACACGGGGAAGTACCCATTAAGATTAATGGACGTGTTTTTTGGGTTGATGGGTTAAGTGAAAACCGTGTCACTGGTGTGAAGACTGTGTACTCCTTTAACGGTTGCTGGTGGCATGGATGCCCCCATCCTGAGTGCGGAATCACCGGAGATATCCACGGTAGGTCTCCTGCCGACTGTCTTGCATCGACCCGCACCCGCGATCAACTTATAGGATCACAGTTCACTCACAAAGTCTTGTGGGAGCATGAATATGATGCACGGATGGAGACAGACGAGGTGTACCGTGAGGAAATAAAAACGATCAAGCGTTCAATGGTGCTGGATCCTCTCAAATGTGGTGATAGCTTGTTTGGAGGACGTACAAATCCTTTCAGACTATACTTCCCACCTACGGAGGGCGTGAAGCTCCATTACTACGATTTCTGTTCTTTATACCCATACGTGATGAAGAGCAATCCGTACCCCGTGGGCGCTCCTGAGAAACTGGTGGGACCTAGCCTACCCTCCATCAATGAATTTTCAAAAAATTTGAATGATCGTTACTTTGGGCTCTCTTTCGTAGACGTACTCCCCCCACGCAATTTATGGATGCCGATCTTACCTGTCGTTATCGACGACAAGCTCATGTTTCCCCTGTGCGTGAAGTGCGCGGAAGAGGATAACGGCGAATGTAACCATATACCCACCAGCGTAAGATCAGAGGCGTATATACAAGTCCTGAGTTGGCCCTAGCCGTGGGCCATGGTTATAGAATACTGAAGATACATGAGGTGTGGAGGTTTCAGAAGCTACCCAACCTTTTCACACCATATATAAACACCTTTTTGAAGGATAAGGTTGAGGCATCAGGGTATCCGCGAGGAGTTGATACCGAAGATGAAAAGTCTGCCTATATTCAACGTTACCGCGACCGCGAAGGTATACAACTTGATCGTGTCCAAATTGTAAAGAATCCTGGCAAGCGCTTTAGTGCAAAGTTGTGTCTAAACAGTCTATGGGGAAAATTTGCGCAGAATACCGGCAGAGGGAGCATTCATTTGGCACAAAGTTATAGCGATGTCTGGGATTATGCCAATGCCCCCGATAAAGAGGTCATGGAGATCGTAAATGTAGGTAATACTTACGTAATAAAGTACAACAACACTGAATTTGCCACAGATACCTCAAGGGTTACAAACATACCTGTGGCCAGCTTCACAACAGCCTACGCCCGTATAAAACTTTGGGGTCTATTGCATTCTCTTGGGCGGAGAGTATTGTATGCCGATACAGATAGCGTGATATTCACAGAGAGGGAGGGTGAATACATGCCCACTATTGGGGAGTTCCTCGGCGAGCTCACTGATGAGATCAAGGATGAGTATGGGGACAACGCATACGCCGACTCTTTTGCCTCAACAGGACCTAAGACTTATGGGGTACGGGTCAGGGTGGGGAGGAAATGAAATATATCGTGAAGGCAAAGGGTATTACGCTCAACCATGCGAATCGGGAGGTTGTTAACTTTGAGTCGTTGAAGGATCTAGTGTTTGGATGAACAACTTCCCCAACTAATTGTAGGCACCCACAATTTTCGGGCGCAGAAGCTGGGGGGCGTGAAGGAACTTAGGGGTACGATGGTGTGCCGTAACACCTATAGGAAACGTTACCAGTTACCTGGTACCTATGATACCGTACCCTTTGGATACCAATGATGCTTCTAACTCACACGTCTTGTATATAATCGTATCTATTTGTAAATATATATATATATATTATATATATATATATATATATATATATATAACTTGAATATCTCGTTTATTAAATCGTATTTGTAAATATATATAACTTGAATATCTCGTTTATTAAATAAATCATGTTTCAAATAGCGTTTCACTTTCTCCTTGTGTGTGTGTGTGTGTGTGTGTGTGTGTGTGTGTGTGTGTGTGTAGGTGAAAGTTCTAAGCTCCGCCCACTGTAAGACCGTGAGTCATGCTACTATCTGGGAATCCCTGCGTGGTCAGTCGACCGCAGTAAGCCCGAGAGATCAGACGTGTATTCAGATCAGACGTGTATTCAAATGGCTACCTTTAATATTGCTTGTACAACGTTTACGAAATGGTATTCAGTAAAGTGCCAGGATGTGGTGGATACCGAAAAACTTCCTATTCATCCCTCCTATGCCTCTTTTAAAAACACATTGGATTGTGCGAAGTTCCAAGATGTACAAATACTCTACGGATGTTCTGGTGAGACCGTTGAAGGCTTTCGTTGCACAGACGATGTGCTGAAGTATACTGCAGAGCTAAACTTTATAAAGTCTCACATACACCGTGAAGTAAAAGAAACAACGCGTGCAGAAGAGAAGCAGCAGGTATGGATAATGAGTCTTGCTGATGGGTGGTGTGACAAGCGGTATTACGTCATGCTACACCATGTCGATTACTCATACCCTACGACTGAAATGTGAATCTCGTGATCATGGACAATCTTAAGTATTTTTATCACTATATTAACGTATATCATGATGAGGTTCGTAGTGAGGTTGTGGCTAGTGCCCTGCGTGAATTTTTAACAGAGTTTAGAGACGAGTATCGTTTGATGGGCAGAAAGGAAAAATATGAACATATGTTCCTCTCAAATAGTGCGCCGGAGTGTGGAGATGTTTAGTAAAACATAAAATGTTCCTAGTTCTTATCCAAACTGTCTGGTGCGTAGGCTGGTAGTGATATTCTTGTACCGGTACAACAATTCGACTCGCGGAACAAGCCCATTCACGTATCATCGAGTCAGCCGCCCGTCGAACCATTCCTGCCTACCTGCGTGCCTCACACGGCTCATAGTTATCTCAGAGCTTGAGCCGAGTGGACGTGCGCTCCTCGAATACGATGGAACTTCCTTTGAGCAGCATTCTCAACGCCTCGTACGATGTGTCCGTGACGAAATCGTTGCGCGTGTTCAGGCGTAATTCCGGTACCATTAGCTATGTACTGGAATGTAGACCGACAAACAAACGGGTTTATTTAAGTATCGAGGAGATGAATAGAATCTTTGTGATAGTTGAGAAGTGGAGTGAAGATCGTTATAAAATACCTGCTAACGTAGGTACAAGAAGAGAGCAGATTAGTGACGCACCCTCATACGCCGTTGTATGTACGTTGTGTATAAATAACGATCGGCCGTGCATTGATATACGGCTGATGTGGAAGAATGCTTCTGAACGCTCTTATTCTTACACGAAACCGTTTCATCCTCGACAGAATGTTTGAAATCGTCGGATTCCGTAAGCTGAAACCTATATTAGACGCGCGTGTTACGGACATGCTTTATTTTGATACAGTACTTGAATACGCCTACACCGCTCTGCTCGATGGGTTTACCGAGTGTAGGACTGGTGAGAATGGTCTAGAGTTGGACGTTTATTTAAAAAGTTTAGACTCTTTGAAATACCATGAACTTTGGTACAAAGCAATTGATCGGTACAAGGCTGAGCTCACCTACACCGTTCACCCTGAAGAACTATTTCTTTATATAACGCGCAGTTGTCGTAACGATTTAGAAGATTATTTCAATTGCCGCTATGTTGAGTGAGTTCACGATTGAAAAGCTCGAGTCGGTAGAAATCAACCCTCGATTGGAAAAGCTTGTTTATAAACTTGTATTTAATAATGTAGCTAACGATGAACTCTTTGTGCGTGCTTTTGATTGTATTCTAGACGTATTTAAAGATGACTTACCAAACGGTTGTAAAGTGAACAAAAATAGTACTGAACGATATGAAAGCCCTTCATATCGAATACAGGTTTCCCTATACTTTAAGCGGTAAAATATTATTAAGCCGCATATACTGCGTAATGCAGAGCAATAATGATGTAATTGTAAACTCGATTAAGACCGAGTTTAGTATTTTGAAAAAAAGTGAATTGTATTTATATTTTGCTTGACATTTCTCCTGTACTGATTACACTAGGCAACAAAGATTTTGTTACAGAAGACCAAATAGGTGCTCCTAGCTAATTTCGGTATGCTGATTTCAAATCTATAATTAGATTTTTTCTATCACGTCTAGATTTTGTGTAAAATGCAAATCACTTTTAGTAAAATTTTCTACCACGTCCAGATTTTGGTTTTAATCGGCTTAATGCCAGTAATATGAAACTTGCTTTTCAAGGTTAAAGCAATTTTTTTTGCCAACTATATACAAATTCGAACAATTTTGATAAATAAAATTTATCCCGAGTTGGCAACACTGAGTCAAGAGCATAGTAACGGGCAACGGCCCAACGGTCAGTCGCTACGTGACAGTCAAGCAGAACGGTTGTTGAAGCTCTCTGCTGATGAGCAAGTGACAGGTTGTGGTGACTTGTGTGTTTTTATAGCATTGTTTTGTACTACGGTGTGTATTTCTTTTTATTTTGCACATCGTAATAATTACTTTCTACGTTTTTTCAGATATTGTATGGTAATTCAAAATGGCATCAAATAGACGTGCTTGTGTAAATCACCCAGACAACTTCTGCTTTGTCTGTGGACAATATACACCTAAGCCACAACGTAGAAACATAACAACAAAGATTAAACTTGCCTACAAGTGTTATTTTGACTGTAAGTTAGGAGACCAACAGAGGGACTGGGCACCACATATTTGCTGTGCACAGTGCAATGCAATGTTAATAGCTTGGATGAATGGTAAAAGAAAAGCTATGCCGTTCTCAGTCCCCATGGTTTGGCGTGAGCCGAAAAATCACTTCAATGATTGTTATTTTTGTTTGACAAAGATTGCTGGTTTCACAAAGAAAAACAAATCAAAGATCACGTACCCAAACTGCGAATCAGCAATGAAACCAGTACCACATGATGAAACAAATCCACCACCAGTTCCACCAGCAACGATAACAGACAGCAGTTCATCTGAAGTTTCTGCTAGTGATATAGAAACAGGGAAAGATGGCATATATGTTCCAGATGCAAATATTTCCCCACATTTGTTAAGTCAAGCGGAGTTAAATGACTTAGTGCGCGATTTGGAATTACCAAAAGAAAAGGCAGAGTTGCTTGGTTCAAGACTTCAAGAATTTAATCTTCTCCAACCAAACACCAAAGTTTCCCATTTCCGCCATCGCCATTTGCAGTTTTCATCATTTTACTTACAGGAAGAAAACGTTTGTTTCTGCCACGATATCAGTGGTCTGATGCAAGGGATTGGCTGTCGCTATGATCCAAAAGAATGGAGACTGTTCATTGACTCTAGTAAAGCTAGCCTTAAAGCTGTATTACTGCACAACGGCAATGAAAAACCTTCAATACCTGTAGCACATGCCACTGGCCTTAATGAGACTTATGAATCGATGAAACTGCTGCTAAGACTCATCAAATATAAGGACCACACATGGAATATTTGTGGCGACCTTAAAGTTGTATCATTACTTCTTGGGTTACAGTTGGGCTACACAAAGCATATGTGCTTTTTGTCTATGGAACAGCAGAGATGACAAGAACCACTACAAAAAACATGATTGGCCATCTAGAACTGAACATGTTGTTGGTAAATACAATGTGAAACCCAGCACTTATTGACCCTCAGAAAGTACATCTTCCACCACTTCACATTAAACTTGGCCTTATGAAAAATTTCGTGAAGGGTATGGATCATCAAGGTAGTGGTTTCCAATATTTAAAGGATAAATTCAAAGGAATATTGACAGATGCTAAGCTAGAAGCTGGAGTTTTCACTGGACCACAGATCCGCAGTGTCATCCACGACTCATCGTTTCCATCTAACCTAAATGAGAATGAACTAAGAGCATGGACATCTTTCGTTGAAGTTGTCAAAAATTTTCTTGGAAACCACAAAGCTGAAAACCACCGTAAACTCGTAGAAAACATGCTTAAATCTTATGAAATAATGGGATGCAGAATGTCTTTGAAAATTCATTTTTTACATTCTCATCTTGACTTCTTCCCGGCCAACCTTGGGGCTGTAAGTGACGAGCATGGTGAGCACTTCCACCAACAGATCTCAGTTATGGAAAACAGATACCAAGGTAATTTCAACCCAAATATGATGGGAGATTATTGTTGGTTCCTGCAGAAGGAGAGCTCGTCATCCTACAAGCGACAAAGGAAGAGGACACACCAAAGTTTCACTTAAGAACAGGAATTTGCCTTTCAGTAGTAACAACAAAATACTAACGCGCTTTGGGTGGATGGTTGGGCGCAGGGGTGGTAACTCCACCAGCGGAATTCCGCTGTCTGTCTTAAGCCAGAATAAAGGAGGAAAGACATCCCTGTTCACTAATTATTTAAGTATGCTTAACATAAAACGTGGCACGGAAAAGTAGCTTAGACGGCTTTCGTAATAGAAGCGGGTGAGAGAAAAAAATGAAAAATAGGGGTTTTCGGTTACACAAAATCTGGACGTGATAGAGAAATTTTGATATCAGATCTGAAATCAGCATCAGCGCTTTAGTAGGAATCAGTAGTTCACGTGTCTGTAACAAAAAAAAGTTGAAATTTGTTGCCTAGTGAATTATACGCATATTTCTATTGATTTGTGTTTATATATATATATTTTGCGTGATATTTCTCCTGTACTGTTATGTACATATTTCTATTGAAGTGTATATTTATTTGAAATGTATATTTTATTTTATATATATCCATAATTGTGTGTATATATTTCCTGTACTGTTATATGCATATTCCTCAAATGTATATTTACTTTCTATATATTTATAATAAACAGAATGATGCAATGTTGTTTTACTTAATTGTTATGCCTTCTACTACCGGTATTCTTTTAAGAAATATAATAATGCATACAGCGGTATTGCGGTATCTGGCAATATTTAAGCCTTCTAAGCCAACTGGCTGATTAGGAGTCTATAATAGTGTATACAATGGTATCTGGCAACTCAGTCTTCGATTAAATGAATACATGGCGCTATCTGGCAACTCAAGCCATTTACAGCCAACTGGCTGATTAGGAGTCTATAATAGTAGGCGTATATAATAATGTATACAATAATACTGCTAAAAAGAGGTATCTGGCAACTCAAGCCATTTACAGCCAACTGGCTAATTAGGAGTCTATAATAATGTATACAATGGTATCTGGCAACTCAGTCTTCGATTAAATGAATACATGGCGCTATCTGGCAACTCAAGCCATTTACAGCCAACTGGCTGATTAGGCGTATATAATAATAAAGTATACAATAATACTGCTAAAAAGAGGTATCTGGCAACTCAAGCCATTTACAGCCAACTGGCTGATTAGGAGTCTATAATAATGTATACAATGGTATCGCGGTATCTGGCAACTCAAGCAATTTACAGCCAACTGGCTGATTAGGAGTCTATAATAATGTATACAATGGTATCGCGGTATCTGGCAACTCAAGCCATTTACGCCAACTGGCTGATTAGGAGCCTATAAAACAACGCCTACTCGGCTGAAGTCTTAATGTGCACTTGGCTCCTGCCAGGTGAACACCTCTCCTCCTCCTTTCTCTCCTCCTTCTTTCTCTTGGGGGATAACGCCGCCTCCAAGTTCCCCCCCACCCCCTTCGCAACACCCCCACCCCCTTTGCAACAATCCCACCCCCTTTGCAACAACCCCCACCCCCTTTGCAACATTACATAATAACCTGCAACATTCTTGCACTCTCCCCTTTTGCGGCTATACTACTGGCATCTACAGAGCAGTGTCGAGCGGTAGCTGCTCTTCAGCTCTCGCGGCTCGAAATCCAGGTAAGATGGCGCATTCCAGGTGGCTGACAACAGCAAATAGATTTCTGCGCCTCTATGTTTCAACCAGTGAACCCTCCAGCACCTTCAACGAAATTGTGCGATTCATTATGACAGTTTACGCACCAATTTGGTTTAAGATAAAGAAAAACTCCAATTTCACTGAGGGCGCAAAACATTTTTTCGAAATGATGCGTCTCTCTCAGACTATGCCTCAAAGATCTAAGACAATCGCCAACAAAGTCCTCCGTAGAAATTCTTTCTTTGCTCACCCAGAAAATATTTTGATCTCCATGCTACATGCCGATGAGCAACACATAAGAGAATTGGGATGGAGAAGAATATTAAAAGCACGATCAAAACAATCACCAGCGGGGGAAATTCGAGCCTTCGCCATGCCTGAGCTGCTCTACGATAGTCAAAACTATTACGAAATGATCAACTGGCAAACGGCTGAGGTGACCGAACCCCCCGTTACAAAAACAATACCTGATACCCGAATAAAAGAGTTTGTTGAGACGGGAGACCAGCCTGATGGACTGATCCCACTATTCCCTTGTCATACTCAAGCGGTCGAGAGACTCATCAAATTAGTAACCGAAGCCTCTGCCAGTGTAAGTGGAATAGAAGAGAGGGACGGATTCATCCGCTCCCGTCTTCACTCCCGAACAAAAATTCCACGATTTGATTCTAAGAAAGATTACCGTATGTAAATCGACATGCAGCCAAAGGAAGGGTGGTTGGGCTGGATAGGGTGGAACTCGACGTACAGCCACCTCCTCGTGGTGAGTTCTGGGTTGCTAATTTTATAAAATTAGCAAGCGAGGAGCTGTACTTAGTACTTGTCGTACTTATAACATCGCATTAACGTAATTATAATCCACATTTAGACTTTTCTCGGGGACAGAAGATATTACTCTAGAGTCATAAAATTTTTGCGTGTGTTATTTCATGCCTAAGCAACGATATAAATGCTATGGGAAATATATAAATGCATTATTTAAGACAAAGAGCCGATCTGAAAATATATATAAATTACCTAGTTTTTCAACATTTGACGTTGTTGCCGGGGGCAAAAGATATTAACGTAGGACAACGCGCTTGGAAAAACGATCATATGAGGTCTTTTTCATCGACTTTATAGTTATTAGGAATAATTTTGATGCATATTGAAATATTTTAAAAATTATAAGAAAAATACGTTTTTGACTACTAAAATATGATTTTCATCGCTCTGCCGGGGGCAGAAGATGATTACCTATTAAGCTAAGATTTTGCAGAGGCTATTTTCTCATGCATGCGCAAGTTTTTGTCTCTATTAGAATATGGAAATCGAAAAAAATGTAAAATCGATCCACCCTACTGGACAGTGGACACATATACCGGCAGTGATATTTTTTTCCATAAAAAGCCAACATATGGCACTTTGCAATGATCTGATAAGAGGTTCAATTGTCTCCTATCAGTTAGTTAGGTAATTAAAATGCGAGGACGTCTTTGGGCGGCAGATTGTCTGGACACTGAATAGGTTGCCGTGTGCTCTTTGAATATCTCGAAACTCTCCTGATTCTGTTATTTCTCGATGTCAGCCCCCTAAAAAAAAATATACCGCCAACAATTAATTCGAAATCGTACGAAAAAAGAGAAAATTGCTTAAAATGGAAATTGAAATGAAACCGGAAACAAAGTGAATTTTTACTTAAACCACAAAAGTGATTTTTCATTTGTTGAAAGAGTAGAATTTTCATTTAAACTGAATAATATTGCGTTCGGAATATTATTATGTCATTTCATTATATGTATTCTCTTTAGTTCCTCCTGAAAAGACTTGTTTTCTCTTACCATTGTTTTTATATACCCCTTTATAATTCAGAACAGTATATAAACAATACTAAAAGAAAACGAATCTTTTTAGGAGGGACTTAAACAATGCGCATATAATAAAATGAAAAAGTTCTCTATATTTAGGTTAACTTAAGTTAATAAGTGAGCTAAACGTACCGCCATTACATCAACGTAGGCTTCAGAACTGAAATGAATCAAGAACGTACCGTTAAACTAAAATAAATAGTAAAGTTAATTAAATAAAATAACTGGTATTGTAAATGTAAATGTAGTGTGTTCTTGCCTTGGCAACACCGTAGTCAATTGCAAAGATTTTCTTTGACTGCAGACGCGTTTTGAGCGAATAGTCCGCATGGCGAATTGGCCATCTGCGCACAATGAATAAACTCTTAAAGTAAATGAAGACTAATAGTTATTTACTCATTTGCACACACGAAGATGAACAGCCAAAGACCTCATTCACCACTTTCGACCAACATGGCGGATGACTGAAATAAACATTTGTGTAAAACATTTGTTTGGATACGTTCCATTTCATGATGTTTTATTTCCTGTTTGATGGTCGTTCAGCTCCAAATGACTACGTAAAATGTAGTGAATGTTTACATTTTTAATAATAAACAAAAGTGGAAAGAGAATAAAAGAAAATATTTTTATCACACCATATATGCATTTTGGGTGTGTTTCATATTGCAAATTTTTCATGATAAGCACAGAATAAAATGTTCCTAAAACATGTTATATATAAAGGCAAATTACTTTGTAACAGTTGTTTCAAGTATAAATGAGGCATAATGGCAACTAGAAAATAAATATTTCATTGTGGAATACCCTAAAGTAAATAGAAATTCAGAAATATGATAAACACTCTCTCTCTCTCTCTCTCTCTCTCTCTCTATTATTTTATTAATCATTATTATTATTATTATTATATACAATTTATATGTCTGTTTACATTTCCATCAGAGAATGAAGGAAGATGCTTTTGCGGAATGAATCTAATTAACCTCTCTTATTTTTTTGACGGAGCTCTGCCAGATCACTGGGTTGGGTTTCCAGCGTACCACCACAGATAAAAATCCAAAGGAGTTAAATCGGGTAATCGAGGTGATCATGCTATTGGTTAACCACAGCCTATCCAGTACTGAAACATATCACCACCACAAGCTAACGTTTTGTTTGCTATGTCACATGACTACAATTGGCCCATTTTTCTTTGACGATGTTTGGAGTGAAGTATCTGGTAAAATTCCTTCTTAATCCGGACGCAGTTCCGAGACAAAATCCATAATTATTAACTTAACCGAGCTTACTCTAACCAACCTAAACTAGCTTAACTAACCAAACCTAGCCTTTTTTTATGTAAGAAGGAGGGGGCAAGGGCGAGCGCCCGCAAAAACGACCCCCCTTATATAATAAGGAGAGAGACAATTTAACTTAATTTAACTTAACCTGTCAAACCTAACCAATCTAACCTAGCTTAACCTAACCTAACAAAATCTAACCAACCAAACCAAGCCTAATCTAACTTAACTTAGGTTAACCTAACGTCACTTAATTAATTACTAAGCTATCAAGAACGAGGGCTTTGTAATTTCTGACTCCCTTGGTGGGTCGTGGTTCGGGTTCCACGTTAAGCTGTAGATTTAAGGTGGAGCAACAAGCTTGACCTTTGTCAGAATGAACAATTCGGGCGGAAGCAAAACTAAGGTTTAAGGTAGTGGTGTAGTGTTTAGTATCGCTGACTACAAATCCACCGGCCCTGGGTTCGACTTTAAAGTATGTATGTTAATACAATTTATTTTTTATCCAATATTCGTTAAGCTGAAGCTGACGACACATTCTTTTGTACCTTCTGCACTAATATACAGTGTGATTCAAAAGTCCGAAAACATAGGAAATAATTGGAAATTGTTATTACAATAATTTCCAGGGTGTTGGCTTAGTCGTCGTGGTCCAGTGGAGTGGCCTCCCCGGTTCCCCGACCTAACACCGCTGGACTTTTACTTCTGGGACACCTCAAAGCCATTGTGTATTGTCTGAAGATCCTGGACACAGACCACTTGAAGCAGCGCATTACAGAAGCCTGTGCTGCACTCCAGCCCAATGTCCTGGAAAGAGTCCAGGTCGAGTCGGGAAACAGTTCAGAAATGTCTTGAAGTGAAAGGAGAACATATAGAGCACATCTTAACACTATTTGCAACACATATCTTTTTGTAATAAAAGTTTCCTATCCTTCCTATGTTTCCGGACTTTTGACTTACCTTGTGTGTGTGTGTATATATATATATATATATATATATATATACACACACACGCACCCTGTATATATATATATATATATACCTTTACCTTATGAACCTTATGTTGTTTCGTGCGTTGGTCTCTCTTCACACGGAGGTCAAGCTGGTGGCCCCGCCTCTAGGTATGGCTTGGTGGAGGAGCGAGTTGCTTTCTTGCGCTCTCCACCATACATAGCCAGGCACTCCCGGCTCATCTGGTACCGTCCTGAGCCAGGCATCCAGTCTTCTCTTGAAGACTTCAACTTTGACCCCCTGTTACGTTTCTGAGGTCCTTTGGAAGCTGGTTGAAAAGTCTTGGCCCCCAATATATATATATAGAGGCAGCAACTTTGGATTAACTATAAAAAAGGCTCTAGCAGAACCCTTAATTTACTTTATAACAGATCTTTTAGACTGCTACATAAGTTACCTTCAAGATGCCCAAAGTCACAACTATTTGCTAATCACAATGTCTTTAGTCTTCCTGAGGTAACAAATACGTGTTCAGCGCAAACTAAGGCAAAGAATTAAAAACTCTGCCAACCCAATTAGCCAAACCATTCATCAGTCTTGCCATATATCATCCAAGCTATGGGTTTCATGGTATGAAAACGTTCGTCTTTAGCTCCACTTAACATCGATATTGCTATTTTTCATTCTTGGTATTTTTATTGTTAGTCTACCTTTGGCTTTTTATTTTTATTATTACTATTTGTCATGTGAACTATTGGTTCTGCCAATAAAGTTTTACATTTCCTATGTGTCCAGACTTTAGGGACACCCTGTATGATTGGATGTTGGTAAATTTGAATCTGAAAAATTGTTGGGTCTCTGTCTCTTAAAATAAATGACATGTAAATTTGAATAGATTTAAAATGAGAACATGAAACCAAATTTCCCTTTTAAGAGATTATGGAAATAAATACGTCACAGAATTTAATATTTTCTTAAAAAATTGTATTTATGTTCGAGTATTAATATTATTAATAATAATAATAATAATAATAATAATAATAATGCGAAATTTTCTATTAAGAACCGTTTCTAATATTTATAATAACTAAATAAATGGGTTTATAGTTAAATTTTTACCACACGGGAGTGTGCTTGCCTAAAATTGTCTGGCATTAACCGGAGAAACATTGGCGTAAAATGATTTATTATACGAGATATTATATTTATTATCGTACATCAGAGATTGAAAATTATAGACGGTGAATAAGTATTAACATGTACAGTATTAACTCATTTTAGAATTAATTAAAGCTCATTTAGACGTTTTTGGGGTTATCAGAAGGATCACTATTTGTGATTTATCATAAATTGCTTTATGTTGTCTAAGTCTTTCATCTACTAGGTTTAGGATAATTATGCATTTGCATAAGTGCATATGCAAATACATATTTTAGCCATTTTTGAGCTAAAGTGCATATTCATAAAGTTTTTGTTTTATAAAGCATATTTTGGGAAAATACCAAAAATTATAATAAATTCATCATCCGGATGTGATATTTAAGTGCCATAATATTCATAAGGCTTAAAATCAGGCTGCTTTGGCGGTTTGCTAGGCCGTGGAATGAGTATTTTCACGGTATAAATGTATTCTTGGTTATAATAGGCGAAAGTTTGTCTTTGAACATCTAGTCCACCATATTGTCATAAAGTGCAATTCAGGTTTATAGATTGCTGTAATTTTCAGTTTGTGTTGCTATTATTAATTTTCCCAAACAGTAGCATTAATTTTCACAATATTATTTTGGTTTTGAATATTGCTAAATAAATATTTCGTGTATTTAATACATGTAAAAGTTTGCATTGAGTAAGTACTGCTTAAGCAAGAAAACTGATTTATTATTTTTTTTCAGAATGTAAGAAAAAGTATTTGATGTCAGTATTTTGTTTTTTGTATTTAATCCTTCGATAGGAAATGCTACTTACAGCGATATCCTGTTTGGGAAACAGTAAATTTACAGTACTTAGGAAAAGTACCAAAAAGTTATTATTTGAAAGCGCATATTTAAGTGCATATTTCCTAAATTTTGGTTGCGTATTTGCATGCATATTTAACCATTTTTAAGCGCATAATTATCCAAAGCCTAGTGATTACTTTCGAAGTTTCGACCTTCCAAGTCAGCATACTGGATAACGTTTTAAAACATAAGGTCACACACACCCACACACACACACACACACACACACACATATCGTGACTCAACCAAAGTCTCACTTTAACATAATAATACCCACTTGCTTTAAGAAAATAAGTTATCCAATTCAAATCCGGTACAATCTTCCTCATTCCATCTTTCCCCCTGTCTATGATCTTCAATCTTTCAAATGCAAAGTGCCCAGGCATCTCGAAAACCTTGGACCTTGATGTTGGCTCTCTTCTTCCTCTATGGGAGGGGCGTTTTTGCGGTCATTCGCCCTTGGCCCCTCCTTCCTGCCTAAAAAAGTACTTTCGTATGATTTGATTATTTAGTTAAGCTATAAGGTTGCGTGTGTGTGTGTGTGTGTGTGTGTGTGTGTGTGTGTGTATTTTGAAAAATGAAGCAAAAATACACCGAGAAGATATTTTCTATCATGCATGAATGATAAAAACCACTTTGGAAGCGGAATAAATGTCGCTATTTTAAGGAAAAGACCACTCCCATCAACAACATCCGTCTCCATCTGAACTTTGATCTCACCGACTTTCTATCAAAATAAATTAATTTTATAATGAGTTTGCAACAGATGCGTTCTCTTATAACGTGTTTTCCAGACTTGAAACGTTGATATATCGTTTTTCCTAACATAGATTCCGTTTAAATCATTAATATTTGCAGAGTATATACTCGTATTATTTTTACAAACTATTATTCTATAATATAATTAAAATATATTACCGAGAGGATTATATAAATTCGTAACCCCCCACCCCGCACCCTTTTACATATAATCGAAAACTCCAAACACTTCAAAGGTTTTTCAAGTTCGAGAAATTTAAGTTCCTGGAAACTAAATTGAAAAAATATAAATTTGGAATAAAAAGAAATCCCCCAAAAAGAGATTATTCCCTTGAGTTCTCTTTGCGAAAAAAGACTAAGGAAAGTTTGGATGAAAGAAAAGAAAGAGAAGGAGCATAAAGATTATATACATGTGTATTTTTGATTGGGTCGTTATAATGTTCTTCGCAACATCTAAGGTCACATGACGGAAGGGACATACAGTTGCGCGTAGAGTTGTCAACCGTCTAGGATTGCCCCAAACTGTTCAGGAATGGCATACGGCTGTTCATGAAACATTTGAACGCCGTCTGGTCGCTCAATGGCCAGGATTTTATGTATCATTAGGATTGGAAATATATATTATGGCTTTTAGTAATATTAAAAGCGAAAATGTATTTCCAATCCCAGTGATATATATAAAATCCTATTCAAATTTAATGTAGGAGCGGATTACGACAGAATGGTCTTCGGTGCGCGCGCAGCTGGTATAGCCGACTCTTTTATCCATCCGACTTTCAGTTGCTAATTGTTGGTTTAGTCTTAGAGTGAGTTAAATGAATATTTTTTTGTGGAAAGACTGTGTAATAAATTCTTAAATGTAAAAGTAAAATTCGTGGAGTCAAGTTCTTTTCTTTACTACAGGGTGTCCACAATGTCTTGCCACCCAAGTAAAATACCAAGTGATTTTCGTTTTTCTTTCAGACCCGTTTGAAATGTGGGACATCAGCAACTATACGATTGAACAACGCATATTGGCTAGTACCTGGGTCCATGCGCGACCTCGTAATGGCAAAACCATTGAAAATATTCGTGCAGACTTCCAGGACCGATTCAGTCGTACAGCTCCTTTTTGGAGGAGCTGCCCAATTAAATCGGTTTTGCCATTACGTAGTAGCTCATGAACCAGGTACTAGCCAATATGCGTTGTTCAATCGTATAGTTGCTGCTATCACACACTTGAAATAGATCTGAAAGAAAAACGAAAATCAGTTAGTATTTTACTGGGGTGACAGAACATTGTGGACACCCTGTACATCTTTAGAAACACTTGTACAGAGTTACAACATACTTCGGCTAGGCTTTTATTATGCAAAATGTAAATACAGGTATTGCCATTTATTTATTTCTGTCCAAGATTTCTATTTTACAGAATTGGCAACCATAGTTGTACGTGGGATCCGAACCACGGGTCGCTATATAATCTGGACGCAGAAAATGGTTTCCCATCCAACTACTCTCCAGACCCAATGTCATTTACTTTCGCTGATCGACGCGAAGCGGTGTTATGATATTGGTCACAACGTAGCCTTGAAGGTTATATTAATTGCAAAGTTTAACATAACACAAATCCATTTGTAAATGAAAGTCACTTCCAGTAATAAAGGTCGCATCAGAAAATATTAAAATTTATAAAGAATTAAAGACCACAGTTACTCGAGAAATGAATATCAATGAAGGCGAAATAACATTGTTTACATTTATAAAACGAAGACATGTTTGATTCGTGTAAGAAAGAAACGTAGAATGGGTTCCATTCTTCATAAAGATGAGGAGTTCCGTTTTATGACATTGTACCCTCTCTCTCTCTCTCTCTCTCTCTCTGTCATATATATATACACACACACACATACTCGTAGGCCGTAGCCCATAATTTAGAACATATTACGAGGATGAGTTTGTGATTACGGCTGTTCAGGAAAGAGAATCTTTTCGTGCTTTTAAGACAAAGACACAAATTGGCGATTCGAACCAAATCGTTTAATCTCAGAGGAAAGTTTAGCTTCGTTAAGTGAATTCGAGCTGAAAAATTTACAGTAAATATTCTCCTTTCTCCTTCTCATCCTTAGCGTCTATTTCCTCTACTCCCTCTTTTCTTCGTCTGCAAGAAGCTAAAAGGAAAGTATTACCCTCCAAACGAAATAAGAATTAAGAAAAAAATTATATTTTGGAGAATTATTTATTTTTTTTTTATTTGACCAAAATAAAATTCAGTTAAACGCTTAGAAATGCACGCAAGATACAAATAAAATGCTCAGTCAGGGTTCCCTGCTAGTTTCTTTTAATGAAAGGATCCGATGCCTTTTAAGATAAGTGTGTAAGAGATTCACTTCAAAGGAAATTAAAGTGATCGCTGCCAGCTGCATTCGAGCATTCGAAAGGATAACTTGAAAAAAAGTTACCCCACACCCCCTTTGCCGGGTTAGAATGCATTCAGTTCTCTTATGGTAAACTTATCAATAAAATATTTTGGACAACAGTAAAATAACGTAAAATAACGTAAAATAATGTAAAATAACGTAAGGGCTGATGGTTTGCAGAAAGAGTACTACACACTTATTAACGTATATATAGTATCTTTTTTAAATTAGACTTGACTTCAGTGCCGTCTCCGGGCTTTCTGGGGCCCTGGACACTCGTTCAGAGAGGGGCCCCTCCTCTATACCTACATACCTACTATCTAGAGAAATAATAAAAAAAAAATCCGGCGTGTAAAAATTATATATTAAGTTAATTACATAGGTATAACCATACAACAGAATATGATAATAAAAACCTACTCTAATAGACAGAGTTTATTTCTACAACAGTTTCGATGCCCACTGGCATCCTCTTCGGGTGGATACAGAAAAACGAATGATCGTTTTTCTGTATCCACCCGAAGAGGATGCCAGTGGGCATCGAAACGGTTGTGGAAATAAACTCTGTCTATTAGAGTGGGTTTTTATTATCATATTTTGACTTCCACGTAGAAAAGTGAGGTTTTTTGCATTCATACAACAGAAACTCATTTTTAGTGTAAACAGTATGAATGAATGATGAAGTTAACTTCGTAAGCATACAGCATTAGTCTCATTTGTAAAGCTAGAATTGAGGATGTAAACGAGAGGTCACACTGCAAGATAAAGTTTTTTTTTATGGTCTTTTAATGGTCATTGTGAGTTCTTTATCGAACCTTTATTTTTCGACAAAATCTCTTATTCTATTTACTGCATAAATCTTTGCATAATCGAGTCCTTTTATTATCAGTGATCAATGGTCAGTCTTCAATTCACTTCACTGTATGTGATGTACAAAACGTTGACAAAAGTAAATAGACACCACGATGATTGTCCTCAACAACAAAAAAGCAAAAGTTTGTCAATGGAATGTCAGAACGTACGTCACTTTTACATAATGGAAAGAGCAAAGAAACACGATTCTAAATATTTTTATTCAATAAATTTGTTATTATTTATTGACTTTTATTTATTTATTTTTGTGAACCCTCTGTAATGGCATAACCGAAAGGAATATTCCGGAATATGCAGTCATACGCTTCATAAATAATTTTAATAAGAGTTAGGGACCATTTAAAATGTATCACATCTTAAAATATCTTTTTCCTTTAATCAGTACTTGTTAATTTTTTTGCTAATTCCTCCTATTTTGTTTACGCTGTATATATATATATATATATATATATATATATATATATATATATATTAGGCTTCTTGCCTTTTTCCTTCATTCCCTGACAAGGTGTACTGTTAAATAACACAAATACACGAAAGACCTTGAAATCACTTTTCATTTCTTCTTACCCACAAGGAAAAAGAAAAAATATTCCAAAGCCTTTCGTGTATTCAGCAA